>JAQQTO010000063.1:106020000-106620000 GCA_029884595.1 Ormosia semicastrata
TTAATTAGTTTTGCTGTTAGTAAGTTGCTGACAATCATATAAACACAACAAACATATTAATACATACACTTCCTAAATTTTTTTTTAGGTTTTTTTAAGGTTTTTTTTTCTTTTTTTTTTACACAACTATCCTTCCCCCAAATCAGATCACAACATTGTCCTCAATGTCAAAATATAGTTAGGTATAGGATAAAAGATATTACTTGTTGCTATAATTACTGAAAAGAAAATTTTTACACAAATTTAAACAGAAACAAAGTACAATAAATAAAACCAAATATAAAGGAAAGTTATAGATGAAGTGTCAGATCACACTCTTGTTCCTTGTTACCTCCCTTGCTGCTTCTTTCTGACTAATCTATCTGAGCTATTACTGGTTCAGGTTCATAAACAAAAGTTTATAATTTATCAATTAATTCATCAACAGTTGAAACAGATATAAGGAGCCGTCTTACAGAAAGTGTGATAAAGTTCTGTTCCACAACATGGTCAACAAAAGATAACAAATTATCAAAGAAATTATTAACATTCAACAAACCTATAAGTTTACGGTGGATGTTCAGTTGGGCCCAAGAGATAATTTGAAAAAGTTCTTTCAAAGTACCAAAACTACCTAGTAAGGCTATGAATGCATCAGAGTTTTCAAGCATTACCTTCATTCGTCCATGCATAGATGATACTTGAAGTTCCAACCCAATTGTATTTCTAGTGATGTTCTTTCAAGTTAAAGGTTCAAGAATGATACTTAAAACTTGACCACCTCTTAGATGTGCAGAAAGTGATACAGCCCCCATTAACCCAATGCTACCTCCCCCATATACTACACGAATGTTTCTCGCAACAAGTGTTCTACCAACAGTGCTTGCTGCGTTTACAAACTCTAAACCATTCCCATAACTTGTCCCACAAAATACACAGATACTGGTAAGTCTACGAACAGAAGAAGAAGTTCCCTCCATTTCTACACTCATACTCTCTTTGAATGATTATGAGTTGCAGAAAAGTAAAGAAAATGGAGTGTTTAAATAGGGAAGATAATAGAAAAAGTAATGATAGCACCTATATGGGTAAGTTGGCTGTTGTCAGAAAAGTTTGAAATTAAGAAACACAATTTTTTTTATTTTTTTATTTTTTTTTATTTTTTTAGACTTCAAGAAAACCATCAGGATAAAGAAGTCTAGAAACCCCTAAAGGATCCCGCCTAAAGGATCGTCTGTTCAAAATCAAAATACAACAAAATCATACAAAGATAAAATAATAATAACAAATGATGACATACCTTTTTGTACAGGTTTCATGACATATCTTTATACTGCGTGTCATGAGTGCAGTAGCCTTCACAATCTGACCGCCCCTTGAAAGAGACATCGAATTTCCTTAAGGAATTTCAGACTTAAGGCACTCCTCCCGCTTGTGGGATATCCCAACCTATACATCGTCCCTCTAGTTAAAGAGAGAAAATCTGAATATGACGAGCAGTGAACACAGCCAGTGGAGCTACGCTCAAGAACCCAATAAATCAATACCAGGAATTGAGCTCAGAGGCATTGTCATTCGAGAATGCAAACACATGATGCTTCTATCTGTCCATCAGCAAGCAGAGCCTATGGTTAAAACCTAGGAATGCTTGCACGGCTCTCTACAGAGCATAGCACACGAACCTTATTTATGGACCGGCGTATGAAGGTCCACCCGAGTCAATGACGAGACTGTCACTGGCAGGGGTTCCTAATCTAATTAAAGACCAAGTACAACTGAAGTTTCACTTTTTTTTCTTTTTATCTTTTCTTTTTTTTAGGAGACGTACAAGATAATATATACATGTTGTTGTGATTGTGACTCACATCTTCCTTTGGTTTTACGTCCAGTAATGGCTTAAACGCCCTCTATGAGTTGAGGATAAGCTTCCCATCCAATTTTCTTATAAATTAGCAAACATGGTCTTTTTGAGTCAGATTACCAAGACTATAACGATCTTGCTTGTCTCTAAAGAGATTCCACAAATTAATAAGTTCACAATGCACAACTCTACAAGAATGTGTCTCAAGAGTCAATAAGATATCATTTAATGACTCCTTACTCAGTCCATTCTTAATGAAGAATATTTTATCTTCTCTGTTTACAGAAACCATCCCCAAAGAATGACATCGCTTGTTACAAGAAAATTGGCAATATTAGCAAACCAAGGCATGGATTGACAGAAATAAAAATTCATCAAAAAAATAATCATTGATAGGTGTGATATCAAACGGTGAGCCAGTTGTAAGTATGGACAAATGATCTGCAATAACATTTTCAGCTTCTTTCTTATCTTTTATTGTGATATTGAATTCTTGAAATAACAAAATCCACTGTATCAACCTAGGTTTGCAAAAACTTGTTGAGAAAATCGACAAGTACACCAAATTGTCAAAGTAATAAAGTTGACGATTAAGAGGAAAAAGAAAAAAAAAACACTAAAACACACGAAATTAAAAGGGAAAAGAGAGAACAAAGCACATGAATGCAAAACACATTAAGGATGTAAACACATGAAATTAAAACACTAGGGATTTGACTTCACTTGATTCAACAATCTATTATAGACAATAAAATAGCTTTAGGACCTTTATTCTAATTAATTTCTAATCATTCAATTGATGAGGAGAATCCAGTAATTAATTAAAACTTAATTCCTTGGTCAAAACCCTAACTCTTAAAGGCATGACCTTTACTCTATGGATTCTTATGAAAAATACCACAATTATCTCACACAACCTATAACCTCTATTCCTAAATGATTATAAATCATGACACTTATTATTTATGGTCTAAGTTATATGCAAACCTTCCGATTCTACATACACCTCACTAGATCAATTTATGAGTGGTCAATTCATAAAAGTATTAAGAATCATAATAAACATTCAAATTGAATAAAAAATTTAATTAGAATTCTAATCTTAATACATGTCGATTGAATCAAGTTACATCTTTACCCTAGAAATTTGACACCCCAAAAATTGCTTACTTTATGATATATATTTATTTTATAATAGTTGTGATTTTTGATAATTTTTCTAGAATTATTTGATTTATTTGATTATTTTAATATATTTCTTAATTTACGTGCGCACTGAGCGGGGCCGAAAATATAAAATATTTTCCCTGAGGCCGAAAAACTTTGAACTGTGGAAGCGTCAATGGGGGATCTTACTAAACCCGAGACCGGATATAGTTTACGAGGTTTTCATTTTTTGAGATTTTATCTGATAAATAAAATCACAGTATATTTTATTATCTGTGAGACAATAAAATATTATTTCTGTCAACTGTAACTTTTGTCTAGTGGATAATAATTCTAGTAGATTATTTCTATCTAGTTACTTTTATGATATCATCTAAGTGACATCATCGCCCTTCACTTTATCGAGAAGTGTGCAAAGCTTCTCAAGGAAGTTTCAAGAAAACTTCAAGGAAACTTCCTACACATTCTCTCTCCTCTTAATTGGGCTCCATGGATTGGAAGGAAGAAAATATGACAATATTGTCATATTTTCACACAAAGCCATCACTCCACTTTCCATCTTCATAAATCTATCACATTCTCTCTCTACCTCTTATCTTTCTCACTTTCTTTCTCTCCCTCACGTCCTCTCTTCTTCTTCCCTCTCCATCCACACGGCCAAACCTCCATTGATGGCCACTCAAGCTCATTTGCTTAGGTCAATCTAAGATCTTGACTCCTCTCATCATTTTGAAGCTTCTCTTTGGTGAACACCTTTTGATTCCTCCATCTTCATCATCTTCTATCAAGCCCTATAGCTTGAGACTTTGAGGGGTGGATGAAATCTTGCAAAGAAGCATCAAGAAGCTTGCTTTCTTGGTTGTCTATTGAGGTAAGAGGGATATTAACCTCCTCAACCACTCATGGTGGTGAGGAACACGTTTTTGTGTTGATGGTGAGGAATCCATGTGTGGGTTGCTCACTTTGTTTTTGTGATTTTTGGTAATGTTGTGATTTGGATGTGTTATATGATTTTTGATACTTGTTATTGTGTATTTTGATGGATTTGAAATGCTTATAATGCTTGGATATGTATATGGATTTGTACCCATTTAATTTGGAGGCTTGGGAAAGCAGATTTTCAGGATTCTGGCCAAGATCCACGGGACGTGTGGCTTTACACGGCCCAGGCCGTGTTCCTTGCTGGAAACGCAGCTCACACGCCATAGGACAGAGCGTTACACAGCTCAAGCCATGTAATGTTACACAGTCGTGTAATCGAGTAGTTCAGATTTCACATGTCTTCAAGTTCTTCTAGAGGAGTATACGACCCAAGCTGTGTAATGTGACACGGCCGTGTAGAGCAGGCCATGAAATTTGTCACGGCCGTGTAATTAAGGTGATGAGAAATGGATGGGTTTTCTAGTCCCTTGGAGACTCATGGCCTCATTGGGCACTCAATATGAGAATTTGTATCAAGTTAGAACTTAGTTAATTGAACGAATAGACACTTAATTAGGAGTTCATAACATGGAAAGAATAAAGGACACAACTTTATCCTATAGCCTAGAATGAGGTTTGGACAAAGAAAGAACATGAGTGTAGGTGAGGTCGTGAAGAACTTAAAATGATTGATTTAAGTGGGATATGTTTAGAACTAAGAAAAGATGATCATAATGTTATGATTTGAGGAGTAATGTCTTTTAAGAATACTAATAGAAATAATTTTAGGGATAATCGGAATAAGGGAAGGTGATTTATTAGTAGTGAATCTAGTTGACTTGATAATCGAGAAAATTAATGGAGACTTTATAAGAGAAGAATGGAAAAGAATTTGTGAGGGTAAGATAATATGTTTTCTCTAAAGATTTTCATAAACGGCACGAGGAAAGGTTATTCGAGGAACTTAGTTAGAAGGATCTGTTGATTAGGATTGATGTTTATCTTTATTCTTGAGGAGTGTTTCAATTAAAGCCCAAAGATGACATAATGGTTCTATATGCTAAAGAAAATTATAAGAATGCTTCATGCAAATTGATAGTGATGATGCTTGAATTCGTACGATTGTGGTATGTTGTGAAAGTATGCATGATTCTTGAATTTGTATAATTGAGATACTCTGTGAAAGTATGCACTAGCATCATTGTGCCTTGGGCCGACGTACTAGACCCAAGTGATTTGTGATTTTAGCATTGTGCTGTTGGGTCGACGAACTGGACCCCAGAAACATCAGATAGACGATTGAGTCAGATGTAGTTTGCTTTTATAACCAGAAACATCAGATAGACAATTGAGTCAGATGTGACTAGTTATCTTAAGAAACTCGGATATATCAGTGATATTATGTAGTTGTATGAGCGGCTATATAATATCATTGATATTAATGGTATTAAACAATTGTATGGGCGGTTGCTTTAATATCATTGGGAACAGTTCAATGGTAGTTTGATTTCATTGAATATGCATTTGAGCATTATACAGTTGTGGCATTTTATGTCTAGGAGCGAGCGAGAACTTACAGGATGGTGCGATCCATGATGGATCTTGGGGGACGTTCAAGGCGAGGTGATTCACCAGTGACCACTGTCACATTGTATACCCCTGGCCGTGAACACCGTTGCAATGCACTGGCAGCCCGACAAAACACTATTTCTTTTCGTGGTCGCATAGACTGTCTATTAAGGAGGGACAGATCTTCTGGAATGCTCATATCTGAACCTTAGCTCCATGGAGTAGGAATTGAGTACATTGTGCATAAAAATGGTCAGCACACACATTGTGTATATGCATAGTCAGTTTACATATTTCATGGCATGGTCAGTATTCATGTATTATGATATACCTTGTTGAATCACTTACCAGTTGATAATATAATTATGCCTGTTGTCTTGCGATATCTCTGTAATAACATGATTGTGTTTGTTATTCTGAAATATTCTTGTATTGACCTGATTATATCTACTTTTATTTAAAGTTATTGTATGTGAAAGGCATCATTGTCTTTCGTTGAGTTTCTTGCTACCTGATGTTATTGATGTAAGGGATCTCACCTCTTTCATCGTATTTTCTGTCTGCTTCTATCTTATTCTCATGTCTGTAAAGACTACGTTGGTGGTGAGGCAAGATCCGTGAGGTTTCATTAGGTAGTAGTTTCATAAGGGCACCGAAGCGTGGAGTGTTCATTGGGATACGGGGCGCATTCGGTATGTCGGAGATGTCACTTTGCTTTGAAGCAGGGCTCGGCATGACGCCGCTACTTTTACGGTGGATGTAGCTGTTTTGCGTGCCTCTTGGAGAGCTTCCTTGAGGGAGGACTTTGTGGAGTCGACTATTTGGATTTTTCTCCTGTTGTGACACGCCCTCACTGGGGGCTTTGTCTGCTAGGGATCCCGAAGGGGATCTGGTTGAAGATCGGGCGCAGGACCCAATTCTTCAGGTGTTGGGACTTGAACTTGGTTTAGTTTTCATTTGGTAGTCATATACATGTATGTTCATTTCTTGGAGTACTTGAGTTTTATATTTTTGGAACATGAAATAATGTAGTTAAGGATGTAATGAACTTTATTTTATGAAAAGTCTATTTTCCAGTTCTTATGCCTTGTGTCTTTATTATTTGATAAGTCGATGATAATCATTGAAAAGAAATTCTAAAACTCAATGTTGTATGGTATCAACCTTTTATAACTTGTGAAAAGATTGGTTTTGAAACAGGGTCGGTTGAAATGTAATGTCATCCGGAGGGGGTGTTACAAGAAACACATGAATTTATCTACACATGACAAAAAAGAAGAAGAAATAGGAAGAATAAAATAAAAATATATGCAGAGCTCAACCTTCCATAAAAAAAATATTAACAAGTAGGCGATATAAATCAGTCATGGTATAAAAAAAATATATTAACAAGTAGGCAGTAAACTTGCCATTAAATATTAACAATGATGTATAAATCAACCACCAAATATATATTAACACGTAGTAAATAAATATTAACAAGGGTGTGGTATAAACCGACCACCAAATAAGTTAATAAGCTAATAAATTAAAAAATTAGTAGCAGGTAAAGTAAAAAGTTAGATAGTTAATAAGAGAGTTAGATAGTTAGTAAGTTAGTAAGCAAGAAAATTAAAAGGTTAGTAGGTTAGTAAGTTAGAAAGTTAGAAATAAAATGCAGAAAATAAAATACAAAAAATAAAGTATAAAAAATAAATTACAGAAACTAAAGTGCAGAAAGTAAATTGCAGAAAGTAAATTTAAAATATGAAAATCGGAGAGAGGCAGAGCCCCACCAGAGTCAAGTGAAGGAGGAAGAAGAAAAGAGTCAATATTGAGATATTATTAGGATATAAAGTAAAAACTAGAGAATCGGCAAGTCGATTTTTTTTTCAATGAGAGAGAAGAGAAAAAGAAAAATTATTTAATTAATAATTAAAGATTACAAAGGGAGAATGAAGAGTTTCTCTCACTAAATAAGTACGTTAATATGTATAAAGAAAAAAAAAATAAAAAAGCAAAAAAATATATATATACAAGATTCATAGGGAAAAAATATAAATATATATATATACAAAATATTTACACAATAAATTTGTTCTTCAAATCAAGTCCCCCACAATGTCGTCAAAAACTTGATGCGGATTAAAAATTACAAACCCAAGTGCAGGTTATTTCAAGTAATAAATTCTCGGAAGTCTGAGGTCAATACACAGGGAATTTATGAAGAAAAATTTATTTGAGGTAAGGAAAATATTTTGTTACAACAATAAAGGTGATAAAACTTGGTCACAAATAAAAAGAATTTACTTGAGTTAGGAGATCCACTCTTGGTAAGTAAATTAAGGACAAAATTAATTATTTTTATAACTCAATTAGAATCCACACATAATGGAGGTTCAAATCGAAAAATACAACATTCAAAATTCATTTAAGATTATATATGTAATTATATTATGATTCCTTTAATCATCTATTAACACCATCACTTATAAATTGGCTCAAGCATTTATTGTGTCAATATTTTGTCTACAACAAATCAAGATCTCTATTTTACAAGGAGAGTTTCTAAATTGATTGGAAACAAAATGTAATACATATAATGACTACTTGATAATATATCATTTAAGCACAACAAAGAGATTAATCTAACCTTATTTTATTACCAAGAGCTTCACCCTTTCACCCAAGTAAAATGAAAATTAGTTACTCATAGACAAGAAGAAAGAAAAAGAGAAGAAGAAGAAGAAGAACATAACTTCAATTTAGAACAAAAGAAAACTACAAGAAGATAAACAAACAACACAATAGTATGATCTTGGCCTCTAAGACCAAGACTCTCTAAATGATTAGTCAAGGCTCTCTTTTATAGAGGATTAGGGATACAAAATGAAAAGGGGGTTGATGCATGAGTGAGTGGATGAGTGGAAAATGAGTGAAAAATGTCAAATGACTTTTGATGAGTGGAAAATTATGGAGATTCTTTGTCTCCGAAATCATTCAGTTCTGAAGTCATTGAATGCGTCAGAATATTGAAATGTGGTCTTCATAAAAGTTGTAGGCCTGGATCTTAAATTTCAAATGCCACCAGAATCACCTCAAAAGGCCACCTATAGCCCGAGATATGGCCCAATTACTGCACAGTATTCAGGCCTAGTTACAGCTCATTTGTTCTGACTTCCAAGCCCAATATGACCTCCAAGGATTCCGAATTGAATCTTGTGTTCTTATGAAAGTTGTAGATATGAGTTTTAATTTGCAGATACCAAAATTTCAGCCCAATCCAAATCTTACAGCCCGAGTTATGCTCTGATTACTACACACTATTCAGGTTCCAATCACAAAACTCGTATTATGACTTCCAAGCCCAATTAGTTCCACTAGATGTCCGACTTTGACCTAGAGCTCTCACAAAAGTTGTAGATCTCTCTTTTATCTTTCCAACAAGGTAAAATACATAATTGTTAGACATCTAGAACTCAAGATATGGCCAAAATACAGAAATAGTGTAAGACATAAATCATGCTAAAAAATCAATTAAGTCCAATTTGAGTCTAAACTTACAAAACATAACCAAACTCAATCAATTAAGTACATGGAGAGTGTAAATGACTAAAAATGAGAGTTTATTAATGTATAAAATATGTGATTATCAATCTCGATAGAAATAGGAGAACCCAACTGGCGCCTTCAACATTTCTCAGCAGACAGCAACCCCTGGCTGATCAGGGATGACCTAGACCTCTTGGAAGAAAAAAGGCGCATCGCTCATATACATGACGCCACCATCAAACAGATGATAGCAGCACGCTACAACCTTAAAGTTATCCCCAGAAGATTCTAGACAGGCGACCTTGTACTCCGCAGGGCTGACGTTAGAGGAAAGAATGCCTCCCAGGGGAAGTTGACTCCAAACTGGGAAGGCCCCTACCGCATTGTGACCAGCACCGGCGAAGGAGCTTATACCATCAAAACGCTAACCAGCAAGCCGGTAAAGAACTTTTAGAACGCGGACAAATTCAAAAAGTACTATAGCTAAGTGTCTTTTAAAGCATAGTCTTAGTTTACTTCATAATTCAATCTGCCCCAAACACTACGGGAACACTTTATATGGACCTTAGTCTTCTCTTGAATCAATAAAACAAAGTGATATTTTACTTTACTATAAGGACGTTCTAGATGAATAGATTACCACGGTACCCCCCGAGAGTGTCTTGTGCTAAAAAGGTTGTGCAGTAGAAAAATCCCAAGTATTGGGAAAATTCTTGCACTGAACCATACGCACAAAAGACCCTGACAAGGACCATTTATGCCAAGGTCAAGAGGGATCCTAAACACCCCAATGGTTGGTGATGGACCCCAGACAAGGCTTTATTTATGCCAAGGTCAAGAGGGATCCTAAACACCCAAATGATTGGTGACGGACCTCAGACAAGGCTTTACTTATACCAAAGTCAAGAGGGATCTTGAAAGTCAAATTAATTAGTAATTGACCCTAGACAAGTTTTCTTTATTCCGAAGTTCTGAGGGGATCCCCAAGCCTTTGAAAGGTGTTGGACCCCGAGCAAGGTTTTTACTCCAAAACCAAACTCCTAAAGGGGACCATAAGTCCAGAAAGGGCGTTGGACCCCAGACCGTAGATTCTAATACCTTTAGATCGCAAAATGAACATCATAATAGGCGTTGGACCCAAAAAGATTGATACAAAAGTAAGCATGTAAGGCAAGGCAAGACAGAATGAAGGCGAAAGAAAATAAATAAAAGGTGATTGTCTTTACAAGGTCAATAAACCCCACGCAGGGGGCAAGCAAATTGTCAAAGGGAAAGAAAGGAACAATAGGCTATACTTCAGCTTCATTCC
Organism: Ormosia semicastrata; assembly: GCA_029884595.1. Lineage (NCBI taxonomy): Eukaryota > Viridiplantae > Streptophyta > Magnoliopsida > Fabales > Fabaceae > Ormosia > Ormosia semicastrata. The sequence goes on from JAQQTO010000063.1 coordinate 106,030,338, forward strand.
CCTCTGTCCTCTGTTGACTCACACCCAGGTCCTCCTCAGTTAAATCCATCACAGGAGCAGACATCTATTCAGCAGGGGTAGGAGCGGCCGATCCACCAACCGGCCCTACAACAGCCAGATTCCCATCCCAAAAAATCTTATCCAGACTAATCTCCCCCAAAGCTAACTCCACCTCAGGATTAAAGTACTGAACTTGGGCAACCGCGTTATAGAATTGGTCCATGCCTATATTGATGCTGATGGCCAAGAGGTTATTACCTTCCTTCTCTAGTTCCATTACCCTGTCCTGAAGTGTTGTGTAGGCGGCATCAAACCGTTTCTTTTCCACGGCAAGAAGAGCCTGAGAGTTAGCAAGCTATTTTTTAACCCTAGCAAGCTCTGCCTCCAGCTCCTGTTTGCCCTTAAGGGCCTACTCCAGTCACCACTTTCCTTCAGCCTCCGCCGCCCTCACCTCACTCTTGGCCCTTTTTTCAAAATCTACCACCAATCTCTTAAGGAGCTGGGCTTTAGCGACAGTCTAAAGAGCAGAAGTCTGAAATAAGGATAGGGTCTCAAGAATTTTACGCTGAGTGATGAGTTTGATAACGTCATCACTCAAAAGAATCTCATCGATAAATTCTGCAGGAACCCTGTCCCCGATGATAAGGGGCAAAGGGTTCACCCTCTGACCAGGATCTCTCTCCATGACCATGATTTTGCCCCGCCCCCTTGCCGAGGCACCCTCCATGACCTTCCTCTTCTTTCCTTGTTGGGGTTAAGTCACAATCTTAGGACTCGGTTCCCGTATCACCAGAGGTCGGGCAGTGGCAGGATGACTATGGTAGGATGCAGCTTGATTCTTCTTCGCCTTAAATGCCTGGAGTGCCTCTATTGAAGCCCCAACACCCTTATTAGTGGCCATGTTGTCTGTAACAGGGAAAGAGGAAGGTATCAGAAACTCAAACAAATCAAATAGAAAAATAAAATGGGCAACAATGCACATATACAAATTCAATCCCCTACCAAGAATGGCCCAAAGGTACTCGTCATTAGAAATGTTCAGAATATCCTTGCGCTTAATCAGGCTAACCTTTGAACCCCACTCGATTAAAAATTCAACACATTCAACATCCCCCCTCATCTAAATCCTCCTTTTCCTTCTCAATGGATTTGATAGGAATGTCCCAAGCATGCCGGTTCTAGTACAAGCAGAATTTTGGCTCCCTGTTATCCTTTAGGTAGAAAGGTTGGGTGCCTTTCAAAGCAGTTAATTTGAAGAATTTATGTTTCTACTCCTTACAGCTGTCCTGGAAAATCTCAAACACTCTCTTTCCAGACCTCGATTTGACAAACATCTAGGACTGCTGCAAGGCACCTCCCCCTGAATACTTCATCGCATGAAGAAGTAGAAAAAAGCTCCCTCAAACCACCAAAGCCCGACCACCCAACAAAGTCTCTCAAAAGCTAATATATTACCCCAGCCATTAGGGTTAATTTGAGTCAGGGCGGCTTGTAGGGTCCGAAGAACCAATATTTGGAAATTGGTAAACGAGAGTCTGAGACCATAGTCTAGGAAGAGGCATTCGTACGAAAACATAAAATCCTAACCTTCTTCCCTTTGCATACACACTCTATCGTCATGCTCTAGACTCAAAACTTGGAATTCTCGATCTCCCAAATCCCTCTCCGTCAACTCCAGATAGCCTAAAAGCTCTCTAAGTCTCGCCTCTAAGGAATACATAAAAGTATGATTCCAAACGTCATTGGTAACCCAAGGGTAGGTGGGCCTCATGGGAGCAAGAACCAGAGGCTCCTCTTCGGTCACCCTCGGTTGCCTCACTGCCCTCTTCCTCGCCATTGAAAACTTGGAAAACACCCATCGAGACCATTAAGCTAATGTCATAATCAAGGGCTCCTATCGATTAAGACAAAAAATGAGCATACCCAAAGGGGTCCACACTCATCTTCAAACCCTTAAATCGTGGTCTCGAAGTCCATGAAGGTATAAACCTCATTTGGACTTCCTCGCTGCCCTAAGTGGATATTTCACAGGGGGCATAAGAAGTAAATTTAAGCAAAGAGTGATAAAGGGCGTACTTTTGGAGTCTACAAAAACAAGAAACTGAAAAATTGTTAGTTAGAAGCAAATGAACCGCTGCAAGTCACTTGGAATTGCACCACCCTGTTTGCAAAACTTGTCAAAGATTGGTCTTGCAGAAGATTACTGGTGTTCAGAAACAATAAGGGAAGATAACTTTAAACCCCAATTAAAGGGGCAAGATGGTTTAGGGGAACATCTGTCAAAACCACTTCAGTTTTGAAAGGCACTCATTATAGCATGTGAAACACTAGGCACGTCCACCCAACTAACATGTGCCACATGGCTTTCGCAGTTGTCATGGCAATTAAGAAGACGGTTACGCAGCAAACCAAAGGCCACGCAACCTTAGCGAGCCAACTTCATAAATTTTATATAGACCTCGGAGACAAGGGCGATAACTCACCATTTCGTTGTACCAACAACTTAAAGCTGAGTTGGGGGCAACATGATTATGGGGTGAGCATTGGACCCACCCCGGACAACATAAGACGGAAAGCAGAAGTAGGAAATTGCAAAGATATAAGACAAATTCTCAGAAAGAAAAATTAAATTTTATTATTTTTATTCCATACATCGTCAACCTTCACAAAAGGAGAAAGGAAAAGTACATTAAAAGGTAAGTAAAAATAGTGTCCGTAAGAGAGCTTAAGGACGAAACTGACATCACGGCAGAAACACCCTGTTGCATTGTCACATCCACAGTTCCTCCACTCTCTTCACCGGAACAGACTGAAACCACTCTATTTCTTCTTCCCTGCCTCCTTCACAGTGATAATAAAGGTCGACCCCAGTTACCTCTTCACAAAGCAAGTCCAAGAAAGTAGATCACCTCAAGTCATTCCCAGAGGATTTTCCTTTCCGCTGGGGTGGCATTCCTGCATATCCAACCGCACTATGAAGAAGACTGGCCTAGTGCCTTCAAATAATTGAGGAAAGAGACAGGGGGATGGACAGAGTGCTCTCCAGTGTCCCCATGCATCGGTTGACGGAAGCATCATTCCATCCTAATAACATGCTGGGTCAGAAACCCCCGTGTACGTCAGGAGAGAAAGGCTTCTGCCTCCCTAAATGCATGGCAACTCAACATTACGCCAAGAAAGAAATGCTTCTATGAAAAGAGGAAATTGATTGCAGAGAGTTAATCACCTTTAGGAATTTTGAAAAGATTAAGAGAATAACCCTTGTAAGGGGCAAAACCCTCCATATACATGCAAAAAATGAAGGGGAAACTACTCTCTCAAAAAGGATCATTTTTAGGTAGAGTTGTAAAATGAAAAGAACACGATGAAAGGAATGCCAGCTTCAATGCGAACATTCTCTATTTATAGAGAGAATGAAGCACTCTGATTGGCCCCATAAAAAGTGAACTGATCACATGATGGCAACCACATTTAATGGTTCCAATTTCTGATTTGTCAGGGGAGTAGCGGATAGTTGGGAAACAGTACGAAACCGAGATCCTCTTTAAAGGATATTTAATTCCCAATAAAGTCAAAATAACAGTTTCCCAAAGAATCGCAGAGTGTTACCACCTATAGTTTCAGATATTATACTCAGAGTTTACACAGAGAATGCCTAAGGAAATCCCGAGAATTAATACTTGGGGGCAATGAATCTGTGGGATGTAATAGCATACTAAAGATGCCGGCATTTAGCGTGAAACGTCCAGAGTCCGATGTTAATTTTCTGGACTCTTGTGTTAGTTGTATGCCCGGATGATCCTGCTAAAACTTGACACTTGGCTATCCTTCCAAGCCCCAAGCTGGGGGCAATTGTTCTGGACTGTGATCCGGGTCCCATTTAGTTGGATCAACCCAACACACGTATAACCGGACTCCACCCTAGATGACGTAGCTAAGGCCTTGAAGGTAGTCCGGATCTCAGAGCCATGCATACTGAGCGACGTTGGGTCATAATATCAAGATTACTAGATATGTGTAAAGGATAAATCCCTAAATATTCGTAACTGCCAATAATTTATTTATGATATTATAGGACTCATAACTGTCTTAGATTATTAAGTAGCTCGCGTATTAAGAGTTCCTAACTTATAGGAATTCATCCCAATAATAGTAGGAAAGTAATCCTAACTAGGATACTAATCTTAAATACCTGTATTCAATACAGATTGTATGAGGATTCTATACACACTCTATAAATACAAGGTTAAGTGGCCTTAATCAGGTATCAGTACATTACTTAATATACACTGCCTTACTTGCGCACAACCTAGCTTGAGCGGTGAAATCCCTTTGTAGGTACCCACCCTCTGTCTCAACACGCTCGATCGCTGCTGCTCAAGGAGGAAATCACCAAACACGTGCCTATCTCAGGTACTCGCTAAATCTACTTCAGAACAAAACTGTATAATCTTAATGTTTTCCAATGAAACTAGAGGTTGGTATGAGACTAAAAAGAATCCTTATAAACTTATCATCTAACAACTAGTTAATATCGATTCTTGAATGGTTAATTGGTAAATCTTAGAGTCTAACATCAAAAATAGAAATTCTATGTCAAATATGTCAAGAGTAAAATATGAGTAAGAGACTACCTCCACAACTCCTCTATGTATATTATTTGTTAAGTTCTATGAATAAGAAAAGGGGACATGTATTAAATAGAAAGCCCAAAACCATCCATGAATTTCACGAGAGGATAGACTAATTGTACTGGAGGAGTCTATCATGGACCCAATAAGTTTAGGTCCATGGATGAATTCTCTATTCTTTTTATTTGACAATATCTATATGTAAATCTGGGTATATGTAAAAATTATCAGTTGAAATCTATAAGTTTCTTGTATGTACAGTTATTTGTATGAAAAAAAAAGAGTGATCTAAGTAAATTTCTGTGTGAATTTGAATATTACTAGTTAAAATTTACCTTTTAATCTGAACTATTGATTTATTTTATCAATAAATAAATGACTCAAAAGCTATGGTCCATCCATATTAGAATTTTTCAGTTGTATGACTAGACATCATTGTATGTTGGATTCTTACATTTTGATTGATTTTTTTACCAAACTGCCATTGATAGCAAAATTATTTATCAAAATACTACTATTTTGAAACTATTTATCAAAATATCACTCTTTTAAAATTATATACAAAACTGTCACTCTTTTGTTTAGTGTGACATTTTTTTATTTTTTTTGTCCCCGTGGAAATGCTAAAGAATATGGTGCATCCACATATGGAAGCGTCACTCACTTTGGCGTTTTCCACGTGGATACGTCATCCACTGTGGCGTTTTCAGTGTAAAAACACCAAACTATTTGGCGTTTTCTATGTGGACAAAAAAATAAAAAATGAATGTAAAATAAAACATATCTCATCATTCTTTAGCTGATCAAAGAATCAGCGATAATAGTCAAGTACGCTGGTTACAGTATCACTCAAAACTTTATGCTTACGCCACCTAATTTATAAGTCAAAGTATTATATTGTTAATGGAATAAGAATAAAGTTAATTATGTATGTACAAGTAAGCAATAGAACAAAGTACTATAAAGAAATGATATTACCTCCTTCGATCTTGCGCGCAATAGGGATAAACTTTATGCTTACATCCTCCGATCTCGTGTGCCTTGTAGTCCGTAGCTTTGCAAAACTCTATACAAGTACGCCAAGACTGCAAACTCCCAATTGTATGTCCCGACAACAGCAAAGTCCTCCAACAATGGAAGGAGCATCAAGCGCACATACTTACCAAAATATGATACCGATGGGTAAGGCTAGTAACTGCAGCGCCGTCAATAAGAAGACCCAACATGATACTGATGTCTTTCAACGTTATGATGCACTTTGCAGTAGACATGTGAAATGTATATGTCTCTGAGTACTATTTTTCAACCAATGCAATAATCAAAGAGTGTGAGATACACATTTGAATGAGTTAAGTGTCCTAGAAATACATGCAACGTGATATTTTATTTTATTTTTGTGCACGTGAAAAACACCAAAGAAAGTGGCGCATTCACGTGTATGACATTTACTAAAAACACCACAGTAGATGGTGTATCCAAGTGTAAAATGCTAAAGAAGATGACGTATCACGTGAAAAACGCCAACACCTTCTTTGACATTTTTCACGTAGACAAAAAAAATGTCACATTAGACAAAAAATAATAATTTAATATATAATTTTAAAAGAGTGATATTTTAATAAATAATTTCAAAATATTAATATTTTAATAAATAATTTTGCCATCAATAACAATTTGATAAAAAAAAAACTCATTTTGATCTCTGAAGTAGTGACAATCAAGCAGACTTCAAGGACCCAGGACGTAAATAATTGGCACTTAATTCAATGCCAGATTTTTTATATTGAACAGAAAAAAAAAACCGTAAGGAACTTAGAATCATCCTTGCCCATTGCTACTATTTATGATCATAACATTTTAAATGTGATTATGTTTCTTTTATATAATATAATATTAAAAATTTAAAAAAATCAATTGAAATACGACGTAAAACAACCACAAATCCGAAAAAAACATTGTACCAACTACAAGTAAGCAAAGGTTATTTTAGTGTTTTAATCATTATTTTAATAAAAATCTCGCACCGAGTTATTGGTCTATGATATCTGCGTGACTATGACTACTGTAGGGCACCTAAAGCATAGCTTCTTACCTGCTTCTAGAGAGTAGAGAACAAGCAAAATAAGCAATCAACCTAGCATGCATGTGTTTGTAATGAGTCTTCTCCTGTCTACTTTCATTGTAATCCACCCTGTGTATTTTGTTGTGGTAAGTGTCCAAGTCTCACGTAGAAAAGGCTAAAAATTCAAATAACCTCTTCTAACTATAATGAATGTGCAAGTTATCTCCTAACTTAAAAAATGGTGTAAACTTATGAAAGACTGATACAAACACGAATATGGATATGGATACGAGACACGACAACGAATACGGAGACATACTAAATTCAAAAGACTATAAGATACAAACACGATATATATATATATATATATATATATTAATATCAAAGTAAATTAAAAAATTTCGTTTATGTATATATATAATTGTAAAATTTAAGAAAAAAGATTCATAATTCATTAATATCATTTCTATAAACTTAAATATTTATAATATTTTAATATATGTCATATATGCTAATATTTACTACCTAATAAATCTCTCCTAAAAAATATAGAACATAACTTCTATTGACATTTTCTTAAAAAATTTCTTAAATCAATTTCTCCTAATAAAACTAACCATATACAAGTATAAGTGCATCCAAAAATATTAACTAGAGGGAATAGTGGAGTGAGGCAAGCTTCGATGATGACAAAGTGGATAACTTGGTATGAGCAGAGGTAAAAAGAATAAATAAAAATAATAGTGTATGAAAAGATAAAATTTAAAAACTTAATAGTGTCGTGTGAAAAAATAAAACTTAAAATACTGGTATGAGAAAATAATAACTTGAGACGTCAGTCATGTGATTGAACTTAAATAGATTACAGGCTTACTAACTAAACATTAGTCATAAAAATTAATTTTTTTTAAAAAGATCTTAATGAATCGTGTCCTAGACATGTCCAAGACGTATCCAAACTAAAAAATAATAATTTTTTTAATCAAACTCATTCAGACACATAAGACACGTGTCATGCGCGCATCTCCATGTGTTCGACATGGACCACATGCCCGACATGCAGATACGTCAAAAAAATGGCATGTACGTGCTTTATAGGTGTAAACTCATTTTCAGTATCAAAATCAAGGCTCTCAATTATCTAACAAATTGTTGGTTCACTTGTATTACAATATGCCTCGTGACCATGATGAACCGTGGTTTCCGGCTGTGTTAATCAGAGCATAAAAAAGAAAGTAATTGAAAAACATTTAAAATATGAAAAAAGGAACACAACATACAAAAAGTTGCAAATACAAATCCTCGTTAAGAAGTAGAACCAAAAATCAATTTAACCTGCCATAGACGGGTATATCTCTATGAAGGAACTTGGCAAAATAAAATGCATAATTGTTTAGACAATTTTATCTTATCAGAAATCTCACTCTATCTTGAAAAACAGCCTAATAGTTAATAAGATTAATGCGGGAAAGAGCAGTATAGATTTAAACAAAGAAGAAAATGTTAAGAAAACAATGAATTTACCATCAGGAGAAGTGTATACCAGCTTTGTTAAATAAAGAAAGCAGGTATAGGAATTCCTGCAGTGTGAGCTTGGACGACCTCTTCTCCTCAAAATCTCCCTCCTCTAGAACACCCAAAACCTTGTCCTTGAATTCAGATTGCACCTCTTCAGCTTCCCCATCCTCAACTTCCATTTCATCATCATCTGTTCCACCATTCATTTCCATGTCTTGATCCTCAAGAAAATCACCTAGAGAAATCCATTTTAGTGTCTGTTTCCTTCAGTGGACCTTGTTGTGAAAGTTTTAGTGCCTGCACAGTCTTGTAGTTCTTTTCAAGCAAAGATAGGACATTTTTTTGCCTAAAAGCTGAACCAAGGGTTTTGTTCTTTCTGTTAAAACAAATCCACAAAAAGCCATCCCACTCCTTCTGCTTAACTTCAATGCGGGGCTTCCTGGGCTCTATTCGTACTACAGAAAAATCAACCTTAGGTGGAGGCCGGAAGTTGTTCCTTCCAACTTTCAGGAGGTGGAAGACTCGAGCATGGAGTTGAGTGTTCACCGTAAGACGACAATAGTGTTTGTCACCAGGCTGAGCAACCAGTCTCATGGCAAATTCTCTCTGGAACATTATGATTGCACACCTAAATGCAGGCTGGTAGCTGAGTAACTTGAATGTGAGAGGAGAAGATATTTGATAGGGAATATTCGCCACACATATGTCAAAATAAGGAAGTTCAGTCTTCAGCACATCACCTTGGAAAACCTGAAATCATCAATAAATGAAATTCAGGTACTATTTTGAAACAATCAAGGAAAAGGAAAATTATGTTTTGTTTTAAGGAAGTTGGGATGCTTAGAGAGGCAAAGAAGCATCCAGTAGGGTCCAAACTGTCAAATTCAGTTGACACAAAGCAATATTGAATGTTTAAAACATGATACAAGACAACTGCCATGCATACATATATTGTATTCAATATTAAATTGCCAATTCGTTCAAAAAGACATCAAATAAGAAACATAAACTAATGGTTAATTCTTTCTTTTTTTAGTTGGATAAAAGTGGAAAACGCACTAAAATAGAGAATCATACTGAAACTTTAGGCATTTACCCAGTCTGGCTATGAGCATCATCAACTAAATACCAAGGACTTCTACAACACTACTTCAGCAGCCAAAAATAAACAACCAAATAAATATTTTAAAACCCGTAACAAGTAAATATTGATGTCCTGTTGAAGTCTCTAGCTCCAAAAATATGGGAGTCATATTAGCTTCTATAAGTACCATTCCCTAGAATTGAAGCATACCGCTGTAGCAAGCAATCCCAAAATCTGGACTTCTAGTTAATGTAACAAGTAACAACCAGAGATTCTCCATAATTAGTCATCAATCTAGTATCCAGAGAGATTCTCCGCACAGAGGCTCAAACTCAAAAATTCAATCAAGGTTTTAAAATCCAACAATTCAATCATATTATTAAACCAAAGTCAAAGACACATAGCCATTCTAACAGATGAATCACAATGCTCTTTCTACTTTCTCATCACTTTTTCATCAACCAAACAGAAAACAGCAAAACCCGAAGTCATACCGTGAGGCGGTTGGAGTAAGGGGTCCCCTGGAATCGTCTCTGCAGCTCAAGAACCATACGTGGGTCAATTTCAACAGCAATAACCTTCTTGCCAGCTTCCAAAAGCTTCTTTGTCAGGTTCCCAGTACCAGGACCAATCTCAAGGATCACATCAGTGCTTTTGATACCAGATTTCTGCACTATGGTGTCAACGAGTAATGGATTCTTAAGGATATGTTGACCCTTTGATTTGTGAAAAGATATGCCTCCTTGATAAGGCGTGTGTTGCTGTGGCTTGCCCTTCTCCTTCTTGATCTTGCCTCCTGCCAGTTATGCTGTGCACGTATCTCTCACTCACACGAATCCGGATTGTCTCCAGCAGGGTGTTGTACTTGTCCAGCAGCAGGGGCAGCATCCTGTTACAGCATCTAATCCTTTATTTCTAATCTAATGATTAATATTTATTTTTTTATTTTTTAATATTAAATTAATATTTTTTAATACTAATCATTAAATAAGAAATAAAGAATCTAAATGCTGCAGCAAAATGCTACTGAACAGTACTAGCGGGAGACAATCCGGATTCCACTCACACACATCGGGCCCTGTTTGGAAATAAAATCCATTAGAATTCAATTAATTGCTATTAATGAATTCAATTGAATTCGATTATTTTAATTAAGTCATATGATTGGAACAAATTTTAGAAATTTATGCAATTCAATAGAATTCCACTCTTTGGAGTGTATTTTAAATCAATGGAATTCATTTTAATTTATTAATTTACAAAAATATACTTTCCTAATGTAAAAAAAAAAACGAATTTCATGAAATATCAGCATGAAAGCAAGCAAATAAAAAACAACATCAAGAATCCTCCAAACATTTTCATTATTAACTTTTTTTTTAATACCTACCTCGTAAAATTACAATTTTTTTTGTCCTAGACCCTGTAACCATCATGTGCTACATCTAACTCTTAAATGCTACCTCAATCTGACAATGGAATATTGGGTAAACCACTACTTGTGAATAATAGCACAAAGGTCTAAAATGCTAAAATGCACAACTTGAAGAACTAGCCAAACTTCAACGCATCAGGTTTCAAAGAAGGGTTAACATGATAGTGAAAGCACAAAAAGCTCTAGGGGTAGACATGGTTCGATCTGACATGAAAATGGAACTAAATTGAATTGAACCCGTAAAGCGATTTAGTTCAAAAACTAAATTAGTTTTTTTTAGATCGAACCGATTTTGGTTCGATAAATTAGTTTTGAGCCGCTTTAGATTTAGAATCAGTTCAAAAATCAATTCAGAACTAGATTTTTTATGAAATTAGTTCAAAAAAATAGTTTTAAAATTTAAAAACCAATACAAAAAATTGGTTTAGAAGCAGTTCAGCATCTCTACATAAGCAATCTGGTTCATATGAAATATACAATACAGAAAGATATTAAATGAGACTCTAGTTCATATGACTCTATTATGGAACCAATTCAGAAAACTGATTTAAAAACCAATTCAAAATTAGTTTTTCCATGAAACCAGTTCAGAAAATTGGTTTAAAAACCAGTTTAGCATCTCTTCATAAGCAATATGGTTCATATGAAATATCCAATACAGAAGGATATTAAATAATGTTCTAGTTCATATGACTCTATTATGGAACAATACAGAAGGATAGTTTTGTAAATTTCAACTTAGTTCTACCAAATGACTGCAAAGTACAAATTGATATCAACTTATAAAGCGAAATGTAATTCACACTCCAATTAACAAACCCCTTATTGGACTGTAAATTTCAGCTCGATTTCCTGAACACAACTGGGTGGTTTAAAAGAGAAGAAAATCAAATTAACACAACTTATCTTACCAATTAAACAAGTAAAGCTAAATGCACATTCAAATTTCATGTAAAATTATAAGAATGTGGTATAAAGACAACTTGCTCATAATTTTCAAGGTTCAGTTTCATTATCTTAGCCTCAAAATAAGCCTTAACACATTGTCAAAAATAGAACAGATAGTAAGAATGAAGTATAAACTAGAAAATGGAGATTAAATTCTCCCAATGTTTTCCATAAGTTAACCTCCTAAAATTAGATTGAAACATTCAAGTTTCATTTGCTCAGTGTACTAGATAGTCTTCCATGGACTAATTTGTCAATATCTAACCAACGTTGAAATCCTAATTATGGGTACCTGTGAATTATTCAAGAGTACTGAAATGTGTAAAATGGTGTGATTTTAACTGCTTATAGAGATAATGCTCTGCAGTATATGAGAAGAAAATCCAAGTAGAAAAGGAAAAATAAAAATTAGACAACCAGGAACAATAAAAATTCTCTACTTGAAATTCAAGTTCATAGGGTATATGCCAAAAGAGTTACCAATAGCAGTAGCTAAAAATAGAACTACTGTTACCAATAACCCAAAAGAAAAGGAAACAGAGTCAAGGAGCTAAAATCATCAGCTTCAAACATCAGATTAAAGAAGTGAATAAACAGCAACAATAGATTAAAGAAAACAGGACTTAAAGCAAATAAGATAACATATAAAATCATGCTAAAATAAGGACCTTATTTATAAATAGGATAACATCTAAAATCAAATACTGCCATCTATAAAGTCAAATACTGTCATCTATAAAATCAAATAAAATAAGAGTGTTTAATACTAAAAGCAAGTGGGAGAAATCTACTGGGATTTCTATTTACTTAAAATTTCAATTTAGAACAGAATTCCCAAGGTGTACTGTAACATCCTAATACTAGTAACTTAGTATATCAAGCATATTCTAGGATAAACAGTATTAATATGCTGCTTCTAACTTAACATCATACTACTTCATATCATTTAAGTAAATAATAATGGATGCGAAAACTAAAAGTCATATACATACATATTGCCACAAAAAGGGCTCATCGTGTATATAAACTTTATACAACTAAAAGTAAAGTAAATAAATACAAAGCTTTAAACTACTAAGCATAAAAACTATCATAGTCTTAATACTTTTTCTTCTTGCCCTTGGATGAGCTTTCACCTGGATTTACATGCAACAAACGGGGTGAGAAATCATATTTCTTAGTATAAGTAACTAAAACTATCAGTTTAAACATTTGAAAATGAATAAACTCATCTTAAATTAATAATCATACTAAAAACTCATTGCATAAGAACCATTACAAAACTTCTTCTCTCTATGTAATATTCCTAAGCAATTCTATCCTTCTGAACTGATAATCGAAACCACAATGATAACAAACAACTGCCCATACACTCATTTGGAATCATTTACTAGACAACTGCTTATACAGCTATCATCGAAGGCACAATACAACAACAAAACATACATAAACCAAACACACTTTACAATCTAAACAAATAATAAATTATGAAATGATGAGATGATGTATGCTCAAAGAAAAGTGTATGTAGTGTAAGTGTAATGTCGTGATACTTAACTATTCCCCCTGCTTAAGAAGATACTCTGCCATAATAATGTGTGACCTCTTATAATCTACCTAGTAGGGGCAAAGTTTGTTACTATAACAAGTATTCTCCTTATACTACTAAGTAATCTACCAAGTAGTCTACCGTAAACTAGGTGGATATCGCCACCAAACTAAGTGGATGCCTCCACTCACTGATCTCTAGGGATAACAAGTATATATGAAGTGAAGTGTGTGAAAATATGGAGTTATGTCCTAACTCTAACATAATTACCACATAACTCTATACTAAGTTGATCTTACATTACTAATATTACTTCTTATCTGTAAGAGCAATTCATGCACTACGACACTTATCCAAATGCCAACTAGACTTAGTACACTTTCTAACTTTGCATTACTAACTCTATTTCACTCTTTAAGAGCTTTCACACACTATGACATTCACTCTTGCAAGCTAAGGTCTATGGCACTCAACTCTTGCCATCTAGCTTATACACTTGTTTCTCACTTCCTCATCACTTCCTAAGTGATATCTAAGCAATATTTTGTCACTCATGAGCTGAACTTTAATCTATAACAATCTATACTTAACGAATTGTACAACTTTTCCTTTATCTTTCCTTTATCTTTCCTTGTATGCCACTAGGTCTTTCTCTCTACAAAATACCCTCTCTAGTGCCTCAACACTCTTAAAAAGGCATAAACAAAAGATTCTAACAACTAGGAAACTCAAACCATCAAAACATCTTGATAAGTTTCAGACCCTTATGCTGCGACACTTATATTTCATGCCGCGGCGCCCTACTCTCGGCTGCCCAGGTGATGCACCTCACGCGCGCGGCATGGCCTCTTCACGCCGCGGCACTCGAAGCAAAGCTAGCCTCATGCCTCGGCGTGACCCTTACACGCTGCGGCGTCCTGCCCCAAGACCACTCACGTCGCGGCACGACGCTCTTCACACCGCGGCATACACTAGTTTTTTGCAAAATTCTACAGAAAACTCACGGTTCTGCACTGTTTCATTGAACAATATTAGCTTGTAATCCTCTATACTTGGTTTCTAGTTGATTTCTAACACCACCAACAACTTCTAAACATGTTGTAACACCATTACAACCTATTGATTCACAAAACTTGGATCAATCACTAAAAATTACTCACTTAGTTCCTTGAAAACCTAAGTTCCAACTCAAGAACCAACTAGCTCAAACTATGAATAAATTCATCTATCTTGCTTTCCTTAAGTTGAAATAACCAATTCCAATCAATGAAAGTAAGAATCAAACTAAAGAAACTAGTTTTTCCTCTTTAAAACTCAACTTCTCCATTTAAAGACCTATGCCCAAAACCTAGAAAAGATGAAGAATCAAAGACAGAAAACACCCCTACCTCTTGCTTGGATGAAGATCTTGAAGCCTTGCTTTTGCTCTTGGAGCTTCCCCTTTGATTTCCTTCTCTTCCTCTCCTATTTCCCTTCTTTCTTCCCTTAGTTTCCTTCTTTTCTCACTTTTCTCTCCTCTATTTTGCTCTTTGTCATGGGAAATGAGGAAAAGAAGCATCACTTTGCATCTTCAAGGGTTACCACTAATGTGATACTGGAAATCCCGATCTGCTATGAACACTTAAATTCCTCCAAATCAAGGTTTCAAACCTCTAACAGACTTAAAAAAATCCTAAGATTCATTAAAAATTATGTTGCACTTTTTATCTATTTTTTCATATCTGCTAAGGGTCAATCCGGCATTAAAAGCATAACTACTATGTTTAAAAATACCAAATTAACTCCGATTGTCCTAAAATTATAACTATACCTTACTTAACTCATTTGTGATCTAGAAACAAGTTATCCACACAGGTTTCCCTCTAAATAGTAATTTATGTTATTTTCTAAGTCATTTTAGGCTATTTACCACATTCGGTGCTGCAATAAAGTGTCTAAACTAACTCAGTTTGTCACGAAACTTAATTGACATACTAAACAAGTATCAGACTACCTATGTAACCTTATACAAGTCTAACATGATTTTTCAAGATGTTACATTTCTTCCTTCCTTTTTAAAAAAATTGTCCTTAAAATTTAGTTTACCTCATGCAAGAAGTCACAAGCAACTCACATTTAAAACAAGCATAACCAAACTTTAAAGAAACAAAATCATACACTAAACCTTTCTTTGAACTCGTAGGTTGCTCTGTCTCCTTGTCCTGCAAGATGTAAACTCTTCCAGAGCTGTGAGTCTACTATCTGGCTGGGCTTTTTCCCTCTGTGGACATTCTTTGGAAAAATGCCCTTGCTGCCCACACTTGTGGCATACAGATTGCCCTGTCAGGCAAGGTTTATCTCCATACTACCTTCCACACTTAGGGCACTAACCCTTCTTGGAATGCACTTGATCTGGTTTACCCTTTTCACCCTTTATGAACTTCTGCTCACTATACTTCCTTTTCTGGGATCCTTGGGATTCTTGATCCACTGTTGGTTGCTTCCTTGAACGCCTCTCTACTATTCTGCACTTATTGACCAAAGAAGAAAAATCTTTGATCTCAAAGGGCTCCACAACATCTTTGATATCAATCCTTAGACTAGACTCAAATTTCACATACCTCTAGTTCTCATTTGAGTCATGTCTGAAGTGATATGAAAACTTTGATAGTTCCTCGAACTTGGCCACATACTGGCCCACTGACATGCTTCCTTGCTCTAACCTCATAAATTCTACCTCTTTTGCATCACGCAAAGTGTGTGGAAAATACTTCTCCAAGAAAGCTATCCTAAACACCTCCCAGATCATTTGGGCTCTAGCTACTGCCATCACTCTTATGGTTTCTTTCCACCATTGTTCTGCTTCTCCCTTCAACATAAAGGATGCAAAAGAAACTTTCTGCTCATCTGCGCAGACCATAACCTCAAAAATCTTTTCTATCTCATTCAACCAAACATCTGCTTTCACGGGACCATACTTACCATCAAAAGGTGAAGGTTTCATCTGCCTGAAAGCTGCCAAGTCTTGGAAGTTCTGGTTTCTTCCAACTTGTGGTACATCTTGCACTGGGTGCTCAGGTGGTGGAGGCTGCTGAGGTGGATTTGCTTCTATCCTCTTAAGTACCCTTGTCATAATATTGGCCATAGCCATAAAGGTTTCAGCCATGTCTGGACCCTCTGGAGCTGAACTCCCTATTTCTCTGGTTTGCCTCTTTGGTGCCATAACTTCCTGCACACACAGAAACAATACATACTGAGCTGCAGTCTTAACATCATGTAACAATGCAACAGTAACTAATAACAACTAACTTAAGGCAAAACATGCAATTCTAGCATCACATCTAACATATGAGACAAGAAATGCATAGCACTAGCAAAAAAACACTAAACATGTCTAAGCTTAGTCAGTTCATACTCCGGCTCAATAGGATGAACTGCTCTGATACCATAATGTAACACCCTAATACTGGTAACCTAGTATACTAAGCATACTCTAGGATAAACAACATTAGTTATGCTACTTCTAACTTAAACATCATATTAATCTATATCATTTAAGCAAATAATAATGGAGAGCCTTGCGGAAACTAAAAGTTATATATATACATATAGTCACACAATGGCTCATTGTGTACATAAACTTTATACAACTAAAAGCAAAATAAATAGATACAAAGCTTTAAACTATTAAGCACAAAATTACTATTATAGTCTTCAAAACATTTCTTCTTGTCTTTGGAGAGCTTTCACCTGGATTTACACGACAACAAATGGGGTGAGAAACTATATTTCTCAGTATAAGTAACCAAAACCAGCAGTTTAAACATTTGAAATGAATAAACTCATCTTAAACTGATAACATACTGAAACTCATTCCATAAGGACCATTACAAAACCTCATCTCTCTATGCAACGTTCCTAAGTAATCTATACTTCTTATCAATTATTCGAAACCACGATGATAACAAATAACTGCTTATACAATCATTTGAAAATCATCGACCAGACAACCTCCCATACAGCTGTCACCGAAGGCACAAATACAATAACCAAATATATACAACAAGAACACAAAATTCAGACTAAACAAATGATTAGATTATGAAATGATGGGATGATGTATGCTCAAAGAAAAATGTATGCAGTGTAGGTGTAGTGTCGTGATACTTAACTATTCCCCCTACTCAAGATGATACTCTACCATGATAACGTGAGACCTCTTATAGCCTAACAAGTAGGGACAAAGTCTGTTACTATAACAAGTATTCTCCTTCTACTACTAAGTAGCCTACTAAGTAATCTACCATAAATTAGGTGAATATCACCACCAAACTTGAGTGGATGCCTCCACTCACTGATCTCTAAGATAGCAAGTATATATGAAGTGAAGTGTGTGACAATATCGAGTTATGTCCTAACTCTAACATAACTACCATATAACTATATACTAAGTCCATCTTGCACTACTAAAACTACATCTTCTTTATAGGAGCAGTTCATGCACTATGACACTTATCCAAATGCCAACTAGACTTAGTACACTTTCTAACTTTGCATTACTAACTCTATTTCACTCTTTAAGAGTTTTCACGCACTATGACATTCTCTCTTGCCAACTAGGGTCTATGGCACTCAATTCTTGCCAACTAGTTTGTACACTGTTTACTCACTTTCTCATCACTTCCCAAGTGATATCTAAGCAACACTTTATCACTCATAAGCTAATCTTTAATCTATGACAATCCATACTCAATGAATTGCACAACTCTTCCTTTAACTTCCCTTGTATGCCACTAGGTCTTTCTCTTTAATAAATACCCTCTCTAGTGCCTTAACACTCTTAAAAAGGCCTAAAATAGCATTTTGGTGAGTCTCAGCCCCTCACGCCGCAGCGCCTCGCTCTCGGGTACCAAGCTTATGCATCTTACGCCACGACATTCAAACTCAAGCCGTGGCATTCGAAGCCAGTTCTTCCTCATGTCACGACACGACGTTTCTCACGCTGAGGTGCCAGCTGCTTTTCTGCAAAAAACCCTCAGTTCTGCACTGTTCCATTGGATCTTCTCTGCTTCCAATAATCTAAAATTGGATTCTAGTTGGTTTCTAACACCACCAACAACTTCTAAACATGTTGTAACATCATTACAACCTATGACTTCACTAAAATTGGATCAAACACCAAAAATCACTCTCTTGGTTCATCAAAATCCTAGGTTCCAATTCAAGAACCAACTAGCTCAAACTATGGATAAATCCATTTATCTTGCTTCCATTAAGTTGAAATAAACAATTCCAATCAACGAAACCAATAATCAACTAAAGAAACTAGCTTTTCCTCTTTAAAACTCAACTTCCCCATTTTAAAGACCTAAGTCTAAAATCTAGAAAAGATTAAGAATCAAAGATAGAAAAACACTCCTACCTCTGCTTAATTGAAGATCTTGCCTTAGACTTGCTATTGGATCTCTTACCTTGGTCTCCTTCCTTTCCTTTCCTCTTTTCCCTCTTTCTTCCCTTGGTTTCCTTCTTTTCTCACTTTTTCTTCTCTGTTTTTGGTCTCTGCCGTGGGAATGAGGAAAGGAAGCCTCATTTGACTTCTTAAAGGAGTTACCACTAATGTGGTACTAGAAAACCCGATCTGCTATAAACACTTAGATTCCTCCGAATCAAGGTTTTAAACCTCCAACAGACTCAAAATAAAATCCTAAGATTTAT
The DNA here is from genome assembly GCA_029884595.1 of Ormosia semicastrata. NCBI lineage: Eukaryota > Viridiplantae > Streptophyta > Magnoliopsida > Fabales > Fabaceae > Ormosia > Ormosia semicastrata. Next base: position 106,049,259 of record JAQQTO010000063.1, read on the forward strand.
TAAAAATCATGTTACACTTTTTCTCTATTTTTTCATATTTGTTGGGGTCAATTCGACATTAAAAATACAACCAGTATGCTTAAAAATGCTAAATCAACTTCGATTGCCTTGAAACTTTAATCACACCTTACTTAACTCATTTGTGATTTAGAAACAAGTTATTCACACATGTTTCCCTTCAAATAGCAGTTTATGCTATTTTCTGAGTCATTTTAAGCCATTTACCACATTCTGTATAGCAACAAAGTGCCTAAACTAACTTAATTTGTCACGAAACTTAACTGACATGCTAAACAAGTATCAAACTACCTATGTAACATTATATAAGCCTAACATGATTCTCCGAGATGTTACAGGTTATGTGCAACAAACATGTTATCTATAGTTAAAATTAACTTTCCTTTTAAGGGAATTTTTATGGTACTATGATAGATATGATACTCAAGGTAACTTGTTAATCATTTATTAAATATTAATTTTATAATAAATATTTAAAAATAATTAATAACTAATGAAATACTTGACAATTCACTTTCAGAATCGTATCTCAGAAAAAAAATGAGTACTATAGAATTTCTGTTTTTTTAATAGTTTTACTGTTTAAAAATTTTTGGGGTTTATGTACTAAATGTAAAAATGACCCAAACTTTATGAAATTAATGTGTAATGTACTCTTTTAATTTTTTATCCTCCAATAATCGTAATTGTCTTTGCCTTAACTACTTGTGTTTAATTCTTAGAGCTAGCATACAAGGGAATTAATTCTTCTAAATGTATTAGATAAGTTGGGAAGTGCCTTTAGTATCGTTTGGAAAGGAACGTAGTTTTGATTAGCAAAATTAACATGAAAATATTATTACCAGACAACAAAACAAATAAAAAAAGGCAGCAAAAGTAAATTTTAAATGAAATTAAACATCAGACATTCAACTTCAATTTTTATGATAATGCTAACAAAATTTGTTATCATTATTATTATTATTGATCTAGGAAAAGGATTATCAAAATAAAAGATACTAAAAGATTTTTTGTTTTTATTTATTTATTTGGTTTGGCTATAAAAGATAAATCCAAGGTAAAATTGTACTTCTTAGAATGCATTTGCTTTGTTGTTTGCAGAGTTAAACATGTGTTTATTTTTTTGAATGATGAGTAAATTTTATTTGGATAAAATTTCATTTGTACTATTTTAACTCAATTTTTTGTCTCTAATCTCGTTTATTCAATTTTTTTAGCTTTTGGATTATAATTTTATCTGTTAGAAAATTTTGTCATTAATATTCATTTTATCAAATTAACTTTTAAGACAAAAATTCTTAAATATAAATTATATTACTCTAAATCTATTTTCAATCAAATTTAAATTTATAAAACTAAATTAATTCAAATTTAAATTTACAAACTCTATTCTAAATACAGACTTAGTTATTACAACGCAGGCAATGCCGTTATGTTGTTCTAACTTCTGACAACCAAATTCAATTTCGTTATTATTTTTTTTACAAGATTTTTTTACATTACTTGTTGAAAGGGTCAATTTCTGTGTTTAGGGCGGACAAATGCCCTTGTTTTGTAACACAATTTTTAAATCATTTTAGTTTTTTCATATTATTTTTTTACACCACACTATTTTTTATATTGATTAATAAAATATAAATTTATAATTAATTATATATATAAGTTGATAAATAAATGTTTTATTAATTAATTAATATATATAATTTTTATTAATTAATTAATATACATAATTAATTATAAATTTATATTTTATTAATTAATGTTAAAAATAGTATAAAAAAGTAATAAAATAATTATTTTTGATTTTTGAAATCTATTTTTCTAGAAGAGCTCGCATACCATCATCACAATTCAAATTAATGTTGAGTCAACTTAATTTTTTTAAGACATATAAGCAAGTACAAGTGATAATGATATTATGTATAGTGTTTTGGTAATACTTATTTTATTGTGCAAATAATTTTTTTAAAAAAAAAGCTATTTACATAGTATTATAACATGTTTGGTAAAATTACTTCAGGTTTTATATAAAATTCAATGCATTATAAAAGTTTTTTGAACCTAATTTTTATAATACTGAAAATTGAAGCTTATGATTCTAACTTATAAATTATTTATTATATTTTGATATATAAATACCATTTTGTCCCCAATCAAATAACTTTTTAATCATTCTATACCTATTTTAATAATTTAATACATAAAAGTAATTATTTTTTATACCATCCAAACGAATCAGATTAGTTTAAAATCGCTTTTCAGCTAATGTATCCAAACACAAAAATAAATCGATTATAATTGATTATAACAAATAAATTTTATACAATAATCGATTACGAAACATAATCAAGTTTTCACAGTTTTCCCAAACACACACTTAGAAATTTTTTTTTCATTATTTTGACATTTTGAATTTGATATAAATAAGAAATCTTGAAGACTAATGATTGTGTGTCTCAACTTGAAATTGAATGTTTATTGCGATGGAAGAACAAAGATTAATCAATGTTTTAATATTATTTGAAATTTAAGATAAATTATGTGCACTTTTTTGTATTGCATGTATAAATATTTAATTAATTTTTATGTTTAAAAAAATAATGACCAACTCAATTATTTGAACTAAATTAATTCATAAATATTCGATTCAATTTAGTTATAAAAAACAAAAAAATCAAATCAAATCGAATTAATTAATTCAAATTTATTTTTCTTCCAAAATCAATTATGTATAATTATTTAATTAATTTTTTGTGTTTAAAAAATAATGACTAACTCAATCATTTTAATCAAATTAATTCACAAATATTCAATTTAATTTAATTATAAAAAATAAAAAAATAAATTAAATCGAATTAATTAATTTTAATTAATTCAAATTTATTTTTCTGAAAACCGAAGAAAATTACCGAATTACACGACTGTCACATACCAACAACAATGACACTCTGTAAAGAAACAAAAGCACCATTGCCATACTACACCACCAACGCCCCATTGTACTGACCCTTCACTAGCACTGTCCCTTTTGAATTCTGACATTTCACTCCAATAATAAAAATTTCAAAAAAACACCACCAACTTTGTTTATTATTTATTATTTAAATTTAAAAGAAAAAAAACGGCACAACATAAACAAATCAAAATAAATCGGCCTCATTTTGGAGGGAGCTTTGTGCCAAAGGCCAACAAGAAGCACAGTCCAAACTCCAAAGCCTGCATTTCCATGGCCGGCACGTGACCTCTCTCTCTCTCTAACTCTCACTTTCTCTCTCTAAAACCTTCTTTCTTGTATAGCTCAGCTCAGCCCTCCTTCTCCGTTCATGTCTTCCGCCGCCGGCTACACCCGCTCCTCCCAAAGAGCCTCCTCCACCGGCTCGCCACTCCGGTCACGGAAGTCTCCGGCCGCGGCAATTTCCAAATCCGGTGGAAGACCTACCACTCCGTCGTCTTCTTCGACCTCGTCGAGACCTTCACCGAAGTTGTCTGTCTCCCCCGTAGCAACCACCTCGTCTGACGTCAGCAATGCGAAGGAGAATGTCACTGTCACCGTCCGGTTTCGACCCCTCAGGTTCGTTCGTTTTGTTTCCTTGTAGTGTGTCCTTGAAATTTGGTTTTTATGTAGCCTCGTGTAACACTTTTTTTTTTTCTTTTTCTCGTTCGTTGTTTGGTTTGGGTTTTGGACAGTGGCAGAGAAATTAATAAAGGGGACGAGGTGGCCTGGTACGCGGATGGGGATAATATAGTTAGAAATGAGTACAATCCTTCCCTGGCGTATGGGTTTGGTTAGTGTTTTTAATCTCTTTTTATTACTATATATGGCCGTTTTTGGTAATTACGTATATTCATTCTTTCATTGACGTCATTTGAATGGACAAAACTTAAAGCCATTTAATTATGTCAATTACATCCATTCTATTAATTAAGTTATGAAACACGTGTATTTAAAAAAAGGAAGAGAGAAAATATTAATAAAGATATGGAATAACTTAATTGGCGGAACAAATATAATGGACATGAGAAAATGAACTTAAGTTTTGTCCTATTTCAAAATGTTTTTGTTCCAATAAAACTGTAAATGTGCCTCAGGTGGTTGGGGGTTAGGTTAGGGGGTGGGAATTTATGTTGGTAAAATGACAATTTTGTGCGGCTTGGTCAAGCAGTGTTCTATTTAACCAATTATCAAAATAATTTAACCAATAATGAATGCAAGTAGATTATTGGTTAAATTATTTTGATACTTGGGTTTCTCAATATCTGAATTGAAATGGAAAACATCTTGGTGAGCCGATTTTTTTGGGTCGTTATCCATTTATGTAATCCTATTCACATTCATACATAACATATATTCTAGCTTCTGGCTTCTTTTTTATTTGGAGGGACATCAGTCGATAGAACATGTTAGACTGCGTTGTAGCCCTGCTATAATCATTAATCACAACTTTAAAATTAAAAAATGTCACAACTTTTTATCTGTGTGCCATTGATTTGGAAAGCTTTTTCATATATCAATGTTAAAAAAGATATACTTGAGAGTTGGGACATTTTGTGTCTTCAGAATTGTGTCACCAGCATTACTCAATTGCATAAGGGTACCTTACTGGTTGGATTTATGCTTTCTTTCTCTAGTATTTCTTGTTATTATATTTTGCGGCCTGTGGCAGATAAGGTATTTGGGCCTGCAACAACAACTCGGCATGTTTATGATGTGGCTGCTCTGCATGTTGTCAGTGGTGCCATGGAAGGGATTAATGGTAATGTTTTGCTGTTAGTTATACTTATGTATATTAAATAGTCATTTTGTAAGAGGAAGGAAATAATGGATTGAGTGAGGACCTGTAGTAAGTTAATGATTGGAATGCATAGCTTCTATTAATTTTTTTGTTATGAAGTTATTTGTCCTACTCCTTTCCTTTTGAGTTTTGATTCTCTTCTACTTTGGTGTTCATGACATGTAGCATGAATAATCCCAACTGGTAGCGATGATGGTAAGTTGGTTGGGGTATCTAATCAAATTTAAGAATAAAACTCCTGTTTCACTTGCACACGTAGATTGTATAAAGCACAGCACAGATACATACTCATAATAGAAGTAAGTCAAGTACCTATTTTCAGGCTCTTAAACTGGTCAACTTATAGATAGACAACTTGGTTCAAGAATATAGGCTGGATTACCAATTTTCCAGGTGCTTAATCATTTCCAACTAAGAAATCAAGTTTATAACATAACTGTATAATTTATGGTAAGGAGACTATGGTTCCTTGGCCATCTGTTTACTTTTCTGTTCCTTTTAAGTACTTGTAAAGAGAGATGAAAGTCAAGGTACTACAGAATTTTTCTCCTTAGCACTCTTTTGGTATCAGTTAACAAGGTATTCCTTCTTTAAGCAATGGAGTAGCTGGCTACCTGCAGTTCATGTTCGAAATCAGACATTTGTGAGAAGAGATGATGGCTAATTTTCCTCCTAAATTAGGCATTGGTCATAAATTTTTATGTAGTTTGTGAGGTTGGATGTTATTATTATTTTCTTGCAAAACATATAGATAACCACTCTTATACCTCAGAAGTTTATTTCGTTTCCAATGCCCCCCCTTCCCCCTCCCAAACATAGCAACCAACTTGGTTTCCGGCTGACAGTTTGCTTTGTTGATCTGCAGGTACTGTTTTTGCATATGGTGTTACAAGTAGTGGAAAGACTCATACCATGCATGTAAGTTAGTCTAAATGTTTAATCATCTCTCTAGAAGCGGCATCATGTGTGGCACCAAAACTTTGCATTATTTTATTTCTGAGATTTGCAACAGGGAAATGTGTTTGATAGCTCACTCTGTAATTGATCCTACACTTTGATTGACACAGCTGCAAGACAAACCGGTAGAATGGGACACATCATTATTTTCTCATCTAAGTAGTTAGCACTAGGAGTAGGTTTAAAGTAAAATTGAATATTCTTGCTATTTGCATTCTTTATAATATTTTTATTCCTTTAAATTTTCTGACTTATTTTATGGAATAAATTTTACAGAAACTAGTTTGACAAAAAGGACACAAATTCTTGTTTTCTTTTGTCAGATGTGTTATAAATCTAGTCCTTTAATGAAAATTCACGATGTTGGAGAGTGGTATGTAAGTGCCAAGTAACTAACCATTAAGTTATGTGTGCTAATCATCTGGGCCAGCTTGGACCAGGAGTCAGCTTCTTAGGCGATGCTGTTCCTGTGGTAAGAAAATAATAGAATATCATAAAATGAACACAATATTCACAAGAGCTAGAACCTTAGAATCAAGACAAGAAACTCATTACGATAAAAGATATGTCTATTTTTTCAACCAAATATTCCCCATCAAACAAAATGATATCATCTTCGAAGGGCAATCAACTTTTAACCATTGCTGAATCATCTATTCTTGGTAAGCAATGCTGTTCAAAGCATATTTGATTATGTTAGAAACAGAAATATTAGGGAGGAAAGAAAAAGAGGTCAGGTCATATAACAAACAATATAGTAGTAAATTATTAATCATTTCATCATGTACCTTACACATGTAAAACAGAAAAGTCTTGATCAAATTTTCTTCTAGCATATATCGTGAAGCTGTTGCCTAAGCAAAGTTCAAATGTTTTTTTCTTTAATAAGGTTATCATTCTGTAGAACAACAGTCCTCCTTTCTCTCAAGAAATTTTTTGTTGGTTGGCTGTAGACTAGCTGGGGCATTCTTTTGAAATTTCAAAATCCTATTTTCTGTTTGTAGACCTGTATACTTTCTAAATTGTGCTATATATTTTTCCCAGGGGGAGCAAAAGTCACCTGGAATTATCCCTCTTGCAGTGAAGGATGTCTTTAGTATCATACAGGAGGTAAAGAGTTATGTTATGCTAGCTTAGCTATAAATCCTTTCATATCCTTGACAGGTCATGTTTGTCATTTTCAGACTCCTGGACGAGAATTCCTACTCCGTGTCTCGTATCTTGAGATTTACAATGAGGTTAGCATCATGAAATGTGTTATATTAAAATCTCTCATCGTAATGAAACTTGTTATGCCTATTTTGGATAATTCGTCATTACATGAACAAGAATGGTGGCCAGATTAGCTCCATTATTGTCTTAGAATAGGCTCAGGCTGCATGAGGGATACAATCTAGATCTAGATAAGTGATGGCATTAAAAAGGATAATTAAATGAAGTTTGTTTAAATGCAGAGCAGTGATGACATAAACTTGATATGAAATTATTGCAAGTGGCATAGGATGGCCATTCATTGTCAGCAAAAACTTTTGGTGGACCATTATGTGAGAGTGATCTGATACAAGTAGAAGAAGCATAAAAGTTTGAAAGAAGACTAATTTAACAGTGATAAAGAAGATATAGTATAGTTATGAAGTGTAACCAATAATATGATCGCAAATAATCCGTGTGGTGGACTTGAAATAATTTTGGGAAAGATTCATCTTGGTTGCATCAGTTGTTACTTGTTGGGGGGGGGGGGAGTGTAGTGGGATACATTAGAAAAGCATAAGGAAGGTGTGCTTAGAAAAAAAAAATTATGTTTCAAATATCTTTGGGGGCAATGCTATCTCCAATTTGACTTGCAAATGCAAGCCTGATTGTTAACTATTTTATTCCCTGCCCCCCCCCCCCCCCCCCCAACTCAAATTTCTATGTAAATAAGGCCTACAGGCATGAGTCATCCATGTCCATATGTATTTATATCTTAATGAGTATCACTTTACATTTTTATCTGCTCTTCTTGTAGGTCATTAATGACTTGCTGGATCCAATTGGGCAGAACCTAAGAATACGAGAGGATGCTCAGGTGTTTATATTTATTAATATTGGAGAGTTGGTCATTCTGTCATTGTTCATTTTCTGTTCTTTATGTCAACTGTAGCTTAGCTGAGAGTCTTTTGGCTTCCTTTTCCTTTTTCTAAAGCACACTCTGTTGTTAGCTCCTTGTTCTCATTGTAAAAAGTTTCACTTGGGTGAATTTTACAGAGTCAATTTATCTTCAACTCTGAATGGTTGCTGTTGAAATTATAGGGTTTAGGTAGGGAAGGAGGAAAAGAGAGAATAGTGACTTTGAATAATAGGACATTAGATTGATATGGTGTATTATGATGTGAATTTGACAACCATGATTCTAACAGTTGCAAAGCTCATACACTTCGAATTCTAGTATGAAGATTATTTCTACAGCAATCCTAGTTCTACTGGGAGAGATCCTAAATTCAATTCGATATCACTAAAAACCATAATTAACTTAAAACCTAATACTTAGTGACATTGTAAACTTTTTTCCTCTTTAGAGCTTTTAGATGTTTAATACGCTAATGTTGATTTTTTCCCTCGATGTTTTGTTTTATTTCTGATCTTTATGAGGGTACCCCTTCTTGTAGACCGATTGGCGTGGATCCAAACTTTATTGCAATTCATGTGAAATAGGGAGGAGAGAAGATGAAAAAAAAAGAAGAATGCAGGAGGAGGTGATAAACAAGACAGACAAGTTTCACTAATTAAATAAACTTTCTTGGCCCAGGAGCATGAGCTCAAGTGGCACCAAATCCCTTTGGCAACTACTTGATCCCTTGATTAAATCCCAGCCAGGCTGGTTTGCTTGCACTTTAGCCTACTATCCCCCTCCTCACACTGGGTCATAGACCTCCTTTGTAACCTCAAAAAACTAGAAATTGAAAGTAAAATATTATTCTTCTAAACATTGATATACTGGATGCCTCATCTAATGCATAGGGTAATTCCTTCATAATCCTTCATATTCTGCTGCTATAAGACACTGGAATAGTTGAATTACATTTGGACCTGAATAAATGAGACAAGTTTCATGAATTAAATAAATTAACTTGAGATTGAAATTAAAAAATAAGTATATTAAATAAGCAAATCCTAGACGCCTCATGCCTAATGCATAGTGTGGAAAAACAGAATGAATATTCTGACTAATATTTTCATACTTTCATTGAGATAGTAGTAGGATATATATACATGATACTAAGCACTTAAATTAGGAAGTCAATCAGCCTATTCTAGGCTAGAATCCCTTTGAGGGATTTACCCTAATTATAGTCATAAATACAGATTTACAATCATAACTACAGATTGATATGATATATTTACATTCCTAAAAAAGGAATAAAATCCCACACTCCCCCTCAAGCTGGTGAATAGGTATTTGCCATTCCCAGCTTGGATACAAATCCTTCAAATTCTGCACTGCCTAATCCTTTAGTGAGAATATCCGCAAGTTGCCCTTGTGTAGGTACATACGGAGTACATATTAGGCCACTATCCAGCTTCTCCTTGATGAAATGTCTGTCTATTTCAATATGCTTAGTTCGATCATGTTGCACTGGATTGTGTGTTATGTTGATTGCTGATTTATTGTCACAATAAAGCCTCATAGGTTCTTCCCACTTAATCTTCAGATCTTCTAAAATAATTTTAAGCCAAAGGAGCTCACATATGCCTTGTGCCATAGCACGAAATTCTGCCTCAGCACTAGAACGTGCCACCACACTCTGTTTTTTACTTCTCCACGTCACAAGATTACCACCAAGGAAAGTGCAATATCCGGTAGTAGATCTCCTATCAACAATTGACCCTGCATAGTCAGCATCAGTATATACTTCAAGATTTATATTCCCATTTCTCTTGAACAAAATTCCCCTTCTTGGAGTACCTTTAAGGTACTGTAAAATCCTATGTGCAGTCTGTAAGTGAACTTGTTTTAGACTGTGCATGAATTGGCTAATTAGACTTACTCCATAAGCAATATCGGGTCTGGTGTGAGACAAATAAATAAGCCTACCAACCAAACATTGATACATCTCCTTGTCTACTGCAACATCTTCTTCCGCACTACCGAGTTTTATGCTTGGGTCTACAGGAGTACTAACAGGCTTACATGCTGTTTTACCTGTTTTTTTGAGCAAATCAGTGATATATTTCTGTTGTGAAATAAAAATTCCTTGTCTGGAACGTGCTACTTCAATTCCTAGGAAATATTTGAGTTTTCCCAAGGTTTTTATCGCAAACTCCTTGGCCAAACACTGACGTACAGTTTGCTGTTCCTGCTCATAATCTCCAGTCAATATAATGTCATCCACATACACTAATACCACTGTTACTCCCCCTGAAACAGAATGTTTAAGGAACAATGTATGGTCCCCTTGACTCTGTTTATAACCCAAGGTTGTCATAACTCTAGTAAACCTTCCAAACCAAGCTCTAGGTGATTGTTTCAACCCATACAAGGCCTTTTTTAACTTGCAAACTGTGTTGGCAGCCACATTCTTGTCATATCCTAGAGGTAATTCCATGTAAACTTCCTCTTCAAGGTCTCCATGCAAGAAGGCATTTTTCACATCCAATTGTTGCAACTCCCAACCATAATTGGCAGCAAGAGACAAAATAACCCGAACTGTATTCATCTTTGCAACCGGGGCAAAAGTCTCCGAATAATCAATCCCATAGGTTTGTGTAAACCCTTTGGCAACCAGCCTAGCTTTGTATATCTCAATTGACCCATCAGCTTTGTATTTTATTGTATACATCCATTTGCACCCTACCGGCCTTTTTCCTGCTGGTAGAGTAACTAACTCCCAGGTCCTATTCTTCTCCAATGCCTCCATTTCTTCACTCATAGCTTGCTTCCATTTTTCATTAGATAAAGCCTTAGATAGGGAAGTGGGTATAGAGGTACTGTTTAGGTTCACAAGGAAGGTTTTATGGGCTGGAGAAATTTTTTTAAATGATAGGTAATTTGAGAGTGGGTATAATGGCTATTTGGTGCATTTTCTGGTTCCTTTCCTAAGGGAAATTGGGAGGTCCAAGTCATTATTTTCAATCTCATCATTTAAAGTTGGAGAATCAGAAATAATTACCTCATTTAAAGGAGACTCTTGGAGCCGTGTAGGTTCTGGAATGGCCTTAGATCTTCTAGTATACACCAAACCTTTTCCAAATCTCATATCAAGTTGGTTAGCCTCCTCGGATTCGGATGCAGCTGCTGGTTGGAGAGGAGTTGAATCTGATTCAGCTGGTTTATCTTCCTGTTCAGTAAGGTTAGGGGTTCTAGAAAGGCTAGGGAACTCAAAATTTTCAAAATTTTCCTTATCTTCCCTAAAATTCTCCCTCGGAAGAGAAGTATGAGAGAAAAAAGCTTCTTGTTCATTGAAAGTAACATCCCGTGACACAAAGAACCTTTTTGATGGAGGATGATAGCACTTATACCCTTTTTGATGGAGGATGATAGCACTTATACCCTTTTTGAGTGGAAGAATACCCAACAAAGACACATTTTAGAGCCCTAGGATCAAGTTTCCCCCTCTCTTGGCTATGGATATGAACAAAGGACACACACCCAAATATCCTAGGTTTCAGATTATTGGTAGTTGAAATATTTGGATAAAAGGAGGACAAAACTTCCATAGGACTTTTGAACCCTAAGACTCTAGAGGGTAGTCTGTTAATTAGGTATGTTGCGGTAAGAGTGGCTTCCCCCCATAAGGTTTTTGAGACATTTTTATGATACAATAGTGCTCGGGTTTGTGTTAGAAGGTGCCTATTTTTCCTCTCTGCAACCCCATTCTGTTGTGGTGTTTTGACACAAGAAGACTCATGAATGATACCTTCTCTTTGACAAAAAGAAGTAAGGTTCTGGTTAAAGTAATCTTTGGCATTATCAGACCTAAGTTTCTTGATAGTCACCCCAAACTGATTTTTTACCAGAGAGACAATTTTGAAAAACAATGCATACTTCAGACTTCTGTTTAAGTAAGAAAACCCAAGTAACCCGTGTACAATCATCTATGAAGGTGACAAACCATCGAGCACCAGACATAGTGGGAATGACAAAGGGACCCTATACATCAGAATGAATAAGATAAAAGGGAATTGTGCTCTTTTCATTACTAATAGGAAAGGGTACACGCTTATGCTTAGCCATTTCACACAACTCATAATGAAAACTCTCAACATCCAAATTGGTAAATAAAGAAGGAAATAGAATCCTAAGGGTCCTAAAAGCGGGATGTCCTAAACGATAATGATAAAGAAAAACTTTCTCCTTGTTGGATAGCAGGGAGTCTGTCATGAATGACTGATGCAGGAAGTCCTTGGCAATTCCATCTGTCTCCTCCAGGTAGTAAAGGCCATTCCATTCCCTAGCACGTCCAATCATTGTCCCCAAAACCTTGTCCTGAAATACACAATGATTGCTGTCAAAAATTACATTACATGACATGTCTTTTGTAAGCTTTTGTATAGAGACAAGATTGATGGATAATTTTGGGACATGGAGCACATTGTTCAGGGTTATTGAAGGATTAATGTGGATGTCGCCTAGGCCAGCTACGGTTACAAGGGTTCCATCGGATGTGGCAATGTTCTTATTACTAGGACAAGGTGAGTATGTGGAAAAGTGTTTAGAGGAGGGTGTCATGTGATCTGTTGCACCTGAATCTAGTATCCAAAAATTTTGGGAGGGGGCTTCTGAGACATTTAATCCAAAGGAAAATAGAAGCTTACCAGAGTATGCCAAAGTACAAGTACCTGGTGGTTTTTCCAGACTCATAAGGAAGGCTCTCACCCCTGTCTATCTCCTCCTGATTGAGAATGGTAGATTCGGTCTTGCTTCCTTCACCTTTTTCAACAATAGCAACTGAGCATGTCCACCCTTCGGTGCGGGTTCCCTCTTTTGCTCCATTCACGAGCAAAGAAGCTTCCCATGTAGTCTCCAACACTTCTCCGGGTGTGGCGTGGCTTGTTGCAATAGGTGCACCACAATGCATCCTTCTTCTTCTCGACGGCATATCTTTGGAATGTGCGTTTAGAATGTTCAGCCACCAATGCTGAACTTTCAATGACTGGGGTATCCAACATCAAACTCCTCCTGCTTTCTTCACCTCGAACCATAGCCACCACTTCATTGAGACATGGGAGATCTGATTTCCCTAAAATCTGAATTCTGACTTGATCATATTCAGGGTTCAGACCAACCAAAAAATCAGACCCTATCTTGCTCAATGAACTTCTTCAGAATAGTTGCATCAGCAGGGCAATTGGTTTTGATCACTCTATAATGATCCAGTTTCATCCATAGAGACTTCAAGTGATTTGCATATTCGGTGACTGATTTGTTCCCTTGCTTCGCGGCAACTGTCTCCACCTTTACTTCATAAACCTGAGCTGCATCCTTGGCTTTGGAATAAGTTTGTTCCACTGCATCCAATATCTCCTTGGCAGTATTAAGGAATATACAAGTGTCACTGATCTCTGGAATCATTGTGTTCCATAGCCAAGCCATGATCATAGAGTCCTCTTCATCCCACGCTACAAACTTAGGGCTGTCCTTGCTAGTCCAGCACCAGTCAGATGACTTATCTTCCCCTTTCCTTTCAGTATTGTACTAACAAGCTGGGACCATTTCAAATAATTTTTTCCATTTAATCTGTATGCAGAATGGATGTTCTGCAATTCTCCTTGCTGTTGAGCATCGCCCTGAACATCTACAGCCTGTTTTTCCTCCTTATCGGCCATTGGTGATGATTCTAACCCCTCTCAACAAAGCAGAAAATTTGCAATTCTGAAACTGGCGGCGGTCAACGGCGGTCAACGAAAGTCAGCGGCGGTCAACGGCGGCAGACTGCAAGGAAGGCAATCGAATGTAAGGCGCAATGAAGGCAGCCCTGAGGAAATTGCAGCCGCAATTAAGGCGGCCAAATATGGAGACTTTTCTCCTGGATCAAAAGCCAAAAACTCGTGATACCATGTGGAAAAACAGAATGAATATTCTGACTAATATTTTCATACTTTCATTGAGATAGTAGTAGGATATATATACATGATACTAAGCACTTAAATTAGGAAGTCAATCAGCCTATTCTAGGCTAGAATCCCTTTGAGGGATTTACCCTAATTACAGTCATAAATACAGATTTACAATCATAACTACAGATTGATATGATATATTTACATTCCTAAAAAAGGAATAAAATCCCACACATAGGGTAATTCCTTCGTAATCCTTATTCAAACATAATTTACATATGGAGCTTAATATATGCAGTAATAAATCAGATTCCTTATAATGATAAAATCTTTACTAAAATGCTATATACTATATAGTTAATATAAAATAAAGTATCTAAATAGAATTTCTGAATGACATAGTTACAAAGTCCCTTTCCTTTGTCAAATTTCATACAAAAATATTCTTTCATGTTCATCAAGTTGTGGAGTGACGAATGTTAAATTTTGTTTTGTCAATGATCATCATGACCACAAGTCCTAGTTTTTATGCTTCTAATTTATCACAGCTGCTCTAAGTGGTAATGAGTACTGCAATTTTTGATTTTGGCATTTGTTACATTCATACATCTGTTTGTATGTATTTCTCTTATCTTAGACATTTCTTAAAGAAGGCTTAATATGCCAATTATTTGAATCTTATAATGACACTACAAATGGTGACAGGGGACTTATGTTGAAGGAATCAAAGAGGAAGTTGTGCTATCCCCTGCTCATGCCCTTTCTTTGATTGCTACAGGAGAAGGTATAAAAACCTTTTGGATGTTTGTCTTCACTTTGTTCTCATTTTAAACCATTGGTCGCATTGTATGTCTAAATTTTTCCTTTAAAATGCTTTCCTTTATGCTCCAACTGAAGCATGACCATCTTTTGCACTCAAAGTTCCTGCCTAATGCAAATCTTATGATCTTCTAAGAGTTAATTATTGTTGTATTATTTTTTTTTTCAGTCTTGTATTGTTAGATGCTTGTTTCTTCTAATTCATTTTCTGAAATAATGCAGAGCATAGACATGTGGGTTCAAATAATTTCAATCTAGTTAGCAGTCGAAGCCACACTATATTCACCTTGGTATGTCTGAATAATCTCCACATGTTTAAGATTTGAAAGCATGCTTCTTTGCCTTTTATCATACTTTTAAAAACTGTCCAGCTGGCTTACTTTTAAAATGTAGGTGCACCACAGGTCCTTTCCTCTAATCATTTTTCATAAATTTATTCATGACTGCTGTGCCCACAAACTGTCATAAAGCGGCTTTCTTTAATTATGGGCATGGCCTAACATGTGACCTGACCTTCCTGCAGTGTTAACAGACTAACAGTGATGATTTGGGTATATTGGGAATAGGATTTGTGTTGACTGGATACTCTGTGTAATCTTCATTGATCATAGTGAATTTTCTCTGTTTCATCCTTGGACATAGGTCTCTAGTTTTCTGTAGGTTAAACGCTAAATTCTGTGTCAATTTGTTTTCTCCCTATTCTCTGTTTTTGCCTGGTTACAACTCAATCAACAAAGTCTAAGTAAAAGATATTAACATATATCTCTTTTTCTTTGACCTGCATGTTTACGCTCTTTAAAACTTTTTGTGGCTTCAAAACCATAGTATTTCATAAATTATTTTAATTGCATTTGAGTAGCTATCATGTCAAATGCAATTCAGTATGAATTTGTGTTTTAACCAAGCATAATTTCTTGGTGTGGCACCTTATTGTTGTTTTGATTTCTTTATCTGGCTTATCCTGCTTTACTGAGTACATTGTTTCTATCAGACTATTGAAAGCAGTCCACGAGGGGAAAATATAGGGGAAGAGGATGTGACATTGTCCCACTTGGTAACACTCAAAACTAGGATTATTGCTCCAGTAAATGCCTTTAGTGTTCTGTTTATTACCACTTCTAAAAGCTTTATTTTTTTTCCCCTCCTTTTCCAGCACTTAATTGATCTTGCAGGGTCTGAAAGTTCTAAAACTGAAACAACTGGTTTGCGGAGGAAAGAGGGTTCCTATATTAACAAAAGCTTGCTTACTCTTGGAACAGTAATGATATGCTAATATTTTGCTTGTCTTTAATTTATCTGAAGTCTTTTCACCATAATGGCTGCTATCCTAGAGCCCGTTTGGATACACTGCATAAGAGCTTATCTTCTAAAATAAGTACTTTTGTTACTTAAAACTGATGTTTTAGTTTTTAACTGCTAGTCTGTCACTCTGTCTCTTCTCCTGTTTTATATGTAATACTTAATATTGCAGTTATTTCGATTGATAGTTAATGCAAATGTTTCTTGTGTTTACTTTTCTTGTTAGTTGCTTGTTAAATGTGTAACAATACAAAATTCGTTTCCTCTTCAGCAATAGCTTTGGTAATAATTGGTTCTTGAGTTTTATATTGATTTTCTTCATTAATCCTTACCTACCCTTAAAGATCCTTATTTGGTCCCTGCGCACTGTGGATAATTTAATGAGTCCCTTTGTCTCTTAACAATCTTTTGGAGGGCATCTAAGCGAGTGCAATAAGTCAATAACATGAGGATATGAGTGAGTAATCTTGGTTGCATTTCTGTCATTTTGCTATGATGCCAGCTTGTAATTTGCTCTACGTTTACAAAACCATTTGGGGATGCACTGATGTTTTCTATTCTTTTGGTGTCTAACAATCCCATTCTCAAGTTCTGTTTAGTTAAGTAATTATATTTCTCTCTCTCTTCCTAGTCATTGGTGTTTCTGCATTGCAGGTGATCGCTAAATTAACAGATGGGAAGGCAACTCATATTCCTTATCGAGATTCGAAGCTCACTCGTTTATTGCAATCATCCCTTAGTGGCCACGGACGAATTTCTGTTCGTACAATTGCCATTTGAATTTTCTGCTAGTTGTTGTAAACATTTGTGTTGTTAACTAATGTTTGAAAATGACTTACGATGGTTTGGTTGTTGAAGCTCATTTGCACGGTTACTCCTGCCTCTAGCAGTAGTGAAGAGACACACAACACATTAAAATTTGCACACCGGAGTAAGCATGTTGAAATCAAGGCTTCTCAAAATAAGGTGAGTTTATGTGAATTGCTAATAATGTGATATCCTCTAGCCACAGTGACTTCATACTATTAACTTTTAGCTGATTTTTTTGTATTAGATTATGGATGAGAAGTCTCTGATCAAAAAGTATCAGAGGGAAATTTCTGAGTTAAAGCAGGAGCTTCAGCAGTTGAAGCGTGGTGTGATTGAGAATCCCAATTTGGCTGCATCTTCACAAGAAGATCTGGTTACATTGAAGCTTCAGGTTTGTGCTGTTGCATATATTATGGATCATCTAAAAAGTGACTTTTTACTTGGGTGGGCGACTTTATAATATGCCAGAATAAAATGTTTTGTCTTGAATCTTGTCCCACTGATGTTTACTTTCCTCACTGCACGTCAAAACTGATATTTTTAGTTGGTATGTTGTTTCTTCACTTCCCCTTGATAAGCATTACTTCATCATGTAATAGCTGGAAGCTGGCCAGTCCAAATTGAAGTCAAGATTGGAAGAGGAGGAACAAGCTAAAGCAGCGTTGATGGGAAGAATTCAGCGACTCACCAAATTAATCTTAGTTTCTACAAAGAATGCAATGTCGTCAAGCATTCCTGAAAGGCCTAGCCATAGGCGAAGGCATTCTTTTGGGGAAGATGAGGTGTGTATTTTACAAGGGTACTTCAGTTTGTGCAGAAGTCAATTATATGCTTTCTAATTTGATCTTAGATGTCCTGAATTTTGATTGATGAGTTGTTTACAATACAAATTTCCAGTTACTTGGAATGACTGGTAAAATCATATAGCAAATGTTTTGTCCTTCTGTGAATGCAGCTAGCATATTTGCCAGATAGAAAACGTGAGTCCTTGATTGATGATGACACTGGAAGCTATGCTTCAGTGGAAGAAAATGATGATGTTACCAATTTAGATGAGTTAGTGAAGGATTATAAAAGGAACAAAAAACGTGGAATGCTTGGTTGGTTGAAGCTGAGAGTAAGTTATTTTCCTATTTATTTGAACTATATTATTTATCATGTTAGAAATAAATGACAAACCGATTAATAAGTATAAAAGTTAATACTAATATATAAACTAAATAATACAAAAATCACAATTCATTAATGATAAATCACTGTAATTTAGACTTACATAGGAAAGGTTTTGGAATTTCTGCCAAGCTGAGGGTTTGTGTGGACTTGGATTTGACGATTGGTACTACTCTATATTTTATGTGAAAACAATTTGGCATCTTATATTTATTGTTATCCATCCAACGAACAGTATATGCCTCCTATGCAGAAACCTGATAATCTGGTTGGATTATCACCAAATGCTGATACTGAGGGCTCTGCAAATGGGTCACCTGCATCTGCTTCAAAATTAACGCCAAATAGAGTTATGCTTTATGACATGAAAGACTCACGCAGGAATTCAGTCAGCAGAAAGGATAATGCTTCAGCAATTAATTCTTTTCCAGGAAGAACTCAAGCAGGTGACTTGTTCAGTGGAACTGTTGGAGGTCATCAACTTCCTCCGGTGAGAGCTCAAATACTCATGAACAATGTTGCTGGAAAGATATACACGTATCTTGAATTTTGAAACATGGGTGAATCTTATGGACGTGAACCATAATTGTGCTGAATGACTATCTTGCAGACTGGGACTACGGTTACAGATCAAATGGATCTTCTTCGTGAACAAGTAAAAATGTTGGCTGGGGAGGTGGCATTATGTATTAGTTCTCTGAAAAGACTGTCTGAACAAGCAGCTAACAAGCCTGAAGATATCCAACTACAAGTGAGCTTTTTACTTAAGATTGTCAAGTGAAGAACAAATTTAATATTTCATAGTAAAATTGGGCGGGTTATTTTGCTGATGATGATAGGAGGACATGCATAAGTTGAAGGGTGAAATCAGCCAAAAGAAGAACCAAATCCGTATTCTGGAGCAACGCATGATTGGATCACTAGGACATGCACCAAGTAACAGTGAAATGTCTCAGGTAACTGCGAGACTGAAATCTACTTAAAGCCACCTCATAAATACAGCTATATTCGGTGAAAGACAATTCAAAGAATTCTATACTTGAAACTTGCAACATCTTGCAGTTCTTTCATGTTATATAAACTTGCATCGTGACAAACAAGTTTAGTACCTCTAAAAATCATTGTAGACATATAATTGTTTTAAGTCCAGAGTATAAGTTTCATGTTATCATACGTGCATCATGGTGAACAAAAACAAAGTTATGTCTAATACAGTGTGCTACAATCCACAGTAAACAAGTATATTCATTCCAAGGGCAGCAAAAAGAAACAGTCAAATAACATAACCAAATCATTTATCTTAATTAAACTTTTTCATGCAATATATATATATATTTTCAAACTAGTAATTTTCATAATCAACCACCACATCCTCATTTCATCCTTGCCTTCTCACATCCATCATTATATTTGTGGCCCTCAATCTCCTTTATTTCCTCTGACTTCTCTTCTTTTTAACATCACTCGCTCTAGAGTTTTAAGCCTTTGAACTTGCTTTTTCTTTTTCATGCTTCAGACTTATTTATTGATAGGGACTGAAAATTATAGGTAGATATATATATTGGAGCAATAAATGAGTTGAAATAAATGATTGTGGTATCACCACTAGAAGGTGGGATATAAATGGGTAGGGAGCAGAGCTATGATGCATGGGTACTCCAAAATGGTTGTCGTACCCGTACTGGGTACATATCCAATACCGGTACTTATTAGGTACACATGGGTACTTACCCAATGCTCACTTGATGAGTGGGTACCCAATATCACTCAAGTAAAGGTCATTAGTCTATGCAAAACACCAAGTTTTGTTGCTAAGTTGTTTGATTTGCTATTAAATGATACAAACTACTACTTCACTCCCTTCAAATCATGTGCTTTCTTTATATATTTTTGCTTACTTGAAATACTTTATGGAGTTTTGTTGAAACTTTGTAGTTAGAACATTATGGAAATTGAATTTATCTTATAATTTAATTACTTTATTGTTTATGTTTTTATATTTCTATATAATATTTCTTGTCGTACCTGTGCCCTACTTTTTAGAAATCTTGTCGTACCCTGTACCAATACCCGTATCTATGCAACTTAGGAGCAGAGTGAAGGGACTCAGGAAGAAATTGAGTGATTTGGGAGAGAGGAATTGGAAAGGGTGGGGAGATCTCTGTGCACCTGCAGAGCTCCCATTGTTATCTTTTGTTTTCTGTTTCTGCAGTCTTTCCTGAGAATTTCTTTTGTGACTACAGAATTTTTCAGGAAAGACTGCAGAAACAGAAAACGAAAGATAATAATGGGAGCTCTGCAGGTGCACAGAGATCTCCCCACCCTTTCCAATTCCTCTCCCAAATCACTCAATTTCTGCCTAAGTCCTTCACTCCGCTCCCTACCCATTTATACCCCACCTTCTAGAAGTGATACCACAATCATTTATTTCTACTCATTTATTTCTGACTGTTACAAACTCTTCATTTTATTCCTACACATATATTCTTGACTGTTAACAATCTTTTCATTTATGTTTTTATCTATTATGAGGGCAGTGGCAGTCCCTCCAATTCCCCCTATTCCAACCTTATGCCCATTCAGCCCATTTGAGTGCAGCCCGTGTTTCTTCCTCCTAGCATAAACTTGGGTTAGGGGCTTATCATTTGTAAATTGTTGTATTGTGGCTAACAGTACATAATCTCGAAGGTCAATGTAAAATTGAATGAGAACAAATCTTGGGGAGAGGGTGTTACTAGACTACTTGTGATAGAAATTTCTGTAGTTGACCAGGGCCGTTAATCCAATGAGCACCACCCGTGCTATTTGGTTAGGGTTTCTACAGTGTCCTATGCCCGACCCATGAGGACCTATAATTTGATTTTCTCTTCTCCCTCTTGGAGAAAAAAGACCTATCCTACACAAGGTTTTGGTAAAAGAAATTTCTGTAGTTTTGACTTTCTTTTTTTGGTTAGAACATGGTTGTGAATGATAGCTTATATTGAAATGTATTGGTAAACTTCTACTAACATGTTAATTACTCTCTAATGTAGGCTCTGTCCAAGCTTACTACTGAACTCAATGAAAAAATTTTCGAACTTGAGGTTGGTTGTCTTATCTTGATAGTTGTAGGATGGTTTCAATTGCATTTAGCAAACAGAAATGCTATAAGTATCGTACTAAGGTGTTCTCTCATGTTAATTGAGCATTCAAGATCAAGTCAGCAGACAATAGGATACTTCAAGAGCAACTACAGTTGAAGGTATATTACACAATTGTATGACCTTCTTGTACGAGGAGAACTTGCAATTCCTAACATCTGCTAACATTCCACAGAAGTCAGAGAATGCTGAGATGCAAGAGACAATTCTTTCACTGAGGGAACAGATAAATTTGTTGCAGGATAAAACCTCAACTAATTCTCAACAGTTTGCTGATAGTGAGACTGACCGTTCTAATGAGATATTGGGAAAGACTGATGAGCCATCGGAGGTCGCAAACTTGAATGCAGTAGTTTCTCAAGCGCACTCCAAGCACGGAAGTAGTGATTCAATTATAAATTCCCAAATTCTTATGCAGGTTATCTCTCTCTCACATTCTTTCTGGCACCTTCTGCAGAAGGAACTTAAATAAACTACCGTTGCTTTTGCATAACAGATAATCATGAGAACAGTTTCCTAGATTCTTTTATTGTGTTTTTGTTTTGCTAGAAGTGATTTTCTTTTTCTTTTTTACTATTAAATTGTGCAGGCAGCTGAAATAGAGAATTTAAGGCAAGAGAAGGTTAAATTGATTGAAGAGAAAGATGGGTTTGAAATTCAAAGCCAGAAGCTTGCAGAGGAAGCTTCATATGCAAAGGAGTTGGCAGCAGCTGCAGCAGTTGAACTCCGAAACCTGGCCGAAGAAGTAACTAAACTTACTTATGAAAATGCAGAACTGACTGGTGATCTGGCAGCTGCAAAAGAGGCCTCTTGCAAATCTAACTTTTGTCAGATATCTTCTTCATATGATTGCAAGCAAAATATTAATAATAGTGTTCAAAGAGATGGTCAATCAAAAAA
The DNA here is from genome assembly GCA_029884595.1 of Ormosia semicastrata. Taxonomy (NCBI): domain Eukaryota; kingdom Viridiplantae; phylum Streptophyta; class Magnoliopsida; order Fabales; family Fabaceae; genus Ormosia; species Ormosia semicastrata. Next base: position 106,071,202 of record JAQQTO010000063.1, read on the forward strand.
GGTAGGGAAAGAAGTTCTTATTGAGGAGTTGCAGAAGGACCTTAATGCTAGATTCCGGAGAGAAGCTGCATTAGAAGCAGCTCTATCAGAGAAAGATGAAATAGAAGCTGACCTAAGAAGGACCCTTGATGAAATAAAACACCAAAAACAAGATTTGAAAAATGAGCTTACAAGCATGCGGGGGCTGGTAGCAAAGATGAGAAAGTCTGACATCAATATTGAGGATAAGTCAACAGTTCATATGCCTAATGATATACAAGCCAGGGTAAAAAATGGACTTCCCCCATCTAATGGTTACTCTTATAGAAAACAATACAAAGAGGATGAAACTTTGGGAAACATGGAAGATATGATTGCATTAGAAGAACTGAAGGCTAGTTATCAAAGAGAAAGAAGAAGATGCAAAGAACTAGAAAGTCGTATTTCTAGATTGAAGGTATCTCGTTGTCATTATTACATTTCATATTTCATCTGTGTGCCATGATAATAATATTAATCATGTTCACAATCTGCATCGATTGAGTTTCTGGTTGACTTTTTAACTAAGATCAGGTGTGAGAAAATAAGTTTAGGCAACTGGTTTCTAGAAGAGGGAGTCTGGAGAGAGATGATGAAAAAAGAGAAAATTGAGATAAGGTAGATTGGAAAGTGATGATCAATAAGATGTACTCTCCTGATATAATATAGTTAACTATATACCAAAGTTCTATAACTAATACTAATTAGTATTTTCTATCAAAGAAATATAACAAGTAAAAAACATGCATAAACCTTTCGATGAGGATAGATCTGGGACTCCAAATACAGCTGCTACGTTTGGGTCTGAAAGAATGGACTTCAAAGGCTAGAGTGGCTTAAGGTTTCAAAAGCAAAAAACAGTGCCTAAATATCTGGAATCTAGTAGCTAAATTTCTGGCAGAGCTTAAAGTTTTAAATGGCTAGGGTTAGGATTTTTTAGGGATGACAAAATGGATTGGCAGGAAGAAGGAATGTGGTTTGGGTTTCAAGAAGACTAAACGGGGAAATTCAGTGTACTGCTCCACGACAGTGGGCAATTACTGGTTGAATTAGAAAACCTCCTTAACTAGTGAAGGACATCAACTGTATTCTTGGGATTTGAATTCCATTGAGAATAGTTATAGACACTTACTAGTCGCTTTAAGTCTGTTTGCTTGGTTTTTCAAACCTGACCTCCCTGGTTGCAATGTTCTATTTGCACATATAATAGTTGTACATTTGAATAGTAAGATTATAAATGGCACAGAAAGGTTATGTTCGTAGGTGGTTATCTTATCTCACATCACATAAGCACATACTTAATTTTCTTATTTCTCTTCATGAAGAGAAAGAATTGCAAATGACATCACTTTTAACCATGTAATAGGGTGAAGATATTGCTGGTCTGGATGTTATGGCCCTTGAAGAGCTTCAAAATCTTCATATTGAGGCAATAACAAAGATTTGCCATGCAAAGGTGACATTTCTCACTTGCCTGCCTTTCAACAACAATAAATTGCCAAGTTTAATGATTCACAACTTGAGATTTTGCTTCTGTCCTTTTAAAATTTGATATATATTTCCGGGTCATTTTTTATGGTCATCTATATCCTGGAAAATAAACATTAACTCTTAGATGCTGTTTTAAATGGTTTGTTGCAGGTTTGTAGTCCCGTTGCTTGATGCTTGATTTTTGAAATTGCCATTCTAGCTTACCTTCTAATTCTAGAAATCATGTTTCCATGAAAATATACAAGGGATTACTTGCTTGACCTCCTGTATGTCGAGACAATTTTCTTTTTTTACCACAATGATTAAAAAATTGGGAAACCTATTTACATTTGCTTTATCAGATGAATACAATATCAATATTATGAATTGTCAAAGTTTTAAGAGGCTGCATATGCGGAGACAAGTCATGTCAGAAGTTAAATTCCAAATTATTGATTAGTTCCATTCCCCAGTTAACGAAAAAGAAGTGCTATTTCAGGAGGGGCAAAAAAAAAAAACAAGACATGCTATGCGTATTTCTGATTCAACAGTTGAATTTTGAACAATACCTACTTTTCTGTTAATCTCTTATTCCCTATAGTGTAATTGCGACTGACCTGCCATGACTGATGAAGGTTATTTTGCAACTTGCAGTATGCAAATCAAAACTTGTAGCCTCTTGCTATTGGCTGCTGTGAGTATTCCATGTACACGGGGCTTCTGAAGTTGGTATCAATCCATAGAAATATGGTACTCCAGGAATCTTGTTCCTAATTTGTCGGGTTTTAACTAAGTAAGCACTTTTATTGCAGGTACAGTAGATTTTGTACACTTAACAAAATACTGATAATCGCCTCTTAAGCATCCTTTTGCTATTGTATGGAAGCAACAGTGAAGGCACATCTTCTAGTTTAAGTGATTAATAACTTGCTATTGAAGGGAATTGAGGCCTCTACTTCATGAATCTTTCTCTACCAAGGATCAGTAACTCAGTAGCTTGTATGGGTTGGATGTTATTGTTTACAAATTCATTAATTGTAGCTCATGAATCATAAAATATTGTAGTAAGTTGACAAAAAAATGAATCTATGTATATATGTGTTGTACCATATATAATTATACATGCTATCTAATTGACATCCGAGCATCTTCTGCCAAACAACTCATTGACTGTCTGTTATATCATAAGTTGCACGGCACTGGTCTGGAAAGATACCCAAATGAGCTTCGAATGGATGTGCAAAACCTTCAAAATCACGATCCACACTGTTAATGAACAGGAAAAAATTTTCTTTGTTAGCCCTATTGGCAGTCACAATTAAAGAAGAAATCACAAGAGAGAGGTTTATGACTTGGGAAGCCTATCACAATTGGCAGAAACCCATCCAATCTGCTGTTTCTCGTTGTCATATATCACCATTTTATCTTGTAAGGAGATGTCTGTTAAGAGCAAAAGAAAATGTATTATTACCAAATTAACAAATATAAAAAAGGGAGAGAAAAATGGGATTGCTTACATTCTATTGGTATTTGGCATGCCTTACCTCCTATTATGTTGAGATTTCCTAGCCCTACTTCAGTGCCATCTAGAATCCCCAAGCAGACATTGCCATGTTTCTGGAAAAGGACAGCATGTTAGACACATAATTTCATTTGTTCCCTTCAGTAAAGAGGCAGAGAAGTTGTTCATTGTCTTAAATAGTGCTCACAGTGACAATTAGATAAGCTTCTGGTGGTAGTTGCATCTGCAAATTCGTCGTTCTTGTGAAGCTCAATGCTAGGGGCTTAAAATAGTTCTTGACATCACTTGAAGATTTGAAAGACTTTGTACCCTTCCAACAAATTGGAAGTGATGGATCCTCGGTTGCTCTTTTCAACTGTTTTCCCTCTAAATCATTAGCTACCTGAATTATGGATCAAAGATTATTAACTCAAGATGGCAGACTATTTATCTTTAGGGGATATAAAAATGACTATATAATTTATTTGAGGCTCTCTAGTTTGCATCTTACCAGATGAACAATGGCTTGATAAGCTTGGGAATTGAAGTATGTGTAAGAGGTCCCACTGTCAAAGATAAGTTCAAGACCCTTAACAGCAGTAGGCTTTCCATTGAAAAAAAGTTCTGCTGGTCCTGTGCTGTAGTGTTTCCTGAAGCATTGATTGTGTCATTGTGTGTAAGTTCTCGTGAGTGGCAACAGATGATACATGTGTGAAAGAAAGAACATCTCAGAAGGAAACAAATAGCATTAATTTTAAAACTTACTCCGAGGAACTAGGCAACATGGGTGTCCAAACAATTCTAGATGAGGGAATGAAATCATCTCCAAAGAATAAAAACCCTCCTCCTTGCCCACTTAAGCAGTGGCCAACTACATTGCGAATCAGACCCAGAGAATGAAGCTGTGACAAAATGCTTGCCCTGCCACTGCCAAGGCCAAGAACCCCTGCTGTAGAAGGTGGGGAGGTAGGACCAGAATACTTTTGATCATATCCACACCTAGCCATGCAACAGACAAAGGAACTCTCAATTATTCAGGAAGGTGAATAGGAAATTGTAGTTCCAAGTTGAAGCCATGATAACATTTTTCCTGAGAGTAGATCAATTCTGTTGATCTCTCTCTCTCTATATATATATATATATATATATTGCCATCATAACTTCACCATTACAAATTATTAAAGTAGCAGGTAGATGTAACCACTGTCACTCATAACGATGGAAACAAAACACTCACCCAAAGGCTATCCTAGGGCGTACCACAGAGCCATTGGTGAATCCAAGGCGAATGTAGTCTTTGACTAACACACCCAGAGATGATCCATGGTCTGCATACTCAACCTCATAGTCACATTGGTCATCTGGGGCAGTACACTGATGGCCTGTTGATAAGTGCACTTCAGCACACAACTGGTCCAGACATTGCACAAGGTTGTTGTTGGGTTTATAAAGTTGATCACGAGGCTGCAAACACCCCAGGTGAAGGAAGAACTAAGGATGATGATAAGATGACTGATTATACTACTAATACTTCAGAATCTAGGCCTAATCTAAGTTTACCTTGGTGCAACCCTTGCATGGTGCATCACACTGAACCCAACTGAGGTCACTACCTGAGTCAATGTCAAGGTCGTAAAGCTTGGGGGGATAGCCAATGTTGAGGGACACTGTGTAATACCTGCATAGCGAGGAATTTATACATATTTTTTCGAACTTGACAGTAAAAACGAATTCACTTTAGAAAATCAACAATCATGTTACTTTTTCTTCCAAAGCTTGTATGAACAAAAAGTGACTTATTGTGTGAGAAGAGATGGTCAGATGGGGTCCAATTTGTGAAGATTTAAAAGGAAATACAGCCAAAAAGGGTAAAAAAAAAACCGATGTTCAGGGGTTTAGTCAAACTACTTTTTGCTCTTTCTATAAAAAAAATCAGAAATTGACTGGTAGGTCAACTCAATGAAACAGCAGATAAATTCATATAAACGATCTGAAATTTCCTAAGAAACTTGAGAAGGAACTAACTTTAGAATTAGAAGAACTGATCAGAAAAAGAATTCCATATTTTTTTTATATTTTTTTTAAATATAGGAGATAGATAAAGAATGTTTCATACAATTAGCGTGGCTCAAATCAGAACCCAATTACTAGAACAAAATTATCCAAAAACCAAACCCAGAAAACTCTAAAAAAAAATATACTAAAAAAGAATTCGGAGAAGAATGAACAACAAGCAAATTGATGTTACTTGAGGATGAAGTTTGAACAAAAGAAAAAGTCCAAGAAATCATATGGTAGGATACATACCCAAGAGGGTATACATTCCCTTGAACCTCGAAAACAACTGAAGAGCCAAGGCGATTATCAGAAGCTAGGGGGGTGGGTTTCTTGGCGTTACGGGGTTGATTGGCTGCTGAGAAAGAGAGCGGGAAAAGGGAAGAAAAGGCCAGAAAGTGCAAGACCGTGTGGAATGCTATTTCCCTGCTTTTCACACCCATCTTTAGAAAGAAAGGGATTGCTTGCTGAAAATCAGAGGAGAAAAAAGGTAGCGATGATTCAAGGAAAGGTTGTCGTTGAAGTAAGAGATGAAGGGAATGAAGATTTGAAAAAGAAAGAATAGAAAAGAAATGAAAAGGGAAGGGATTTTGGACACTGAAGCAGAGGATACTCTGGCGTCTCTGCTTTCTTGCTCTAGTCTCGAGGTTTAGACTTGGATTATATTTTACTTTACTATTATTATTATTATTGGGGTAAACTATGTTTAGTTATTTTGCCGAAAATGGATTAATTTTTTTATAATAAAAAATGGCAAAAAAAGTAAAATAAAAATTAGAGATTTAAATTTTGAAAGTTTGAATTATGTTTTTTTTTTGACAGTGAGTTTGAATTATGTTATAATTATTTTAAAAGAAAGGAATATTTTTATTATTATGAATTTGATTTAATGTGAAATTTTTTTAAAAGAGAAATACGAAATAACTAGAATTTTTTAAATAGAATTACATATTTTATTTCATTCAAACAACCAAATTTACTTAAATTTAATTAAATTTTATCAAATTTTAGATAATATTTTTTAATTGTATAACATAATAATAATAATAATATTATTATTTCGAAAAACTTTGAGTTGAGATCAAGATTGGAATGACCGCTTTGGATTATAGAAGTGAGAAGCGTGTCTGTCCTTTTCAGTTTCTTCTAAACTTTTGGAAGTCGTCGGCAGTCGGCAGATGGTTCACTTCATGGTCCCATTATGGATTATGAAAGGGCTTATTTGTCTTTTAAATGATTTAGAAGTAAAGGTAATTGATGTATGGCATACAGTTTCATTTCAATTTTAATTTACTTTCATTGTAAAATTAAGGAAATTGTTAAATATATATTGAAATCATCATATGGGTTTGCTGATAGTATAAATCATAAGGAAAATATTTTTCATCTAATCAAATATTTTTTAATTTTTTTCACTATATTTTTATATAAAAGTGATGTCAAATCAAATTGTATATAATTATAGTATTTTTATAAGATATAATAAAATTTATGAGTGTGTTAAAAAAAATTAGAGTATAAAAATTAAATGAATAACCAGACCAAAATCATAACTGAATAAGAAATTAGAAAATTAAGGAATAAAAATATATTATAATTTCCAATAATACTATAACTAAGGAAAACCCAGATTTAAGTGAATAATAAACCTAATTATGACAGTTTGTAATTTTTTTACTAGTTTTTTATGTCACGTAATGATTCTGTTATTTAACGATTTACTTAATATGTGGTGTTTTATTATTGTAAAAAAAATATATACGGTGTTTTTAAAGTTCAAGTAATCATTTTATATTTTTGAACCCTTAGTTCAAATTGACCAAAATTAAAGGATGTAAACTGCAAAGTCACTCTATTTTTTTTTTTTTTGGTTTTGGCAAACTTTATGATTTCATTGTATAAGAGTGCATTTGGATTCACTTATTCTTTTTAAAAAAACATTTGTACTTCTACATGTTTTTAAGTGTGTTTGGAAATAAATTTTTTTAAAAAGAGTAGATGTTAACAAAATAAAGAGTAGAGTTACTAACTTTTTTAGAAGCTAATGATATGTAGTTTTTGAAAAAAGTGAAAAGAAAAATATGTTTTTTTTTTAAATTTTCCAACAAAATTCTACAAAAAAAATATTTTTCTAACAAAAATATTCTTTGCCTTTTTTGAAAATTACATCTCATGTCCTCTCTTTTCCCTTTTACAAATCGTATTAAAAAATAGCCTCCCTCGTTTTGTTTCACGCCTCCCTCTATTTATATTTGATCAGTGATTTACGAACATCACCCTAGTTGGTTTTTCTCATCTTTCAGCTTCACCTCATCTCATTTAATAATGGTAGATTTTGGTTTGTATTGTTTGTTCTTTATTTAGGATTTTGTTTGCTGTTTGATCTCGCTTGAGAGAGAAAAGAGGAGAGTGTGATTTCGTTTTCTTCTGATACACCTTTTTATATTAATTTATTGTTTGATTTCGTTTAGTGGTAGTGGTATGGAAAAAGTCAAGTTACTTTTCGTCGATGAAATAAAAATAAAACTCTATATTTTTACTGTTATCTTAAATAAATTAACTTTTGTCTTAAAAAAATTCTCGAAAGAGAAAACTTGCTATTTGATGTGAGTCTTTGAGGTAAATGAAAAAAGCCCTCAACAATTAAATTCAAAATAAATACACTTACAAAATAAAAATAAACATGAATTTCATTAGACGGCTTCAATGAAGTATGGTACATAAAACTTAAATCTAAGTACAAGGATTTAAAATTGAAATGTGATACGAAGTTTAAGTAATATGTATAAAATAAATTGCAAAGCAATAAAGAAATGTTATAAATTGGCTAAAGCTTATAGAAAAGATGTAAATGGCTGAAAAAATTAAAGGTAAAATGACCGGAAGTTTTTTATATGTGATAATTTAGATTCTTTTTCTATGTCACGATCCAATTTTTGGCTATGATCGGCGTACATGTTAGAGATATTAAACACCCAAACAGACCTAACAGTAACAAGCCTAACCATAGAATATCAATAAAAGAAACTATTTTGAAAGTTTAGGGTGTGTTTGGTTTAAAGAAACATTTCCTGGTTTTATTTCTTATTATCATTTTCAAAAAATAATTTTCATTTTCAATGTTTTCTGTTTTCAAAAGCATGTTTGCTTTGTATATATTATTTTTATTTTCATTTTTGGTATGCTTCTCCCTTCTAATTTCTTTCTTCTTTTATCAAGTTGTTATTTCTCTTCTTCACTTTCTAATCACGGCCTCAAAATTGAAATTAGCATGACAATGATGGTTTCTTTGAGTGGGAAACGGGAATGCTTTGGGGGCTATATGGATGACTCATATAATTCGGTGTTGGTTTTTTAGATCTGCATAGCGGTTGCAATTTGGTGCTGGCTGCGCAGGAGCTATAGATCTGGGCTTTTTAGTGTTGGTTTCTTCAGTGTTTTGGCCACAAAGGGGCTAGATAATTTTATGGCCATGGTTGATATGGCTTGGCGAGTTGGAGGAAAGGGAGGGTTACGAGCTAGTGGAGCAGGTGTTACGTGGGGCTAACTAGGGAACTGATTTCAAGGATCTCAAAAACAGAGTTTAAGAAATCATGAAGGTTGACGAACATATCGTTGGCAAGAAGGTAGATCAAGAGATCGACACAACCATATGCTCTGCTTCATATTGTGGCTGGGCTGAGGCACTTACGTCAACGCGTCTTCTATAGGCCATTTGTGGAAGAATAATGATCATATTAGATCATTAGTTATCACACTTCTTTTAAGGACACATAAAAAATAATTAATAAAAATAAATTATTAATTAATAATTATATACAAATATGTAATTTTTTTAATTTAATTTTATTAACTAATTTTATATGTTATTAATTATTTTTTTATTATTCATTAATTAATTTTTTATATATTTATTAATTAACTTCTATATATCATTAATTAAGAATTTATTCTTTATTAATTAATTTTATATAATGTACAAAGTAATATTATTAAAAAATATGTAAAATTATCGAAGCTGTTTGTGGATGGAGGTAGGGGATAGATGAAACAAGAAAGAAGAGGAAGAATTTGCTTAAAATTGCAAAAATGCCACCACATGTAAGATAGATTTCATCGTTTCCAAAATTTCTTGAAACATGGACTATGTTTCTTGAAAATGAAAATGAAAACATCTAACCAAACATCTTTTTTCTTTTATTTTTTATTTTTTGTAAAAATAAAAAACAGAAAATAGTAAAATCAAACGCACCCTCAGAATAGGTTAGTGAAAATTTGGTAGATTTTCCTTTTGAAACTGAGCAACTCAAACATTTTATTTTAACCTAAATAACAGTACATGACTAACAGACATAAATATCTCTCTTAAAAATCTTAGTCATAGGTAGAAATTGTGTTAGCTATATATATAAAGGGACATAGGAAGACCCTGTGGTCATATACATCCGCATTGCTTATAATTCCAAAATACTAGAGTTGTTATATGAAATTAGTCACCAATAATAATGGAGGCTTATTAAAAAGATGATCACTCTTGGATAGAATAATAAAAATTCCAATAACTCGCTACTTAACAACTTATGAATTTGAAGAAAAAAGAAATGGAGTGAGTCATATAGATTAAGTGAAGGCATATTAAACAAAGTAAATAAGAATGAGAAACAAGTAATAACACAAATTTTAAACTTTAAAAATAACTCAGAATATGATAATGTTATAAATGACACCAATATGTCAAATGCTTGCTTTTTAAAAGTTTTTCATAATTCTAAAAGTACTTAAGATTCAAGAACACTAGTTATATAAAAATTAATCCATATGGGATATACCTAGAAAAACTATATATACAAGTTGGGGAGTCAACTCTATCTAACAAATCACTTATCCTACTCATCTTAAGCTATGGGCCTCACCTCACCTGGCAACATATTGTGACTAGGGTCCACTCACCCTACAACCACTTAAAGGGGGCTAAGGGTCTTGTCATCCAATAGCTCAACTGAATATACTATGTGCAGATATGCTGTTATATCTCTTCATTAACGACAAATGGATATGTTGCGAAGGTCCTTTCACCCTATAACTTCACTAAATATGTTATGTGCACATAGACAGTTATATATCTTCGCTAACAGAAAATGGATGTACTGCCAAGGGTCCTCTCACCAATAGCTTCACTAAATCTGTTATGTACACATAAGCCGTTATATCTTTTCACTAATGATAAACAATACTCTTATATCTCTTTGCTAATGGTAAATGGTGTTCTAACATGGGACTCAACATAGATATTAACAATATAAAGTCAGGTTTTCAACTTCAAATTAAGATTCAAAACCAACATAATTTAATTCTCATGAATAAGAACTCAGATAAATCATATTGTCAATAGAACCATTAATGTAATTCTCATGAATAACAACTCACATAAATCATATTGTCAATAAGATCATTACTTAAACGCATAATCAATGTCATTGTAAAAGAGGTTTATCAATGTTTAAAATGATGACCATAGAATCCAAGTTCATAAAAAAGGTAATAATAATAATAATTCCAATCCGGCAATAAAAGTTGTAATTTAATTATCCTCACTAAATAGACATTATACTAAAGAGAAAATCAATATGCTTGGAAAGCTTTGTTTCCCCCAATAAAATAATTTTGGGAAAGGATGTTACTAGGTAAACTATCCATTAACATATATGAAGAACCAACTAAATTGCTCCCCATGAATTCTTAAAAAAGCCACTGAATTTGGTCATAAACAAATATTTTGATAAGTCATTATAAACATGAACCTAGTTAAGAAGTAACCTCAAAGAAGAGCATTTCCTTTAGATATAACTCTAAAATTTATAAGCTTTGCTAGGAAATGAGGGGCTTCTACTCTCCACTCAACCACCAAAACCTTTACCTAACTTTATGAAATTATTCTCCAAATCTTAACTGTGTTGTCATTCACTTAAAGTACAGAGTTACCCACTAGATATTAGAAATTTAAAATACAAGTTCCATGAATAAATAAAATAAGTACACATAATTAAAAATCTTCAAATTATAAAGCTTTAGAAAATCTATTTATGATTGAACTAATAATGGATAAAGAGTTTAGATAAAATCACTAATTATAGGTTTAGAGTTTTCAAGAAACTCTTGAGAAAAAAATGAAGTTTGACTTCCCCATTATGGATAGGGAAATTTGCAAGTGCACAAAATCGATCAAGTAATAAAGTAGTGAAAAATATATCATTCTCATAGAGAGTGCTTACTAACTACCAAAATTATATTAACACTACTATTATTTAAACTATAAAAGAGATTTCAATTAAATTAAAACTAAAGAAAATTAAAACTAATTAATTAAATTCAAACAATGCAAGAACTAACATAATACGAAATCAATATAAATTAAACTAGGGTATTTTGATTTCACTTGAACTAATCTTATTTAACTTAATTGATTGATAATCTAATTTTAATCATTTCATGCAAGAGGTGGTAATATTAAATTATTTAATATTCTCTTCTGAGTCATACTAAACACATTGAAAAAAAAAACACATTACCTATTTTCCAATAACAATAATAAATATTAATAAACTCATTAAGATATATGATTAACCAACATAATCTCCCACAAGGAAAATCTATACTCACATTCCAATTATATACTTATGGAGTTTATTGCCTATGTCAAATCAAAGAAATTTCTTTTCGGTGTGTGTTTTCAAGATACAAATCAAAAGAAATTAACAATAATAATAAACTATTGCATATATGAAGAAAATCAATTTAACAAGTGTAAATATTCATAAACTCAAGCTAAATCAAAACCCCTAAAAAGAAATTTAGTTCATGATAAAATTAACTAATGACATAAAAAATTTCATCATACTCATTATAAGAAATAGGAGAAGAAAATAGAATAAAAACTCAATTGGTATGCGTTATCTCCTTTCCTTCAACTTGCACTACTCTGCGCTCTTGGGCTACTTTCCTTGTGTTTCTACCCTTCGCTCTTGCGTGTTGGCTACTATTTATTTATTTATTTTTTAGTAGTGACTTGCATTGCACCCAATTTTATTAGGTTTATAACTCCTTGATTTTCTGATAAGGATAAAAATTTAGTCAGAATCAATTTTGATTATTTCACCATCAATTTAGGCTCTAGATAAGATTTAGGATTTGGATAAAATACCTTTAAAGGTTTATCTTCAAGATCTCTTAATTTAATCCAAAATCCTCTAGATTTACTTGAAAATCCAAATAAAACTATAAAACAAAAAAGGAAGATAAAAATATTAAAATATTAATAAAACTAATCAAAATAAAATAAATCAAATCAAATCAAATAAAAATTCTAACAAATAAATGGCAAAGATATGTGCAATTTTATATCACATCAAAATCTCCAAACTTGAACAACTGATTGTCCTCAAATAAGAAAAATATAAACATAGATGAGAGATTACACCTTTAAAAAGATAACAAGTGTAAAGAAATTCTTAAAGAAAATTTCAAGAAACTTGACATGCCAATATTCCATCAAAGTGTAAAGAGACGAATCATTCAATCATGCACCCATATTCAACTCAAATACAAGTCATCAAACCAAACTTGCTTTTAAAAACAAATTCAAAGTACTCACTAGCTCTCTTGAGGAACACATGCATACTTAGCAACTCATAAACACCTCTCCCAAATCAAATAGGAAAAACCGTTAATCAATTCTCTACTAATTCAAGTCAAAACCTCATCAAGAATCATTAAGACTTTTTTAGGCACTTTTAACAGTTTTATTATTATTTTTTATTTTTATTATTATTTTTTCTTTTTTCACATATAGAGAAATAGACTCGGCAAATACTCAAACTCATGATCGTGCACCTTATCCACACATCAAAAGCTCTAGCTAAAACATTCAAATTTATGACCGTGTGCCTAACCCACACATCAAAAACTCTAATCCTTACCTAATTCATACTCTTTGCTTTTCATTCCATACACATTTCAACTTTCACCACCCCCAAACTTATTTTCTTTTATACACTTGGGTGGATCATATAATTTCTTTTTTTTTTTCACTTTTCTTTGATTTCCTAAATCTCCTTAACGTAATACTTCCTAGAACTTCACTTTGAAAAGAGTAGAAGAGTTGTCTAAAGACTAGGGAGGCAAATAGAAAATCACGTTATACACATATGTCAACTTAAAAGCTCATAAATCCAATGAAACAAATTTTATAATCACAAACTAAAGTTGATAAAATGTATCAAGTGAACATAAATAACACTTATGAACGTTCTTCCGCTTCCACTTCTCAAAGATATTGACATATCAAACCTCTATTAGCTCTTTTCAATCTTCTTTTTTTTTTTTCTCAAAGGGGTTTTATTTTTAAAAAAAATAAACAAACTAACTAATTTTTTTTTTCAAATTTTTTAATTTTTTCTTTGTTGACCGACACTTTTTACATCTCTCTACAAAGATTCCGAACTCGGAAAGGCACTTAAGCCGACTCAATAAAACACGAATTATAAACAAAAAAATAAAGCAAATACAATTAAAATAATTAAACAAATGCAAATAAAGCAAACAAAAAAAAATGAAGAACAATGAAGATGTTGCACCCCCAAACTTAAAATTGATATTGTCCTCAATGTCAACAACTAATTAACAACTCAAGTAACAAATTAAATTGCAAGAAAAATTTAGAAAGGTTAGGGGTACTCCCCTTTGAAGCATGCATTTTACTTGAATTGTTCCATTGCTCCAAGTGTTAAAATTAAGAATAGGAGGTGCCTACACACTACAAAAAAATGAGCTATTTTATGGCAATTTTTTTTTTCCAATTTGCAGTGATTTTTAACCCCCACTAATTAAATTGCGATAATTTTAAAAAATGCTGCATTTATGTTCACCGCAATATATTGCGGCAGTTTTTCAGCGATCCCCAAAACAGTGATTAATTTGTGGCGGTGTTAAACCCCCACAATTTGCAGCGATTTTTAGCCTCCACTATCTAGTTGCTTGATTCTATTTACCAAAAAATTGCAGAGGTTTAAAACCGCTGCTATTTGATTGTTGTAAAAAACATTTTTGACTTTCTTGAGATTTAAAATTGTTGCAATTCATCTGATGAATTTTGAAAAAAAAATATTTATTGAATATTTAATTTTTAATTCTAATAATGTTTAGGATGCACAATCAAAACAATTAATTTTATAAAAATGTTAATATAAATGTGAATCAACTTCCATTAAAAATATTCATAGTAACATAAATATCATAAGTTCGAATCCATAATAAGTTAAATAAATTAATCCCTTATAACTTAAACTTAGAACTTAAAATCCTTAATAACCTAAAGTAGTGCCACAATAAATGAACATAAAAAATCAACACTAAATATGCTGTTGGTGCTTTGTGTTGCTACCACCAGATGATTTTATTGCATCTAATGACATAATAGGTTCACGTGAAGCATCGCCTGACTGAGATAGTAAAAGACATTTAGTAAGAAACTACAAAGAGATAAAGAGAGAAAGTGAGAGATAGATAGATGTAAATATCTTTGTAAAAGTAATAAAGACTATCTCACAAATTTATGTAGACATGCCACAAACCATGACCTATATACTTTTTATTAAGCCAAATCTAAGCTTCCTTAAACACCAAACATCAAGATCATGCATCAAACAAATAGCACCCACCCAAGATTTCTAATAGAGTCAAAACATTATAAAAACCAGAACCAATATCCAATAGGTTATGCCACTAAAATCAATATCTATGTGAAAGCATATAACCAATATCTCTGTGTGATAGGACAATATCTAAATAACCAATATCATCAATATCTCTACGTGATAGGCCATGTTAAAGGTTATATTGTAGCCTATCAACTATCAAATAAAGAAAATATTATCAATATCTAGATAAAAAGTATATGACCAATATCTAATAGGCCATGCAAGTAAAACAAAATTGCTCTTTAGGATAAACATTTGTAATTAATAAAGTGAAACATGGTAAAAATAGGCAAATCCATCTAATCCCAAAGACGCTTTATGGTTCTATAATTACAACATATATAATCAAATTTAGCAGCAATACAAAATATTAAAGTAAACATTAAAATACTTTAGCTTTGGTTGAGGAGCAAAGAAGCCAACCAATTCTTCAGCGATTCTTCCTTCCTTCATTATCATGTACGCCTTAAGTGCATTCTCCAATCGAAGGTACTTCTCTTGCCATTGGGTAGATGATGATGATGTAGTAGTCTCAATCGAACAATGACTCTCATTACTTAGTCAAAGTTTAGCATTCCTGAATGTATTAGTAGGAGCTGCTCACATACCCATGGTTCGTACTCTCTCAGAGTGCTCTTCCCTAAACACTTTACCAACACCATCATTAGGGGAAATTTCAGATTCATTATTAGTTCTTTGAGTCATAATCCAGTCAATTGCTTCCTACAAGCATGCAACATTATCAATTACAAAATTGGCAAGATTTAAATGTAGAAGGTTAGAAAACAAGATAATTAACTTAATATTATAAAGACACCCAGGCTAAACTTACCACTTTATCCATTGCCTTTGTATTTACAAATGATCCATCTTTTTTTGTGTGAGTTATTTTATACATTTTTCTCAACTAACTTTTTATCCAGTTTTTAGCAACTAAGATAGAAAGAAGTTAAAAAAAATCAAAATAGACATTAACATTGCAAAATAGTAAAAATTATCATGTTAGTGTAACTACCATCTCATTCATTCTTCTTGAATTAGGTTTAGAACTACCAGTATGTGGAATTGTTTGTGTAATTAGCTGTTGGATAATGAATACATGTTTTGATGATAACAAACTTGAAGATGATGACAAGATCAAGCCAAAGACCAAGTCCAAAGGAAGATTAAATGATATAGCTTATAGGACTTAGGGTCTTTATGTAAGAAGCCTTCTGGATATCTCAAATATGTTTTCAAATCTTTAAAAATGGTTTTCATATGTTAAAATACCCAATAAACAAGTTTTGAAAAGTTATTTATGGTGGTAGTTCAAATTTATAAAAAATAGCTAAGTTTGAGTTTTGCAAAACTGACATTTGGTTACTCTTTTAATCATAACTTTCAAAATACTTTGAATTTTGTTTTGAAATATTTCATTTAAAAATAGACTCAAAGATCTTTCTAATGAGTGGTCATTTGCTTTAAACAGATAAGAAATAAAGAAGTTACAACCATTTAAAGTCAGTTTTCGAAACTAGAGTAGTTTATTCGAATAAAGGATGTGTTATTCGAATAACACACACCCAGAAAATGATCCAGAACGTGTTTTTAAAGATTTATTCAAATAAAAAATGTGTTATTCGAAAAACATGACCCAGAAAAGTTCCAGAACATGATTTTGAAGATTTATTTGAATAACAAATATATTATTCGAATAGAAGCATTTAGGAACGTAACTTTTGAAAAGATTAATTTGAATAAGACTTGGCTTATTCGAATAAACACAGTCAGAATCACGCAACGACTATTTTTTTATGCTTTTAATGTGATATTAAATGATACCCGATGGCTCTTTTTCTTAGAACACTATATAAATACATGGTTTTGGATCATCTTTTACAACACCCAATTATATGAAATAATTCTTTCTTGCTTTAATTTATGATTCATATTTTACCAAATTCCTATGCTCTTTTTTGCCAAAATTTGAGATATCCTAAAAGAGTTTCATAGTGCTTCAATTTGTAATACACATTCTTGAAAGAGTTTCTTCTTTCTTCTACTCTTTGATTCTTTGTAACGAGGGTGAGATTTCCCTCAGAGAAATTGTAAGAGTGAGATATCCCTGAAAGTTAAGGTTCAAGCACAAGGGTGAGGTATCCCAAGGTGTAAGGAGCGCTTTAGTTTGTAACAGTAGCAAGCACCTGTTCAAGCTTGCATTGATAGTGAAAAATCTCGAGTGGTTACTTGAGGACTGGACGTAAGCCACAAGTGGTTAGTGGTTGAATTAGGATAAATTCTGTATTTGCTCTTCTGAACTCAAACTCCTTTATATTTATATTTTAATTTCATATATTTGCTTGAATATTTCTGTGTGGGTTGTTCATTTACAAGTGCATTTTTCTATCTTCTCTATTCGTTCATTTTAATCGATAAATAGCTTTAAAGAAAATTAATTTTCAAATGTTTGATAAAAGTTTTCAAAGAGTTTCTGTCTCCTTTATATTTATGCTTTACTTATATATACTTGAGTTGAATTTGACATTTAACTTATTTGCTTAATTTATCTAATGACCTAAGTTATTTTTGAGTAATCTATAATAGTTAGACTTATTCTGCTGCATGTGTTGATTGAATTTATCAAAATGCATAATTTCTTAAAGTTGTTTTAAAAATTTGTAATCACTCAATTCATCCCCCCTCTTGGGTGATGGTTGCCATGACTAACAGTTTGCTTGCTTTAAATTTCTTTATTTCTTCTACGAAGCTCCTATAAACAAAGTAATTCAAATTTCATATAGAAATGAAACATTGAATTATAACAACAATAAACTAATCAAAGTATATCAACATCTTACTTGTGTTGATGACTTTAGACGGTAATGAACAAAAGTAACCCGTTGATCTCTTTTTATACCTCTTGGCAAATTACTTATGATTTCATCTTTTATCATGGATGTGTCATAGAAATCATTCCACAATTTTTGCCTATGTGCAGCCCACTTATCCCCGATACTAGTATTGCAATATCGTTTTGCAATGCCTTCAGTAGTCCTAAAAAAAAATTAAGGCTTCAAATAAAATGTAAAGTAAGGTTAGTTATGCATTTACATACAACCATGAAATCTAGTAGCAACAAAAAGATATGTATAATTATGTTTATACCTTTATGATTGTTTCAAAACAATCATTAAAGTAATCTTTAGGTGTAGGTTTAGGAAATGTTGCTGACCACCTCTCAAAATGAATTGGAAACAACTTGTAACCTGTTGCCAATGTTCCACAATATCCAGTAAGTAGGCCTTGCGCTTCACCATATGCTACATCGTACTCATCAAAGTTCACAATAATGCATTCCCCACTACATAAGTTGTTGACTTCCTTAACCTTGAGCCTAGTTCTCATGATAGCTCATTCCGAGTCTTTAACAAGACAAGTCAATGAAAAAGAAAAAAACTTCACAAAGTTACCAATGTTATATGATCTCAAAGTTACTCAACCATAAACATATAATGCATATACCTATTGTAACACCCCAAATTTCCTATATCTTAAACAATAATTTTGACAGTTAACAGAATTTTACTGTTTAGTAATTTCTGAATACTGTAAAATTATTTTGTTTATTCCGTCAGCGTATTTGATCGTTTTGAGTGATTTACTCCGTGTCAGGAAAATAAAAATTTTTGGGCCAGGGAAAACTTTACGTAATTTAATTTTTACCATTAGGTTTTAATTATTTTACGTAATCTGAATTGATATTTGTGAGTTTTCTAATTTTTGTGATTTTATAGATGATTATGAAATTTTTGACTGTATGTGGGCCCCGGTGGTCTTAGGTGGACCT
This sequence comes from Ormosia semicastrata, assembly GCA_029884595.1. Taxonomy (NCBI): domain Eukaryota; kingdom Viridiplantae; phylum Streptophyta; class Magnoliopsida; order Fabales; family Fabaceae; genus Ormosia; species Ormosia semicastrata. The sequence continues at coordinate 106,089,830 of JAQQTO010000063.1, forward strand.
AGGTGACCTTACGTGGGCCCAGGTGGGTCCCGCAAAGTGAAAAAATTTTCTACGCATAGAAAAATTTGTATTGTTTAGATGGAGACAAGGGATCTTACTGAACCTGAATCCGGAAACAGTTTTAGAAAATTTGTTTGGTACTGTATTTATTTATCGGGTGATAAAAATACAGTAAATATATTCTTTCGTAGGATTTTTAGTAGATAAAAATAGAAATTATATTGCTTAAGTCAACACTGGTGGTTTGGATATCCACTATTGATTCAATTAACGGTTAAGAAATAAATTTAATAAAGAAACATAAGATAATCATCATTAATTTAATCAATAGTGTGAGAATAAACTTAATTAGGCAAGCTTCAATATCAACCGTAGATTTAATCAACGATGTAAAATTAATTATATAAAGTGACCATTTACAACCATTGGATTTAGAATTGATTAAGGGTGGAGATTTGGTCTTAAAAAGTGACAAAGACCATTTATGACCATTGGATGAAGAATTAATCAAGGGTGGAGATTTGGTCTTAAAAAGTAGCATAGACTAATTATGACCATTGGATTAAAAGTAAGAAGAAGTAATCTTGACCCTTTATTTCGAAGACTCATCTAAGGGTTAGGAATTAAAGGAGAAAGATCCAATGGCTCAAAAGAAGTCTTCCATCTACAACCTAAACCTAATGGTTATTTTAATCCAAACCATCCTTTTAATCAAGGGCTAGGATGGCTTAGGAAAGATGACCATACAAATTAATCACATGTTGCATGCAAGGAGAAGGGGGGGACGGTTTTGCATGCATTTTGGAGAGGAGACAAAGCTAGCATATGCTTCTTAGGCCAAGGAAAAAAGAGGAAGTCAATAATAGCCATTTGAATTTGATTAGTAACTATTTAAGCCTAATTTGATTAATCTAATGGCCTAATTAACAAGTTAAGTAAACTAAATTAAATGTTATATTGTTATAATCTAATTCTTAATTAAATATCCTAATTTTATTTAGAAGTTATAATATATGTAATTATATATCTAATTAATTAGATAATTAATTAAGATTAGTTAGGAAACTAAACCTAATTAATTAGCTACTTAATTAGCAAGTAATTGGACTTGAATTAAAAACAAATTAAGTCCCTAATTCATGAGAGGCCACACGGCCATGCAGCCCAAGGAGGCTTCTTAGGTCTTCTTGAATGGACTTTTATGATTATTGGAGGACATAGAGGGACATAGGCCATGTGCTACTCCATATGCATCCAATTGGTGATATTGTGAGTCAAGCATATCACTTAATCTCTCCAAGACTCCCACGGCAGCTGCTCACTTTCATTCACCCTCCTAATTTCATTTTCTCTCACATCAAAAAGCTTACAACACTTTCTCTCAAAAACTCCAAGAACCCAAGCAAACATTTCTTTCCATTTTCTCTCTCAAATTCGGTCAAGCACCTTAGAACCATCATCCAAATTTCTATAATTTCATCCAACTTGATTTTCTAAACCTAAACACCATTCTAAGAACATCTCTAGTTATGAGTTTTTCCAAAATCATTCATCTTGAGCTTCAAATCCAAGCTTCAAGTTTCTATCAAAAATAAAAAATTCCATCTTTGTGCTTCAAGAGAAACCATTCGGTCAAGACACTCAAAACCACCATCCAATCTCTTTTAATTTCATCCAACCATAGATCTTGAATCTACATGATATTCTAAGCAACTTTCATGTTGGAGATTTTCTCTAAATCATTCATCTTCATGGACTTTCTTCAAGAGCCAAGTTATTGAGTTTTTAAGGTGAAGTGTAAGAAGACTTCAATTCTTATCTCTTTTTCATGATCTAAACCATGTTTGATCCATGGTTCCTCTTAATCAAGCTTAGTATACTAATTTCTATGTATTTTGTTTTGAATTTGAGAAGCCCTTGGTGTTGAAGGACTTGGAAAGAGAAGCAAAATCAAGAAGCTTTGAGGATCTTCAAGAGGTAAGAGGGAGATCCATCTCACCAACCAATTATGGTGGTGGGAGATGGTCTTATATTTGATGGATTGTGAATTCATGTGAGAATTCCAATCTATGGTCATGTAATAATTAATTGTGTGTTTATGAGCTTTGCTTTATTTTCTTGTGTTTTGATTATTTTGTCTATGTTTAATATGCTTTGCATGATTTTATGGCTTTGATAGTATACTTATAATATGCATGATAAGTATATGGCATGTTTGTGATATTTATGATGAAATATATATATGTATGTCATGATGTGTGGATGGAAAGAAAATTGATCTTGGTTCCAATGGCCAAGGAAGAGCTACGGTTTTAATGCCCTTGATTTGGGTCAATATTGAAATTTTTCAAGAACAAGAAAATTAAATTTTGATCCCTAGAACAATGAGAATTTCGGCCAAGACACCTCAAAATAGGTGTTTATAAATTAATATGTTTATGGAAGAATAAAATTGGATTGAATTATGGAAAATGAACTAAAGGTTTGTTTTTTTTTAAGAAAACATGAACACAAATTTTAGAATGAAATTTTATTGATTTATTTTGTGTATAAACAAGAATGGAATTTATTTAAGTTAGAAGAAAAATATTTCATAGTTCCAATGGCCATCTATAAGGTTTTGATAATTTAGAAAAATATTTTGATGTTATAAAATATAAGAATTTTTCAATAAGGATTTTTGAAAAGGGAATTAAAGTGTTATCTGTTAGCCATGACAACCATTACCCAAGAGGGGGGGTGAATTGGGTGATGGCTAGTTTTAATGCAACTTTGACAAATTATGCATTTTGAATAACTCAATTAATAAATGCAGCGGAATAAGTCTAATAAATGTACAACTATTGAGGATTACTCAAATACAACTTGGGATATATGATGAACTAAGTGAATAAGCTAGATATCAAGTTGTAACAATCAAAACATCAAGATATACAATAGATAAATATATTCTACCAAATACTGAATTTAAAGAGTGTAGGGAAGAGAGAATCAAACTCAAGAATTTATCCTGGTTCAGCCACCAACCACTTGTGGCCTACATCCAAATTCCTCAAGCTTAACTTGAGATTTTCTTCACTATCTCCTAGACTTTACGGGTGCTAGAAAAACCTTTGTATATACAAGAGCACTCCTCACACCTTGGGATACCTCACCCTTGTGCTAGAGCCTCCAATTCTTCAAGCTTCACAGGTGCTTGATGACCTTTACAATCAAGAGCACTCACAACACCTTTGGGATACCTCACCCTTTGTGTTTGAGTCTCACTATAAAGGATACCTCACCCTTTTCTCTCTTGAAGGATACTCACCCTCTTACAATGATTTCTAGATGAAGAGAAAGAATAGAAACTCTCACAAGAGTAGATATACAACTTGAAGAACAAAGTATGGATGATAGAAAACTCTTTCAAGAGTGGATAATACAAGTTGAAGCTCAATGGGTATAAAGGATTTACACACTTAGCTCAAAACAAAGATTTGGAGAAAAAGATGATGAATTTCATTTTCAATGTTCAAGGATAATTTTCAGAATGTTCTCCAACTTGTTTTTGATGCCCAAACACTTTTATTTATAGCCCAATGAGTTTTAGAGCCGTTGGAGGGGTTTAGAAATGATTTTCTATGAAAACTAGCCGTTTATAGCCGTTAGAAACGTTCCTGGGCACTTTGTAATCGATTACAAGCTTCATGTAATTGATTACAAGCTTTCTGGGCACTTTGTAATCGATTACATACTCTGTGTAATCGATTACATGGCTTCTGTCAACGTTGTAATCGATTACATGACTTGTGTAATCGATTACACCATTTCTAGTTTTCAAAACCGACTTTAAAAGGTCATAACTTCTTCATTTCTTATCCAATTAAAGCAAATGACCACTCATTGGAAAGCTCTTTGAGTCTATTGTCATATGAAAGAAGTTTCAGAACAAAACTCAAAGTATTTTGAAAGATATGATCAAAATAGTAACCAAAGATCATATTTTCAAAACTCAAACTTTAATTGGTCATAACTTTTTCGTTTCTTATCCATTTAAAGCAAATGACCAGTCATTGGAAAGATCTTTGAGTCTATTTTAAAATGAGATAAGTTTCAAAGTAAAACTCAAAGTATTTTAAAAGTTATGATCAAAAGAGTAACTAAAGGTCAGTTTTGTAAAATACAAACTTGACTATTTTTCATAGTTTTGAACTATTACCATAACTAGCTTTCCAAAATAGTTTGTTGGGTATTTAAACATTTTAGAAACACTTATAAATATGTTTAAAACTTATTTGAGCTTAATGTGATTCCTTTATACCTTTACACAAGATCTAAGTCCTATAAGCTAAGCTTGAAGAGTCTTGGGACTTGATCTTTGCACTTCCATCAATTCTTGATGTAATCCAAACTTACAAAGAAAATCTTCTCTTCAAAACTTGCAAAAGCTTAGAACATCTTTTCATTTTCATTCTCCTTGAGTTGAGCATAGTTGTGATCTTTTGCTTTCTTGTTGCAATGCTTACTCTTGGTACTTGGACTATCCTACAAAGTATTGCTCACTTAACCAAACATAGTTAGTCCAAATTCATAACTCAATATCTTCATATGCATGATTCATAAATGTATAACTCTAGTTAGTCTAACATGCATACAAGACTTTCATAGACATATCCAATATTAATTCATTTATAACTCATATAAAATATTATTGGATATATTATATGATGAATGTTACATATATCTCATTAAACACATTTATGTAACATGGTCAATATTCTTTTGTGATACATTTGTCATTTATTAAGTACAACTATAAAGCATAAGCATCATTCTTTTTGTCTTGTATTTGTCATCATCAAAACTTAACATATTAAATCATTGGGGCAAACCTATTTCCACAATCTCCCCCTTTTTGATGATGACAAATCACCAAAGAAAAAATATGTTTAGCAATATATAAGGATAGATATTCATGTAAGCATATCAAACAATTAAGCACAAGCACATATTTTTCTTTCCAATTTTCTCTCCCCTATTTGACAACAACAAAAAGGCTTAGGAAGGAAAGATAATATTTTTCTCTCCCCTAAAGATAAGAACCATGTTGTCAAAAGAGTAGGATCATCAAAACCATAAACTTCTTCAAGTTATTCAACTCATCACTATCTCTCCTTATTTAATTATATACCTAATTCAAGAAAGGAGAGATGAAATAAGTATGCTTTCAAGATATAAAAGATTATTCATGCAATACTTGTCATATTTTGGTATTTCAACATTTAGCATATGATAGCAATAAGCTTAAGAAATTATGTCTAACATATAATATCTTGCATACCACATCATAAATAAGTACCACTTGATATCACTTGATAGGAGATACAAAATATTCATGTAAGATCATGGAATTAAGGTTTTCAAATAAAAGATCATACAACTTGTCACATATCAAGCATTTTTCAATGAAAAAATCAAAAGATATGAAGTTTAAGAATATTTATCTTCTTTCATTGATATAGGAAAAGAGAATGAACGATGATCTTTGTTGACATGTTGATAGTATTAACAGTAAAACACTTCATGTCAAGTAAGGATGTAAGCCAAAGGATATAAGCAATAATTTAAGTGCTAGGTTCCCCCTCAAAATATGCATATTATCAAGATATAAAACATAATATATGCATGCCAAAAAGAAATGAGCTCTACGCACGTCAGAAACCTTTAAAAAAGAACTGTGTAATCGATTACATTGAGTGTGTAATCGATTACATTTTTTGTGTAATCGATTACATGCTTTCTGGGAACCTTGTAATCGATTACATAGTTGACGTAATCGATTACCTGAGTTCTGAGTTAGTTGTAATCGATTACAAAAGGTGTGTAATCGATTACATGCGTGACAGAACATGTGTAATCGATTACAAAGGCATTGTAATCGATTACCAGCACTCTTTAACTCAGATTTTGTGTTCCAAACAGCATATAATCAATTTTAATCCATCCAAATCAATTTTAAAGCAACTTAAATCAATTCAAATCATCATTTAAACATATAATCAAATCATGTTATGATTCAATTCATATAATTGATAGAAATTACCATTTTTACCAAGAGTTTCACCATTTTTGTTGAGGATATTAATTGCTTGGGAGTCTTGGTCACGAGGGAGCACCTGCAAAACAACTTAGGGGAAATCTCCGACGCTCAAGTTAGTGTTGGATTCAAATATAACGAAAGAATTCAGAGATAATTTGGCGTGATTATGCAGAAAAATACAAGATTATGCAGCAGAAGTTAATTTATGCACGAATGATCCAATATACCCAGTTCATTTCGTATGTAGAAAAATGCTTCTTTTGCTAGGGGTTTAGTGAAAATGTCAGCTAGTTGCTTAGTGGTTTCTACAAACTCAAGCATACAATCCCCTTTTTGAACATGATCTCTATAGAACATTTCAAAAGATTTATTTAGAAAACTTTCTTAAATACTCTCTTAAAATTTTAATAAACATTTCAAAGCAATAAAGAGAGTACTACATTTATAGCACAAATTGAATGATTTCTAAATTTTCAAGACAATTAGGAGATGATAATACTTTTTTAAGTCTTAAGACAAGTTCAAAATATTCTCAAGGATATGGATTTTGAAAAGCATCTCCTTTTTTTTTTTTTAAATTAATCAAACTAGAAATTCTTTTCAAAACAAGAGCATGATTCTCATAAGTTTATACCACTAAGAACCATAGATTAAGAGAATCATATATATATCAAACATTGACCTTGATGAAATATGCTATAGGGATTAAAACATGTATAGAACTAATATCATCCACCCTATATGCAATGACAAAATTAGCAAGTTAATATCCAATTAAGCACTTTGTCAATGTTAAGCATACTTCTCATGTAAAGAAAGCATCTAATCATTTAAGATCAATTTATCAACAAGTATCATACAATTTATACCATATATAATACCACAATAGCTTAGGGATAGAGATACTTATTGAGAGAGTGATGCTTCTTTAGAATGATCTTCATTTATAGGTCCTTTGAGTTTGTACTTTCTTCCATTGAGTATTTCATTCCATTGCACTTGAAGAAAGTCTCCTCATGTTCCTCTTCCTTCAACATTTCTCATTTATCCACATATGCTTGACACTTTAATATTTGATGGCTATACTTGAAGCACATAGAGACACTTGTAAAGCTAACTTTAAAAGTTCTCTAAAACATAGGTTAGCATAAAATATCATTTAATCTCATTTACAAGCATAATTTAGATTGATATATAATGTAAAACATGTATTACATTATCAACCATGCAATATTTGCTCTAACAAGAACAAAAGAAAGTCATATGCACTTGAATCCAAAAATATGATTTAAGCATTTTAACGCATGATTCAAGTTTATCAAGAAATACATGATCAACATCAAAACTTATGTAAGCATTTTGGGGCAAACAAAGATCATGTTAGGCATGTAATATCAAGTAAGGAATTTTAGTACGCACACATGCCAAGCAAGAACAAAAAGTCTCTTATTGTAATGAAGGAATTGAAAAACCATGGAACTATAATTTTTGAATATTTATAATTCATTTCAAGATACACTTCATTGAAAAAAAAACATTGAAGTTCAAATATAAGTTCAAGACACAAAATGAATCATTTACTTCTTGTTTTCAAAGTATGAACATATCAAGCAATTTCAAACAAAAGATGTAACACCTTCCAAATTGCTGCATGAACGTGAGTTTCCAAGGAAATTTTCGATGAAAAACGACATAACAAAATTCGGTAAATGGGAGAACATCATTTCCCCAAGAATGGTTAAAATCAAGTGTTGTCGGATGAGAACTCTGTCGAATGGTGATTCTGTCAAACGAAAAAGAAAGACTGTCGGATGAACTTGAAAAGATCAACAAATATCCTAATTCGTCGGACAGATGTTGATGTTGAAGAAATCTTTCAATTGTCGAATCGACGAAATATTATATGGTCAGAAGATCAAATTCGACGGATTTTGACATTAGAGAAGTTTTTCTACTGAAATCAGGAATTCTTACTCGACGGTCGTTAGCACCATAACTCGACGAACATTATCATTCAAATTCGACGGACATTGGTATCCCCACTCGACGGAAATTGACATTCTAACTCAACAGACATGAGCATCCTCATTCGACGAATATTGACATTTTCACTTAACTGATACTAGCATCCTCACTCGACAAATTTTAACTTGGTACCAAATAGTAAGAAGATTAAATTCGACGTATTTGGATAGAAGTCCAAATTCGATGGATATGACATTGTCTTAAAATATCCTATTTCGACGAATATAAACATCTTCATTTTGACTTGTGAAATCGTCCAACAAGATTTAGGGAAAAGGAGAACCATATTATTCTTGACTGATTCTTTGCTAACAGAATGTTCATCGCTTTGTCGAACCTGAGGATTTCTCCCATGTTTTGAATAGATGGTCTTCTGTCGGAAAGATGGTCTTGGTCGGAATAGATGGTCTTTGTCGGAAGAGGCAGCCATAACAGCCAAAATCTTTGATTTTTGATTTAAGAATTGAGAATCAATTTCATCCAGTCTAGAGGTATTTTGGGTTTTGTCGAACTACCGATTGATGTTGTCGGGAAAATGCTCTGAAGGTGTCGGATTCAACTCACCATTTAACTTATGCTTGCATTCAGTAATTAAATCCGACGGAATCAAAATGTTAGGAAAATTTCTTCAAGTGTTTGGATCTTGTCCAAATTCTGTCGATGTCAAGACCTTCAAAAATCTTGGATTGTCGAATGAGTTACGTGAGATTGATCTTTTGGATCCTTGTAAGGCTTGAGAAAGACCGAGTCTATCGACAGGAGTATATTCATAAAACTGCCGAGCTTTGTTTGTCGGAATAGGCTTGAAATGAAGTCAGTATCGACAAGAATCTATTCTCAAAAGAAATTGTCGAATTCGGTTTGTCGAAACAGGTTTTGAAATGAAAACCATTTGGGAAAATATTGAGGAACTTCTGTCGGATTGGGATTTCCAGAATTTTGGTCGAATTAGAATTCCATAATTTTGGTCGGTTGAGTATAATGGCAAATTAAACTATACCGGGTCAAAATAATTCATAGCATTTTCTTTGGTATCCACTAATTTTGGATCCATAGGGGTTAGTCATTGATCATTAATCCATTATGCTTTTATAGATATCAAATTTTTCATAGTATGTAATTTGAGCATAGCAAATGTAAACAATCAATTACCATTAAGCTCATAGCCAATAATATGCATACATTCATGATATACAGATAATTTTAAGTGAAAATGGTCATTCCAGCACTTAAAACCATTTTTAAAGCTTGTGTAATCAATTACCATGGGTGTGTAATCGATTACCTCTGGAATCCATGTAATCGATTACATGTTTGGTGTAATCGATTACACGAAGTTCTGGAGACGTTTAATCGATTACATAGTATGTGTAATCGATTACACGCTCTCGACTTTGCTTGGAACGCTAGCGAGCTCATGTAATCGACATGGAGGTCTTGTAATCAATTACAAGCTTCTTTGAATTCAGCTTTTTGCACTTCAAACAGTAAGGGTCCGAACTCAAAGCTTTCAAATTAATTCCAAAACTTTCCAAAACAATTCCAAACATCATATAAGCTTAAAAACTAACCAGTTCTTGATCCAAAACTCATGTTTATACAAAAACTACAAATTATGCAGAAAATTGTAACTTTATGCAAAGAAGAGTTATGATTTTTAGCAAGAGTTATGTTTTATCCAATATGCTAAGTTCTAAGATATTTTTATCAAATGTGCTATTTCAAACAAGAAGTGAACTTATCTAGCATATTATCACATGTAGAGATGTATAGAAAATTTAAAGTATAGAAAACATCCATAGTCATAGAATACCCTATTATCAAGAAATATGCAAGGTAGTGAGTAAATGGTGTAACAAGAATATAATCATGTGCTATATATAATATTCAAATTTTATCAAGTACACATGATTCTACCCTTTACCTAAGGCCTATAAGGAATATGCCTCAAATTCATTGATTTTACAAGTGAATGTTCATGAGAGGTAAAAACTCTTGATACCTTGGCCTTATTGATCAAGGAAACTCTTTTCTTTACCCATTGCTTCTCTTTTGATGTTTTGAACTTTGCAAGTTCCACATTTTGTACTTGAGAAGCTTTGGTTGGAGTCATCTTCCTTCTTTGATCAAAACTTCTACCATTGGGCTTTGGAAGCATTCCCCTTGATGATTCCTTCTTTACTTGACCAATTTGTCCATCCTTTTGAGAAGTTTTCTGCATAATTGAAACACTAGGAGGACTTTTTGGTACCCACTTTATCTTGGGTCCTTGAATATTAGTACTAGAGCATTTAAGATCTTTAGGAACCCATTTCATATTATTTCTCATATAAGAATTTCTTCTATAATTGCATAAATGAGAAATATGTCCTAGATGACCACCAAAATTGTAAACAATTGAATTTAATGATGACTTGGTCCTTTGAAGATCATTTTTGGAAAACATAAGCCTTTTGTTGTTTTTATATTCTATGTCATTTTTGCCACAAGCCTTACTTGAATTTTCATGTGAAATAACATTAATTACATTCTTATTAACACACATGGATTGTAAGCAAATAGAATCATTAGCTTTGACAAATTCAAAAGATAAGTCCTCAACTTGATTTTTTAAATCAATGCATTTTTCACAAGTTGAGGTTTCACATTTCAAAGGCATTTCCTCATCAAGAAAAGCATATTCATTTTTCAAAATCTCAATTTCATTTATGGAGGAAATGTTTTCCAAACAAGATAAATTTTTATTTTCTAAATTCAACAAACCATCATATAATTCATCATATGCACATTGTAGCTCATCATAGGAAGGACTATAATCTAGTTTAGCATTATTTACCTCAAAGTCCCTTTTAGCCACATATGAAGTAGTCTCCATTCCTAGCATACTTGGCTCTTTAAGGAAATCATCATCTTTCTCATTATTATCTTGCTTTGCCACCTCTTCAAATTGAGCATCATTTTGAGAATATTTTGCACAACAAGATTCCTTTAATGACTTTTTCTCTTCTTGCTCTCTATATACAACTTTATGCACAAAATTATTATTAGCAAAATAGATAGAATCAAGAGCATCCCATATATTTTTAGCACTAGAGCAATTCTTAATTTTAGCATAAGCATCATCATTTAAACCACTTCTCAATATTTGCATTGCTCTAATGTTCAATGAAAAGCATTTCTTATCATAGTCATTCCAATGTTGTTTTGATTTGCAAGTAAATCCATCAAGCACAATATCCCACAAATCAATATCAATAGATTGCATATAAATTTCTATTCTAACTTTCCAATAAACGAAATTCGCACCATCAAAGAATGGTGGTTTACTAATTTCAAAACCATTCATTTTGAAAAGCTTGTAATGGTTGCCAAACAAACAAAGATCTTTAACTCCAAGCTGTTAAGCTTTTACCAGAGCACGAAGCTCTGATACCACTTGTTAGCCATGGCAACCATTACCCAAGAGGGGGGGTGAATTGGGTGATGGCTAGTTTTAATGCAACTTTGACAAATTATGCATTTTGAATAACTCAATTAATAAATGCAGTGGAATAAGTCTAATAAATGTACAACTATTGAGGATTACTCAAATACAACTTGGGATATATGATGAACTAAGTGAATAAGCTAGATATCAAGTTGTAATAATCAAAACATCAAGATATGCAATAGATAAATATATTCTACCAAATACTGAATTTAAAGAGTGGGAAGAGAGAATCAAACTCAAGAATTTATCCTGGTTCAGCCACCAACCACTTGTGGCCTACATCCAGTCCTCAAGCTTAACTTGAGATTTTCTTCACTATCTCCTGGACTTTACGGGTGCTAGAAAAACTTTTGTACATACAAGAGCACTCCTCACACCTTGGGATACCTCACCCTTGTGCTAGAGCCTCCAATTCTTCAAGCTTCACAGGTGCTTGATGACCTTTACAATCAAGAGCACTCACAACACCTTTGGGATACCTCACCCTTTGTGTTTGAGTCTCACTATAAGGGATACCTCACCCTTTTCTCTCTTGAAGGATACCTCACCCTCTTACAATAATTTCTAGATGAAGAGAAAGAATAGAAACTCTCACAAGAGTAGATATACAACTTGAAGAACAAAGTATGGATGATAGAAAACTCTTTCAAGAGTGGATAATACAAGTTGAAGCTCAATGGGTATAAAGGATTTACACACTTAGCTCAAAACAAAGATTTGGAGAAAAAGATGATGAATTTCATTTTCAATGTTCAAGGATAATTTTCAGAATGTTCTCCAACTTGTTTTTGATGCCCAAACACTTTTATTTATAGCCCAATGAGTTTTAGAGCCGTTGGAGGGGTTTAGAAATGATTTTCTATGAAAACTAGCCGTTTATATTTGTTAGAAACGTTCAGGCACTTTGTAATCGATTACAAGCTTCATGTAATCGATTACAAGCTTTTTAGCACTTTGTAATCGATTACAAGCTTCATGTAATCGATTACAAGCTTTTTGGGCACTTTGTAATCGATTACATACTACTGTGTAATCGATTACACGACGTTTTTCAACGTTGTAATCGATTACATGACTTGTGTAATCGATTACACCATTTCTGGTTTTCAAAACCGACTTTAAAAGGTCATAACTTCTTCATTTCTTATACAATTAAAGCAAATGACCACTCATTGGAAAGCTATTTGAGTCTATTTTCATATGAAAGAAGTTTCAGAACAAAACTCAAAGTATTTGAAAGATATGATCAAAATAGTAACCAAAGGTCATATTTTCAAAACTCAAACTTTAATTGGTCATAACTTTTTCGTTTCTTATCCATTTAAAGCAAATGACCAGTCATTGGAAAGATCTTTGAGTCTATTTTAAAATGAGATAAGTTTCAAAGTAAAACTCAAAGTATTTTGAAAGTTATGATCAAAAGAGTAACTAAAGGTCAGTTTTGTAAAACACAAACTTGACTATTTTTCATAGTTTTAAACTATTACCATAACTAGCTTTCCAAAATAGTTTGTTGGGTATTTAAACATTTTAGAAATACTTATAAATATGTTTAAAACTTATTTGAGCTTAATGTGATTCCTTTATACTTTTACACAACATCTAAGTCCTATAAGCTAAGCTTGAAGAGTCTTGGGACTTGATCTTTGCACTTCCATCAATTCTTGATGTAATCCAAACTTACAAAGAAAATCTTCTCTTCAAAACTTGCAAAAGCTTAGAACATCTTTTCATTTTCATTCTCCTTGAGTTGAGCATAGTTGTGATCTTTTGCTTTCTTGTTACAATGCTTACTCTTGGTACTTGGACTATCCTACAAAGTATTGCTCACTGAACCAAACATAGTTAGTCCAAATTCATAACTCAATATCTTCATATGCATGATTCATAAATGTATAACTTTAGTTAGTCTAACATGCATACAAGACTTTCATAGACATATCCAATATTAATTCATTTATAACTCATATAAAATATTATTGGATATATTATATGATGAATGTTACATATATCTCATTAAACACATTTATGTAATATGATCAACATTCTTTTGTGATACATTTGTCATTTATTAAGTACAACTATAAAGCATAAGCATCATTTTTTTTGTCTTGTATTTGTCATCATCAAAACTTAACATATTAAATCATTGGGGCAAACCTATTTCCACATTATCAAGTGGAATTTTCATAAATAAAGGAAAAAGGGAGATTGAAGGTGTTGAACTTCAAATTATTTTAAAGAGAATTAATTTTAGAAATGATTTAGAAATATAAAAGAAAACGTTTGTAACTTAAATTTACTAACGTAGAATTTATTTATTGGGTTTTGAAAAATGTTAGGAAATTTAAAGTTAGAAACAATAATTAAATCAACTAAATGTGATTTTGTAAGACTAAGATCAATAAAAAGTGATTTTGTGAACAAGAATACGGTCTTTGAGAAATTTTTATTGATTTATTTTGTGTAAAAAGATCCTAAGTGTTTTTCTAAATATGAATTTTGAATGAAACGGACAAACATTGATTTTAAGGATTTGCAAAGAAAGTGAACAAGGATTTGCAAAGAAAGTGAAAAAGGATTTGTAAAGAAAGTAAAAATGAATTTGAACAAATGGGTTTGGATTTATAACTATAAGTCTTGTGGTTTTGAAAACAAAATTTTTAATGATTTTATTTGTGTAAAACCATATCAATTTAGAAGGAAAAATATTTAATGGTTTCAATAGTCATGTCCACGTTTTTGAAGGCTTGTAATGCCTTGATTTTTATGAACAAAGTGATTTTCAAAGTGGAAACGTAACTTGAGTTAATACAAGAATTTGAAAATGAAATTAGAGCATTTATCACTTGAGAATTAAGTTTTTGTAAACAATAATGTTTTCGAACTTGAATTTATTTTGAAGAAGGTTGTGTTGGAAATGCTTTGGGGAAAAATGGAGAATATAATGGTATTTTGACAATTTACTCAAGTATAACTTATTTTCAAGTTTTGAAGTACGTTTGGAAATTTTAAGATTTGAAACATTGATTTATATCAATGGAAAGGTAATTTTGTGGATTATATTTGAAAAAGAATTTCTTGAGTAAAGAAACGTGGAAAAAGATTTTATTGAGTAAGAAAATGTGAAAAATGAAATACAAAGTCATAATATTTTAAGAAAAGATGAAATGAAATTTTTGAAGGTTGAGAAATATTTTTCGTAATAGAATTGTGGTAAAAAAATTATTTACGTATCTTAAAAATGTGTTGAAAATGATATTGACTTATTTGAAAGTCCAAAATAATGTTTGGAATATTGAGAACTATTTTACGTGATTGAAAAATGGTGAAAAATTATTATAAGATTTGGAAAGTGTTTTAAATATTTTGAGAATGATAAAAAATGATTTACGTAACTTAAAAGAATGATTTTGAGATACGCAATTTTGAAACAGTGAAAAAATAATATGCGATTTGAGAAACGTATATTTTTACGTAATTGAGAAAAACATTGAAAAATTAGTATGTGAATTAAAAGTACAACAGAAGAGTTGTGGCATTTTGAAAACGTAACAGAAGTGTTACGGTAGTGTGAAAATATAATGAACGTTTGAACTTTGAAAGCGTAATGAAGTGTTACGATATTTTGAAAGCATGAAGAAACATTTTGGAATTGTGAAAACATAATGGAAATGTTGCGTAATTTTGTGAAAATACGGCAGAAGTGCTTTATGACTATAAAAGCATGATAACATAGTGTATGAACACTGTGAGAAAATGATGAGTTTGCCTACGATTGGCTTTTGATGTATTTTATATATATTGGAAAGAGATGTCTTATTTGAATTTGGTGCATTACATGTGCATTGAAAAGATTTGGCTCATTGGGGTTGGACTTGCACTGATATACTCGTGCATTGTATAAATGAAATTGAAAAGATTTGGCCCGTTGGGGTTGGACTTGCACTGATAAATTCGTGCATTGTATAAAAGATAGCTAATAGCTATTATGGCCCTTGTGGTTGAAGAGGAATGAGAATTGATAGTAAGGTCTATGATGGATCTTGGTGGCGTCAGGCGTAGCGGTCGACCGTGGACAATGGCGAGTACCACTGTGCCACTTGGCGATCGATCCGTTGCAACGGATTGACGATACCCGACAAGAACACGATTCTTTTCAACGACTGGGAGATTGTCTTTGGGCTAAGGCTGACAATTGACCAGAGCATTTTTCTCGAAATTGAGAAAACCTCCATGGAGTTGTTTTTGAAAAACCGGAGTCTTTGTGCATATGCATAATCGAACATTTATATCTCGTGTGATATATTAATTGATGAATATTGGTTATAACGATTGTTATGAATACTTGGATGATGATGATGATAATGCTGATAACATGATTATGGTATGATCTATCTGTATGATATTGTTGGTTGTGTGTTATCTCTGTGCTGCCATATTGGTATTGGTGTAGGTGATCTCACCTCTTTGTTATCTTTGTTTCTTTGTGTCTATCTTTGTTAAAATCAAATAATAGAAAGATCGAGTTATCTTAGACATAACGGGCGATGGATACTCTGAGATTGGTGATAACAATAAGGAGTGGACATTCAAGACTCGAAGGTGTGCAGTGTTGACAAAGAAACAGATGTCTGATACATCAAGATGGACAGAAAAAAGAATAAGTATGTTAAAGTTTCTTGTTAGTGTTGTACCGTGCTATTAAGTAGGACCCGTCATGGGGTTTACTACTGTCAAAAAAAAATAAGTCTGTTAATTTTATATTTCTCTTTAAATTATGTTATTAATTGGTGTCATTATTGCATAATGAATAGTTGAAATATGATTTTCAATATTACCTATCTTTTAATAGTTGAAACCCATCTTTTATAACTCAAACTTTGTGTGAACTTATTTTTAGATTATGAGTCGGAAGTCAGAAATGTGATGCCCTAGCTAGGATGTTACATTAGTTGGTATCAGAGCTAGGGTGTTACACCTATCGCCTCCATAGTCCAATGCTGTGTAGAGTCATGTCCAGCACAACATGAAGATGTTGTTGAATTAAAAAGCTGAGTTGGAACTTGTTCTGAGTTTCAACTGTTAGTGCAAAATTTATTGGAGCATGTGGGGGGGCTTGAACTGTCGGTAAAGGATTTACTAGATCATGTGGTGTGGCAAAGCTGATGAGGTCTCTATAGGAGTTTCTTCCTAAGCATGAATTGATGGTGAAGAATGTACTGGAGCCCGTGTTGGAGGATAGGTATAGCGTTGTGGTTGAGGTGCTGACTTCATTAGATTTTGAAAACGTTTACTCTTTGTCATGACTGTATATTCATGGGAAAATAAAGACATTAGAGATGAAATGTAAATTAAATATTTACAATCATATTTCTAAATATGCATTAAAGACAAATAAATGAAATAATCATAGCTTTAATTATGTAAAATCATTACCTTTAGATAAAGCACCATATTGCTAAATTACTAACATTATATGATCATATTTGTAATCAAACATATGTGCATCTGTTGCCAAGTTAGTAGGAACATTTGCATCAACTACATCATCATTGAGATGGTCTGTAGACAACTGCATATACTCATTTGAAGGCCAAAAACTTGCTCAAGTTCTTACTCTTGGTATGGCTTATTCTCATATACTTCCTCTTCTACTTTTTCTCCTGCTTCATACAACTCTCTTGGCTTCAAATGTACAATAATACTCCATCCTTTATTAACCACATCATCTACATAGTGCACCATATGTGCTTGAGATGCCTCAATGTAAGGTTCGTGATCTTCATGTTCACCAGTATGAATCAGTCTATCAAAATTAACACAATTAAAATTCTAAGGATCCTTTTTATACCCTTTATCTCGAGTAGTGTCAGCCCATTTACATTTGAAAAGAGTAACCTTGAACAAACCATAATAGTTAATTTCAATGATATCTTCCAACTTCCCATAATATGGTAAGTTTGCTTGCCTTAAGTTCCTATCAACACTACTCGCAACACAAGATATGTTAGAGGTTAAGAAAACTCCACCATATTGTGTTTTCAATCCATCTCGAGCCAAAGTCTGAACTTTGAACACATTGATGTTATAAGCTGTAAATATTCTTGCATTATCCAATGGACCTCGTGCTAGAAACTTTAGATCAGTAGTCATTGTGTCTATTGTATCTGGATTCATAATCTAAATAAAAGAATAGCTAATGAAACATAGCTAATGATTGATTTCTTACCCGTCTTCGAAACCAATTAACAAACTCTCTATTAACTCTCTTCTCTATCTCTATAGCTGAAGATCTTCTTCCCCCTGAAGTCCTCTTTATGTTTTGCCTAAATTCACTACATGGAATAATTACATTGCAATCAATGCACATGACTACACTATTTCAATTGTATAACTACAAACCATATAAAGTTTATCTTGTTTACTCACTCCATAAATGGCGTGACTATTGCATAATTCAAAATCATATATCAGTGAGCTTATAGTTTCTGCATTTGAGTTAAAGTAAATATTGAGGAAACTCCTACTAGTTTTCCTAATTGAGGGGAGATAAAGGTCATTTTAGAAGGCTCATTGTCATTTGGGTGATCACGAACATGTGTAGGTCTATTAAACCTTGTTTTTATATCATCTATGTACTGAGAATGAAAAGTAAGAGACTCTTTAGCTAAGTAACCTTCAACTATGGAACCTTCAGGTTGTGCCTTATTCCGTACATGTGACTTTAAATGACCTAATTCCCTAAAAAAATGATGGATAATTAGTGTAAACAACTATTTTAAGTGACTTAAACATAAATGACCTTAAATTAAAAGTAGTAGTCTTTTACCTCTCCACAGGATACATATACGAATAATGCACTGGACCTTCGAGCTTTGCTTCCTTGATTAGATGCACAACTAAATGAACCATGACTATGAAGAATAATGAAGGGAATAGCATCTCCAGGTGGCAAAGTGTAATCACAATGTGATCTTGGAGCTTATCAAGGTCTAAAGGATTCAAGCTTTTACCACAAAGGACTCTAAAAAATGAGTAGAAGTCCACCAAGACTGTAGTCACATGGTTTAGCAACACATCACAAATTACTAATGGTAGCAATTGCTCTATAATAATATTGTAATCATGACTTTTCAACCCAAAAATATTTTTTTTTACCTCATCAACACATCTAGAAATGTTACTTGAGTAGCCATCTGGTACTATAACATTCTTCAAAGTTGCGAGAAACAACTTTTTAGTATCACATGTTAGTGAAAACAAAGCAAGGTGACATATTCCATTATCATTCGGCCAAAGATCACACCTTATGCCCATTTCTCTTAGATCTTTTCAGCCATTAAGATTGTATTTTGATCTAGGTTTCTCATGGAGCAAAGTATATATGATATTGTCACATACATTTTTTTCAATGTGCATAAAATCTAGATTATGATGTAACGAGTTAGATTCCTAATATGGAAGGTCAA
Source organism: Ormosia semicastrata (assembly GCA_029884595.1). Classification (NCBI taxonomy): domain Eukaryota; kingdom Viridiplantae; phylum Streptophyta; class Magnoliopsida; order Fabales; family Fabaceae; genus Ormosia; species Ormosia semicastrata. Next base: position 106,108,899 of record JAQQTO010000063.1, read on the forward strand.
AAAATATATTTCTCTTGTTCTATTGCTTAGTTGCTTGTCTAGATCTTTTCCTTCTACCATCCAACTCTGCTATTCTCCCAAATGTTACATTAAGATTTTCCACTTACCTCAAAATGTCAGATCCTGATAATTTTAACGGTGGATTCCATTCCTCTGTGCTTCCATCAAAGCGAATTCGATTCAATCTAAATCTATGATTTCTTCCTAGAAAACATCGATGATCGATAAAGCACCACTTTTTACTATAAGACAACGAGGTTCTGTGTCGAAGTTACAAGTTGGGCAAGCCAAACTAGTATGTGTGTTCCATCCAGATAAGATACCTAGCTTAGGAAAGTCACTAATTGTCCACATAAGAGCAGCAACACACATTCAAAATGTTTCATTCAATGATGAATGAAAGGTTTCCACACCATCATTCCATAGATCACGTAACTCTTTTACAAGGGGTTATAAGTACACATCTATATTATTTTCTGGCATATGCTTACCTGGAATGATCATTGATAAGATGAAGGAAGTGTGCTTCATACACATCCAAGGAGGAAGATTATATGGAATCAAGAACACTGGCCAAATGCTATAGGTAGAACTCTTGGTTGCAAAAGAATTGAAACCATTACTAGTAAGGCCTAAGCGAACATTTCGAGCATCTAAAGCAAATTCAAAGTGCATTAGATCAAATGTCTTCCATGCTTCACCTTCGCCTTATCAACCTATCTTTGTTACTCTGATTTAAAACATGCCATTTCATATGCTCAGCAGTCTTACAACACATAAATAATCTTTGCAACCTTGGTTTCAATGGAAAGTAATGCAAAACCTTTGTAGCTTGCTTCTTCTTCTTCTTAGGGTTCCATCTAGATGTACCACAATGCGTGCGCATTTGTTGTTTATTTTTTGGATCATCATCCAAGTATAACATATAATCATTTGGACATGCATCTATCTTGATGTAGTCAAAACCAAGTTTTCTAATGGTTTTCTTGGCCTCATAAAATCATAGTCATTGCCTTGTCACTTAATCCACATAAGACCTTTATATGATATAATTTTATTACAAATTCTAGTTTTGTGTACTTGCTCCCTTCATACAATGTTTGATTTCCATATTTGAGAAATTCATAAACAATCACTATCCTCCTTAGGCCCCTCATTTAATATTTCATCTGCATCCAATGGTTGCGACATGCGTGCATCTATGGCTTGGTGCCTATAATGCCCAAATGCATCATTAATCATAATCTCTATTGGATTTTCAGAGTACGATGTCTCTTGCATAACATCTACATTTTTAGAAGACTCTAATACTTGTTTCTCACCATGAAGATTTCATATAACATAATTTTTGGGGAATGATTTCCAAAGCAAGTGATCTTGGACTACATCTCTAGTTTGCCATTTTCCAAACCCACACTTTGGACACGGACATCGTATTGTATCCCCAACAACCCCATTCTCAAATGCAAAATTGAGGAAGTTACTTAAACCAATTGAGTATTCAATTGTGTTCCTTGGCTTTGCAATCCAAGATTTATCCATTGGCAAGTATTAACTTCATGCACAACTTCAGAAAATCACGAAAATGATGGCTGAACAAGATAAATCTCAACACAAATATGCTGGCAAAAAGAAAGAAGTTCAAATATAGGGCAACTTTAAAATAATAATAATTATAGATAAAATAAACTCAAGGGATAATCATTCTAATGCCATAACATTACATTCGCAAAGTATATTCCTAACTTTATCTAAAATGCACACACTACTTGCTCTCTTCCCCCTTTAAAAAAAGAAAGTAGAGCTTTTGACTATACATATAAACTATAAGTTATAATAATAATAATTATGGCATACCATAATAATAATAATAGTAATAATAATAGTAATAAAAATAATAATAGTACTCTCTTCCCCCTTTAAAAAAAGAAAGTAGAGCTTTCGATTATTAGATTTGCATCACCTTTTATAGTGTGCAAATAACATTCGTTGTGTGAGAAGGTGGCTTTTATATATAAGACTTCCATTGCAAATTTGCAACTATAAGAGGATAACACGTATACCTTTGTGAAATGTAACTTTCTTCAAATCTTAGCCAATGTGATCTGAGAAACAAAACAATAAAGGTGAAGTCTAACATACAATCGGTGGTATCATATTTTTATATTGATCATTCAAATTAAATTTCAATCTTTTAATTTGTGAAAAATTAATGACCAATTTTAATTGTTAAGTGTTTCACAATAATTACTAAAGAAAAGAAGGAAAAAAAATACTAAAACATTGGGATCTGTAGGGAAGTCATAATCAACAAAGTAGAAAAGATGAAAAGATATTACGTTGGATATCATGGAAAGAGAGCTGTAAGGGAATAGTAATTCCCACATAGTCTTCTTTTTTCTACAATCTACATTGCCTACTCTGTCGACAAAGGATGAAACCAAAAAAGTTAAAATTTATGAAGAAAGAAATACTAAAAAATATAAATGAAACAAAAGATGCAATGAGGTCATACGAATTGGATAGAACAAGTAGTGTTGGGTCTATTGACATGAGGATGGAGTGAAAAGTGACTTTTTTTTTATATAGTTTTCTAGGATAAATTTCTCAAATATCATATATTGTCCTAACTAGTTTATCCAGTTGAACCTACTTTTTGGTTTTTGCAAATGAAACGCTATTAGACCTCCACATTAGTCTATTTATTTATTACATCAATTACACAGAATTCATATGTTACAGCTTTGGGTCAGAAATTTCAGTAGCATCCCACCCCCATACCCCCATACTGATTTTTCATTTTTCATTTTATCCCAATAAAGCTAGAAGCAGAGGCACCAAATCCATGAAAATGGGACTAATATTACTGAATGGATAAATCAATCCAATACAACAAGTGACAAAAGAAAAATAATAGAAACAGTTGGACATTATAATGACTTTCATGAAGGAAATTGTCATCCTAGCTTCTCAGGGCCCTTAACAAGCCTGAAGTACGATACCAAAATCTGTTTCCTCACATCCATCTCTCAAAATTATGGTTTGTACATTTAAAAAATTGTAGAGCTTCTCATCTTTAATTCAATGACCAGTTATGACAAAGCTCTGATCAAACATACAAATTACAAAAAAAAAGATAGATCATTAATCAAAGACAACCTTGATTTCCATTTACACGAAGGAGCCGTATGCAAATAATAAGATGAGTGTGCAAGTGTGAGCATGAGAGACAAAGAAAGTTATTTCAATATAACAAATTGAAGGTTCTCAAATAAGTTCCAAATTGTTTAGTGATGCGGATTAAAAGTTACAAATCCAAGTGCAGCTTATCTCAAGTAATAAATTCTCAGTGAGTTCGAGGTCGAACCACAGAGACTTGATGAAGAAAAATTAATTAAGGTAAAGTAAATATTTTATCACAACAAATAAAAAGATTTACTTAGATTGGGAAATCCACTCTTGGTAAATAAAATAAGAATAAGATTAATTCTTTTTATAACTCAATTAGAATCCACATATAACGGAGTTTCCAATCGAAAAATACATCATTCAAAGTTCATTAAAAATTATATACATAATTATATTATGCCTCCTTTAATCATCTATTAACACCACCACTCATAAATGAGATCAAGCATTCATTGTGCCAAAATATTGTCTACAACAAATCAAGATCTCCACTTTACAAGGAGAGTTTCTAACACCAACACTTGTAAATGAGTTTAAGCATTCATTATGCCAATCTCTTGTCTACAAAAAATCAAGAACTCCATTTTACAAGGAAGGTTTCTAAATTGATTGAAAACAAAATACAACACGTATAATGACCACTTGAAAATATATCATTTAAGTACAAGGAAAAAATAAATCTAACTTTATTTCATTATCAAGAGCTTCACCCTTTCATCTAAGTAAAATGAAACTTAGTTACTCATAGATAAAAAGAAAGAAAGAGAGAAGAAGAAGAAGAAGAAGAAGAACATGATTTCAAATTAGAACAAAGAAAAACTACAAAAACATAATAATATGATCTTGACCTCTAGGATCAAGACCCCTAAATGAGCAGCCAATGGTGCCTTTTATAGAGAATTAGGAATACAAAATGACAAGGGAGCTGATTCATGAGTGGGTGGATGAGTGAAAAATGAGTGAAAAATGCCAAATGACTTTTGATGAGTGAAAAATTATGGAGATTTTTTGTCTCCCGAAATCATTAAGCTCTGAAGTCATTGCATTCATCATTTTTGAGAAATATAATCTTCATGAAAGTTATAGGCCTAGATATTAGATTTCAAATGCCATTAGTTTGGGTCAAAAACCATTTATACAACTCAAGATATGGTCTGATTACTGTATACTGCTCAGGCCCAGTGATAGTTCATCTGTTATGATTTCCAAGCCTAATATGACCTATTAGACCTCAAATGCTGGAAAAGTCTTCAACATGAAAGTTGTAGATTTTGGTCTTAACTATCAACCAACAAAATTTCATCCCATTTAACATCCTATAACCCGAGCTATGTTATGAATAGTACACATAGGTCAAGCTGTCAGGATCAACACCCTAGTTCTTGTTTCAACTTCAATTTGAGTTATCCAAACGTGTGATTTGGCCTTTGAGGTCTTCATGAGAGTTGTTGAGAATTGTCTTAACTTTCCTACAAGACCATAATCACATCAATCAGATATTTGAAACTCAAGTTATAGGCAGTTTACTGAATATTGCCAAAAAGATAAATTAAGGCTAATTCATGCAATAATTCTTTCAATGATCCAATAGGGTCCAATATCATAAAATGTGTCAAAACTAACTAAATTAAGCTTAATTGAACCTTAAGAAGCCTAGTGAGAGGATTATAAATATATAAAATACAATGTTATCAAATTCTTCCACACTTAACTTTTGCACTCCTAGGCAAAACATAAAATATAAAAACCAGAAAACAAAGAAAAATGACACAGACACAAAAACTAAAAACTCTAAAGGATTCAATAACTCAAGAAGAGCAACTAGATAATCAAGGATCAAAACATTCATGAGGTAACATTTCTTCACATCTCAAACCAACAAGTAAGGAAACTTCTGTTGAAAAGAATGAATCAAGAATGATAGATCCTCACATAATTCACTCTCAATCTCTCAAGTGTTTAAAAAGGTAAGTATTTCACTCTATTCAACCCATGAATAATTGTACTACCATAAGCTTTCTTATCTTCTACTTCTCCGCTACTCAAAAATAATATATATACACAAATCATGAGGACTTTATTCAAGGTTATAATGGGGTCAAGGTAGATAAGACAAGTTAAATACCAAAGAGAATAAAAGAATATTATGTTACATTTAGAGTGGAGAAGATAACATTCAGTCTAACTTTCCCAAGATTTTCTTAATTCTTTCTCTGTTTGTTTCTTTCTCATAAAGGGCAATGACCAATATTTGACTAATGTTTTGTTAAAGATCAATTGGTAGGTTGAATTCATTGTTAGGCTTGAACATTCTCCTTTTATTCCTGTTGTTTCCAAGCATCCATTCCCATTCTAGGTATGAATATATCACATGGTGCATTCTTTTAATTGCAGCAGAATCAGCTCTTTTTTATTATTTTTTTTCCTTTTTTTTAGAAATACTTGCACACATAGCCCCACACTTATTCAAGAACTCATCCAATAAGAAAGCCAATGCTCTCTTATTCCCTAAGGTCTTGTAAGAACATGATTTTTCATTTAAGGCACATAATAAGTTCAAAATAAAGAATGGTCAAATAAGCTCAAAGGGGTTAAGCAAAGGAAAATATGCAAGGTTGACTATTTGGTCAAAGTAGTTAATTCAAGAAAATTGCCTCAATTATGTTTATGTATCTATGTGAAAAAATAGTCTAAAAAAGAATCAAAGCAAGTTCTAGAGTAACAATTCCATGAGTGAAAAAAAAATCACACAAGAAAGAAGAGAATATTACAAATGTTCAATCCATTCATCAATAGGCTCAAAATCTCACAAGGCATAATTCTATCATTCTCAGTCCACCAATTCAACATTCATAATCAAGCATATGATTTTTAAGAAAGAAGACAATTAACTCAATTATGCAAATTTTCATCAATTTGAATTGCTATTTCCACACAAACTAGTTACTACCCCAATTTAGATGCATCTCAAGAGTAAAATTACTCCTCACTCTGTCATCCCTAATTAGTTTTGCTATAGGTTTCTAACAATCATATCAATTAACATACATCCCAAATTTCTTTTTTGAAACTTCAATAAAATCATCAGAGTAAAGAAGTCTAGAAACCCCTGAAGGACCTCACCAAAGAGATCATTCACTCAAAAGCTATATACAATGTGGCATATCTTTATACTGCGTGTCACCAATGCAGTCTATCCTTACAAGGCATGGCTTCAGATCTCTACTGTGGCTAGAATTTACATAACCTATTTGAACACCTACTTAAAAGCATTCAATTTGAATACAAGTGCATACTCGACACCACTGGCATGACCTGGCGCATCAGAGCTCATACAGTTAAGTACAAGATAATGCTCAGTAGCTGTTTACGTTTCACAGCAAAGACGGAACTCCTCTTTCGGTCCAACAGCACTACAGAGCCTAGGTTCCAAAAACTGGGAATGTAGCACGTGGCTCTCTACAGAGCATGACACACGAACCTTATTTATAGACCGGCGTGCAAAGGTCTCCTCCTGAGTCTATGACAGGATAGGCATTCGTCCGGGGCTCCTAATATAATTAAAGACCAAGTACAACTGAAGTTTCGCCCTTCTTCCTTTTTTTTTTGGTCAACTATCCTTCTCCCCAACCAGATCACAACATTGTCCTCAATGTTAAAATATAGATGAGTAAAAGGTAGAAGATATTATGTGGCTATTAAGGAGAAAAGACACCTAACACAAATTTAAATAGAAACAAAGTACGATAAATAAAATCAAAGGTAAAAGAAGATTATAGATGGAGTGTCAGATCAAACTCGCGTTTTTTACTGCTTCCCTCACCACTTTCCTTGTTGCTTCCTTCTGACCAATATATCTGAGCTATTACTGGATCAGGTTCATAAACAAAAGCTTGTAATTTATCAATTAATTTATCAACAGTAGAAGCAGAGATAAGGAGTCGTCTTGCCAAAGGTGTGATAAATTTTTATTTCACAGCATAGTCAAGAAAAGATAACAAACCAGAAAAAAATTATTAACATTCAACAAACTTATGGGTTTCTAGTGGATGTTCAGTTGGGCCCAAGAGATAATTTGAAAAATTTCTTCTAAAGAATATCAAAACCACCCGGTAAGGCAATGAATGCATCAGAACTGTCAAGCATTTTAGTCATTTGTTCATGCAAAGATGATACTTGCAGTTCCTTTCCAAGTGTCTTTCCAAGGATGTTCTTTTGAGTTAAAGCTCTAGGAATGATACCTAAAACCAGATTGTCTCTTATATATGCAGAGAGTGATACAGCCCCCATTAACCCACGACAACCTCCCCCATATACAACATGAATATTCCTTGCAACAAGCGTTCGACCAAGAGTGCTTGCTGCTTTTACAAACTCTAAACTCTTCTCATACCTTGTCCCACAAAATACACAGATACTGGTAAGTCTACGAATAGAAGAAGAAGATCCCTCCATTTCTACACTCACACTCCTTTTGAATGATTTTGAGTTGGAGGAAAGTGAAGAAAATGGAGTGTTTAAATAGGGAAGAGAATAGAAAAAGGTAATGATAGCACCTATATGGGTAGGTTAGCTGTTGTTAGAAAAGTTTGAAAATAAGAAACACAATTTTTTATTTTATTTCTTTTTGTTTCTTTTTATTTTTTTTAACAGATCAATATATAAAATACCAGGATTAATTTTAACCAACGACCAGAATTTAAATCACAATACCAATCAAACATAAATAAGTAACTTAAAATAGAAAAGAAAATGTACAAGTAGGCAGTATAAACCTGCCATTAGAATAATGAACAAGTTAGCGGTAAAACTGACCATTTAAATATTAACAATTAAGCATAAATAAATGACTTAAAATAGAAAAAAATATAAACAAGGATTTGGTATAAACCACCACCAAATAAATATTAACAAAAGTAAATAAATATTAACAAAGTAAATAAATATTAATAAGATAAATAAATATTAACAAAGGTATGGTATAAATCAACTAAAAAATAAAATAAAATAAAATAAAATAAAACAAAGAAAATAAAGTATAAAAAGTAAATTACAAAAAAATAAAAGGGAGAGTTTCCTCCCACTAAGTTAGTAAAGTACTGAGAAAAAAATAAAAGGGAGAGGTTTCCCCACTAAGTTAGTATGTACAAGAAAATAAAAGGAAGAGTTTTTCCCCACTAAGTTTGTATGTACAGAAAATAAAAGGGAGAGATTCTCCCACTAAGTTAGTACGTTAGTATATATACTAAATATTTACACCTGAAATTTGTTCTTCAAATCAAGTCCCCGACAACGGCGCCAAAAACTTGATGCGGATTAAAAGTTACAAACCCAAGTGCAGGTTATCTCAAGTAATAAATTCTCAGTGAGTCCGAGGTCGAACCACAGAGACTTGATGAAGAAAAATTAATTACGGTAAATTAAATATTTTGTCACAACAAATAAAAATATTTACTTGAGTTAGGAGATCCACTCTTGGTAAATAAAATAAGAACAAGATTAATTTTTTTTATAACTCAATTAGAATTCACACATAACGGATGTTCCAATCAAAAAATACATCGCTCAAAGTTCATTAAAAATTATATATGTAATTATATTATACCTCCTTTAATCATCTATTAACACCACCACTCATAAATGAGATCAAACATTCATTGTGCCAAAATATTGTCTACAACAAATCAAGATCTCTACTTTACAAGGAGAATTTCTAACACCAACACTTGTAAATGAGTTCAAGCATTCATTGTGCCAATCTCTTGTCTACAACAAATCAATAACTCTATTTTATAAGGAGGGTTTCTAAATTGATTGAAAACAAAATACAACACGTATAATGACCACTTGAAAATATATCATTTAAGCACAAGAAAGAAATGAATCTAACCTTATTTCATTACCAAGAGCTTCATCCTTTCACCCAAGTAAAATAAAACTTAGTTACTCACAAACAAAAAGAAAGAAAGAGAGAAGAGGAAGAAGAAGAATATGACTTCAAATTAGAATAAAGAAAAACTACAAAAACATAATAGCATGATCTTGGCCTCTAGGACCAAGACCCCTAAATGAGCAGCTAATGGTGCCTTTTATAGAGGATTAGGGATATAAAATAACAAGAGAGCTGATTCATGAGTGGGTGAATGAGTAGAAAATGAGTGGAAAATGCCAAATGACTTTTGATGAGTGAAAAATTATGGAGATTCTTTGTCTCTCGAAATCATTAAACTCTGAAGTCATTGCATTCATCATTTTTGAGAAATGTGGTCTTCATGAAAGTTGTAGGCCTAGATAGTAGCTTTCAAATGCCGTTAAATTGGGTCAAAAACCATTTCTACAACTCAAGATATGGATAAGAGTGCATGTTTTGAGAATGTTTATGGATGTACATGTAGAGTTTTGATTATCCTAGAAATTATTTTTGAACTCTCTTGAGGCGAAATTCCAAGTTATGCATGATTGAGGAAATGATTAGGGCATTGTTTGGACCGATTGAGCCTTAAAAAGCTTACCCTGATATGATGATATCCTTAGGTCCCTTTTTGAAGCCTTATACTGTTGGCCTTATTTGTTTTTCATAACCATTGTGTTCGTTAACCTATTAACCGTTCTAATGCATGTGAAAGCATGTCATTTTCTTTCTACCCTTATTGTTTGTTGAGTATATGATGTGTTATTTCTTGAAATGAGTCTGATGATTAGGGGTATGAATATTCAATTCAAAATGAGCCTGAAGGAACCAGATGCAAAACAAAGAAAAGAAAAAGCATTACTTTGCAAAAATAGAAGAGAAAAGAAAGAGAAAATAAAAAGAAAAATAAAAATGAAAAAAAAGCAAAAGCTTAAGAAAAGTAAAGTTCAAAAAGCATCGAAAATGGTTCTAGCAAGTTTTATGATCTCATTTTTGAATACCCTGCTAATGTCAGTTGTGACTCATGTCTTGAAGTAGTATATTATGTGTCTCAATATTTGTATTGTATCTTTCCCGTTCATTTCTTTCGCCTATACCATTGGCCTTACATTATAAGCTGATAAGTCCCTTTTGATCCTCAATCTTGTGTGATTTACATTAATGGAGAGAGAGTTGATTTACAATCTTGTGGATTCTGTGAATCATATGCATGTATGTTTGTAAACTTATCTGGATATGTATAACTTGATTAGGAGAAGTTTATCTTACATGTTTATGATAAATGTGAATTGCATGGAGAGTTTTCTGGATTGTTCACATGTCAAGGATTGTATATGTGTGGAACTGTTTACGGGGCATTTGCACTTTTTGAGGATTGATGCAGTCATTACACACTCGTATTTGTTTTTAATTGAAAATAAGGAGATTGAAATATATTTGCTGAATGAAAATTGATTTTAATGTTTAAATGATTTACTTAGTTCTATTTTGTTTTGCTCGAGGACTAGCAAAATGTAGGTTTGGGGGTGTGATAGCTACATAGAATGCAGTTGTTTGGACCCTACCTCTGGGCTAAAATGAATGTTATGTCTTTATTTAAAATGCATATTTAGAAGGTTTTGTACTTATATTTGTCATATTCTGAATCTAAGCCTTTCTGATATGTTATTATGCAAAACTGAGTTTAATTGTTATGAATTGGGTAGATTTATATATGTTATTGATTTGGTGTTTTCTCTATGATAGGAGGGTCTCCAAACAAGGTTAAATATGGAGCAATTGAGCTTAAAGAGGAAGAGGAAGCCAAATTGGCATTCCAACAAGCAACGCCACGGCGCAAAGAGGATTTTCAGCCTGGTCATACTTGGACTTGGGGCAAGAGCGCCGCGGCGTAATTAAGTGAACGTTGCGGCGGTACATAGACCGACCCATTGTGCGCCGCGTCGTGAGTATGTAGGAGCTGCGGCGTGGTGGCGGCTGCTGAGCTTATAAATAAGATTTTACACGTTTTTCTCCCATCTCTCTCCGTAGTCTCTCTGTTTTTCTGAGTTTTGGCCATTTGGCCATCTCTTTTTTTTTAGGTTTTGTTAGTTTTGTTAGTTTAGATTAGTTTTTGGTTAGATAGCTTAGCTAGATCTTCATTGCTGGTGGATTGGAGGCCAGGATCAAAGGATTGAAGGAGGATTCAAGCTTCAGAGACAAATCTAATGAGCTTCTTTCTCTCTTTTCCCTTTCTCTCTTCTCTTCCTTATCTTTTGTATAGCTGAGCTATGTTTTAGGAATACTTTGGATCATTTTATATATATTAATGATGTGTTTTTCTCTAAGTTTGTGTGGATGTTTGATTATGGTTCAATCATTATCTGTGTTTAATGCTTGTTCTTGGTTAGCCTCAATTGCATGATCCTAATATTGGTAAATGAACTAGACATAGGGATTTGTTGATATGGATATGGTGTGGTTGATACATGTTCGGCGAGTTCAATTGGCTTGGATGAGTTGATTCATTAATAGGATAGAAATATACCTATTAACCATGTATAATGTGTGATTGAGAATAGATCGTTCATGAGTGGAAGTTGAGCTGGCTCTCAAGGAAACTTAGTGAGTTGGGCAATTGAAACCAGGGTTGATTGACCTAGACATAGGCTTTTGACTACATCAGATTCTCAAGCTAACCTAATCAATGCATTTGTGTTTATGAAGGGAATTTCATGTTGTTGGTGGATGTATGGGGTGAAGGAGGATTTCCTAAAACCTAATTGCTTTTAGGTTTATTGCTTTTGTAGGTTAGATTAGTTTAGTTTATTACTTTCTTATTTTTATATCCTTGTCTAGAATTAATTAAGCTATTGGTTGATATTTAGCTTTATATCATAATATCCTCGTGGGAATGAACTTTTACTCTGTATCTGTATTACTTGTGCGACCCGTGCACTTGCAGTTAGCAAATGGGCAACACATTTTGACCCTCAACAAGTTTTTGGTGCCGTTGCTGGGGATAGTTTTTATATTGCTAATATCAACAATGAGTTTGATTGGTTCTAATTCAAGTTGTATATAAGTTGTATATAATCTATGTTTCGTTTCTATTTTGTTCTAGTTTCAAATAAGAAGCCGGGTGATTTCATTCATACGAGGCCCTTGAGGGAATTCGCGACTCCTGGAAAGGATACCCTTGGATCAAGTTATTGAAGACTACTCATCCGCAATACTTCAATTTTGGTGACAAAGTCCTGCTGGGACTATAACTCAGGCCCTTCGTGGGAGGGTACCCCATGTTTATGTTTCATTCCTGTTTTTACTTTGTGCATAAATAGGTAGTATGTTCATATGTTATATGTTAAATATGTTAGCATATTAGTTTGTTAGTTGTGTTAATGTATTTTTGTTAGTATGTTCGTATATATAAGTGTTAGTATGTTAGTTTAGTAGTTTCTAGTTTTTGTTAGTTGTTATGTGTTAGTTGTGTTAGTTCTTGTTTGTTTATGTTTTAAGTGTTGTTTGTGTTAGTTAGTATATTGGTTAATATGTTAATTAGGTTAGTTTAATGTTTTTGTTTGTTTTTAAAGTTTTAAGTTTGTTTAGGTTTGTTATAGGTTAAAAAGTTGTTTATATGTTTTATTATGTGTGTATTGTACATTTTTGTAATTTAGCTTTTTGAACAAGTTTTGTTGCAGCTAGAGACCCATAAGAGCCAAACCCAGCAGCAAAACTGTGTTTGCTGCTAAATTTAGCAGTTTAGGTAGTCACGCCGTGGCGTAGGGTAGTGCGCGCCGCGGCGCAAGGGGCGTTTCTGCAGAATTCTGCAGCTTTTTGTGAGCGTCGTGACCTAAGCATGGGTGCGCCGCGGCGTGATCCCCTGGTTTTGCTATTTTTGTTTTTATTTTTGTTAATTTCTCTGTTTTTAAATATTTAGTAATGCTCAGTACTAATCTCAGGTTCCCTATAGGTCATGTTCATTAAAGATACATTTCATTTTAGGTTTGGGGGAATATCTTTACATGTTTTGTTACTTTTATGCTTAATATTAACATGTATTGGTATTTTGAGTATGCAGTGGTTTTAGTCAACCTATTTTCACGATTATATTTTGTTTTGACTATCACTGATGTGCTGATGACAAAGATTTTCAATTTTCAATTTTATGCAAAAGATGTTGTGCATGCTTGAACTTAGAAAGTAAATCTATTAGAATGCATGACATGTTGCAAGAATGCTGGTGTTGTTTTTGGTTGTCCATGATTTGAAAGGTTGCTATTTTTCCCCTTTTCAGTGAAACCTTATATGATTTGATGCATGTGAACCAATTTAGTTGCTTTTGATACATGATTTACATCTTACTTAGATGCAAGTGTAACTTTGAAAATGATAAGAGTGCATGTTTTGAGAATATTTATGGATGTACATCTAGAGTTTTGATTATCCTAGAAATTATTTTTGAACTCTCTTGAGGCGAAATTCTAAGTTGTGCATGATTGAGAAAATGATTAGGGCATTGTTTGGACCGATTGAGCCTTAAAAAGCTTACCCTGATATGATGATATCCTTAGGTCCCTTTTTGAAGTCTTATACTGTTGGCCTTATTTGTTTTTCATAACCATTGTGTTCGTTAACCTGTTAACCGTTCTAATGCATGTGAAAACATGTCATTTTCTTTCTACCCTTATTGTTTGTTGAGTATATGATGTGTTATTTCTTGAAATGAGTATAATAATTAGGGATATGAATATTCAATTCAAAATGAGCGTGAAGGAACCAGATGCAAAACAAAGAAAAGAAAAAGCATTGCTTTGCAAAAATAGAAGAGAAAAGAAATAGAAAATAAAAAGAAAAATGAAAATGAAAAGAAAAGCAAAAGCTTAAGAAAAGTAAAGTTCAAAAAGCATCGAAAATGGTTCTAGCAAGTTTTATGATCTCACTTTTGAATACCCTGCTAATGTCAGTTGTGACTCATGTCTTGAAGTAGTATATTATGTGTCTCAATATTTGTATTGTATCTTTCCCGTTCATTTCTTTTGCCCATACCATTGGCCTTACATTATAAGCTGATAAGTCCCTTTTGATCCTCAATCTTGTGTGATTTACATTAGTGAAGAGAGAGTTGATTTACAATCTTGTGGATTTTGTGAATCATATGCATGTATGTTTGTAAACTTATCTGGATATGTATGACTTGATTAGGAGAAGTTTATCTTGCATGTTTGTGATAAATGTGAATTGCATGGAGAGTTTTCTGGATTGTTCGCATGTCAAGGATTGTATATGTGTGGAACTGTTTACGGGGCATTTGCACTTTTTGAGGATTGATGCAGTCATTACACACTCGTATTTGTTTTTAATTGAAAATAAGGAGATTGAAATATATTTGCTGAATGAAAATTGGTTTTAATGTTTAAATGATTTACTTAGTTCTATTTTGTTTTGCTCGAGGACTAGCAAAATGTAGGTTTGGGGGTGTGATAGCTACATAGAATGCAGTTATTTGGACCCTACCTCTGTGCTAAAATGAATGTTATGTCTTTGTTTAAAATGCATATTTAGAAGGTTTTGTACTTATATTTGTCATATTCTGAATCTAAGCCTTTCTGATGTGTTATTATGCAAAACTGAGTTTAATTGTTATGAATTGAGTAGATTTATATATGTTATTGATTTGGTATTTTCTCTATGATAGGAGGATCTCCAAACAAGGTTAAATATAGAGTAATTGAGCTTAAAGAGGAAGAGGAAGCCAAATTGGCATTCCAGCAAGCAATGCCGTGGCGCAAGGCAGAGCACGCTGTGGCGCAAAGAGGATTTTCAGCCTGGTCATACTTGGACCCGGGGCAAGAGCGCCACGGCGTAATTAAGTGAACATTGCGGCGGTACATAGACCGACCCATTGTGCGCCGCAGCGTGAATATATGGGAGCCGCGGCGTGGTGGCTGCTGCTGAGCTTATAAATAAGATTTTACACGTTTTTCTCCCATCTCTCTCCGTAGTCTCTCTGTTTTTCTGAGTTTTGGCCATTTGGCCATATCTCTCTTTTTAGGTTTTGTTAGTTTAGTTAGTTTAGATTAGTTTTTGGTTAGATAGCTTGGCTAGATCTTCATTACTAGTGGATTAGAGGCCAAGATCAAAGGATTGAAGGAGGATTCAAGCTTCAAAGACAAATCTAATGAGCTTCTTTTTCTCTTTTCCCTTTCTCTCTTCTCTTCCTTATCTTTTGTATAGCTGAGCTATGTTTTAGGAATACTTTGGATCCTTTTATATATATTAATGATGTGTTTTTCTCTAAGTTTGTGTGAATGTTTGATTATGGTTCAATCATTATCTGTGTTTAATGCTTGTTCTTGGTTGGCCTCAATTGCATGATCCTAATATTGGCAAATGAACTAGACATAGGGATTTGTTGATATGGATATGGTGTGGTTGATACATGTTCGGCGAGTTCAATTGGCTTGGATGAGTTGATTCGTTAATAGGATAGAAATATACCTATTAACCATGTATAGTGTGTGATTGAGAATAGATCGTTCATGAGTGGAAGTTGAGCTGGCTCTCAAGGAAACTTAGTGAGTTGGGCAATTGAAACCAGGGTTGATTGACCTAGACATAGACTTTTGACTACATCAGATTCTCAAGCTAACCTAATCAATGCATTTGTGTTTATGAAGGGAATTTCATGTTGTTGGTAGATGTATGGGGTGAAGGAAGATTTCCTAAAACCTAATCACTTTTAGGTTTATTGTTTTTGTAGGTTAGATTAGTTTAGTTTATTACTTTCTTATTTTTATATCCTTGTCTAGAATTGATTAAGCTATTAGTTGATATTTAGCTTTATATCGTAATATCCTCGTGGGAACGAACTTTTACTCTGTATCTGTATTACTTGTGCAACCCGTGCACTTGCGGTTAGCAAATGGGCAACACGTTTTGACCTTTGACATGCCCTCCACACTCTAAAGAATGGCAATGAGTTAACATACTAATAACTTCATCTTCAGGAGCACATCTCCTAATAAGTTTATCAAAACAATATTCGTACAAATATAGATCCTTCCAAAAATAATATTTCATATCAGAAAATAATTTCTTCTTTTGTTGGTAAGACAAGTAAGGAAGAACAATACTATATGTCAAATAATTCACAATATTAGTATACCAAGGAGTATTAGAGGTTAGAAGTGCAAACAATTGCTCATCACGAAAAGAATCACTGATTTCTGAGGTTGCTCCCTGTTTTTCATCTTGCTCCAATCTAGACAAATGGTCTGTTACCAAATTTTCAGCTCCTTGTTTATCTCTAATCTTAAGATCAAATTCTTGCGATAAAAGCACCCAATGAATGAGTCTAGGTTTAGCATCTTTCTTTGCAAGGAGATATTTGATGGTTGAATGGTCAACAGACACTATTGTTTTAGCTCCAATAAGATATGATCTAAATTTATCAAAAGCAAAAACAATAGCCAAATGCTCCTTTTCACTAGTGGCATAATTCAGTTAAGCTTCATTTAATGTTTTACTAGCATAGTAAATAACATGCAACTTTTTCTCCTTTCTTTGTCCTAGCACTGCTCTCACAGCAAAGTCATTTGCATCACACATTCAAATGGTTGGTTCCAATTTGGGGCCACCATAATAGGTGTTGAAACCAACTCTTGTTTCAACATGTTAAAAGCACACAAGCATCATCAATAAAGTCAAAAGGTGTATCTTTAAGCAACAAATTACATAGAGGCTTAGTGATTTTTGAGAAGTCTCTTATAAATCTTTTGTAGAATTCAACATGTCCTAAAAAACTTCTTACACCCTTTACCAAAGTGGGAGGTGACAATTTTTCAATAACTTTAATTTTTGCTCTATCTATTCCTCAGGCTGAAATTTTATGCCGCAACACAATTCCTTCTTGCACCATAAAATGACATTTTTCTTAATTAACACTAAATTTGTTTCTTCACATCACTGCAAAATTTGGGAAAGATTAGTCAAACAAGTCTCAAAACAAGAGCCAAAAACAAAAAAAATCATCCATAAACACTTCAATGAATTTCTCTACCATATTAGAAAAATAGCTATCATACACCTTTGAAAAGTTGTAGGTGCATTACACAAATTGAATGACATTCTTCTAAAAGCAAAAGTGTCATATGGACAAGTAAATGTGATCTTTTCTTGGTCTTTAGGTGCAATCGGGATTTGATTGCAACCTGAATATCCATCTAAGAAGTAACAGTAATTATAACCTATAAGTTTGTCAAGCATTTAATCAATAAAAGGTCAAAGAAATTGGTCTTTATGGATAGCATTGTTAAGTTTCCTATAATCAATACAAACACACTAACCTATTACTATCCTAGTTGGAATAAGCTCATTATTATCATTAGTAACCACGGTCATCCCTCCATTCTTAAGAACTACTTGAACAAGGCTAACCTAATTGGTATCTAAGATAGGATATGTTACTCTAGCATCTAACCATTTAATTATTTTAGCCCTAACAACTTCTTTATATGAGGATTTAACCTACGCTGATGCTCAATAGAGGGCTTATAATTTTCTTCCATCAAAATTTTATGCATACATAGAGAAAGACTAATACCTTTAATATTAGCTATAGACCATCCTAAAGCTCTAATATGATTTCTCATGACATGCAAAAGCTTATCTTCTTCCTCTAAACTAAAATTTGTAGAAATAGTAGAGGATTCCCCTAAAAATACATACCTTAAATGAGATGGTAATCGTTTTAGCGTAAGCTTAGAGGGAACAATTATGGAGGTTAATGATGGTGTGGATCCTCCTCCTAATTGCTCAAAGACTCTTCTTGTATCAGGTTGATTGGACTTATTCTCAGGATTGAGTGCAACCAAATCAAGGGACTGAACTAAACTTTCCTCATAATACATCTCATTATTCAGCACATGATTAGGTTCATTAAATATATCACTCACATATTCATCCACAATATCAACCCGACAATAGTTATCTCTATCCATAGGGTATTTAGAAGAAGTAAGGACATTGGAAGTTACCTCTTCTTGCCCAACTCGCAAAGTTAACTTACTTGTTGCACATCTATCAAAGCTCTTCCAGTAGCAAGGAATGGTCGACCAAGAATAAGAGGTACTTCTCTATCTTTTTCCATGCCAACCACAACAAAATCAACTAGGGAGATAAACTTTTCCACCTTCACCAGTACATCATTAATGATCCTAAGTGGATATTTCACCAATCTATTAGCTAATTGAAATGAAACAGTGCTGGGTTTCACTTCAACTAATCCCAATTTCCTAAAAATAGAGAAAGGCATTAAGTTAACACTTGCACCAAGATCACAAAGAGCTTTATTAAAATTAGAATTTTTAATATTACAAGGAATAGTAAAACTCCCTGGATTTTTTAACTTCAGAGGCAATTTGTTTTGGATGATGGCACTGCACTTTTTAGATAACATGACTATCTCATAATCTTCTAGTCGCTTCTTCTTAGATAGAATCTCCTTCAAAATTTTAGCATAACTTAGCATTTGTGCTAAAGCTTCTACAAAAGGAATGTTAATGTGAAGCTTTTTAAACACACCAATAAATTTAAGGAAATTCTTGTAACATCCCAAAAATTATCTCATTCATCATAAATAGTCGTTTTATAATATTTGAGATTTTTAAGAATTTTTCAAGATTTTTCCTGAAACGTCAAATATTTTAATATATATTCTCATTTTATGTGTACACTGAGCAGAGTCAGTGTAACGCTCCAAAAATTATTTGTTTCATCACAAATAGTCATTTTATAATATTTATGATTTTTGGGAGATTTTTTGTATTTTTTTGAAAATATTAAATATTTTAATGTATTCCTCATTTTTCGTGCGCGCTGAGCGGAGCTGAGAAAATGAAATGTTTTCCCTGAGGCTGGTAAACCTTGAACTGTGAAAGCGTCGACAGGGGATCTTACTAAACCCAAGATCGGGCACAGTTTATGAGATTTATATTTTTGAGGCTTTATCTGATAAATAAAATCTCTGTATGCACTATTAAATAAAATTTTACAGTACGCTCTATTATTCGATGGATAATTATTACGGGCTTATGTACTACAACAATTATCTATTGGGTAATAGCTTGTAGTAAAATTCTAACCACCTTATTATTTAATTACTAAATCACATTATCTTATCCAAAGGTAATCTCCTTTATGTCTAATCAAATCCTCTTTATTGGAAAAAAGCTACAAGCTTCTCAAAAAAGCTTCATCTTCTCTCTCCTCCCTCACACTCCCACACGGTTGCATGCACATTTTGGGGAGCCAAAAATGTGCTTCACTCAATCAATTAATCAATTCTAATTTCAAAGTCAAAAAGTCATCACCTTTTCTCCTATCAACTTTTCTCTCTAGATTTTCCTTCTCTCTTTTCTCTCAACCATTTTTCTCTCACTCTTTCCCCCCACACACACCATACGACAGCAGCACTTTTTGGAGTCTAAGATTGTGCTTCATTTAATTAAGTTATTCAATTCTAATTTCAAAAGCAAAAAGTCATCATCTTTTTCTCCTATCAACTTCTCTCTCTAACATTTTCTCCTCCTTCTCTCTTCTTCACTTTACTAAGCTCTTATCTTCATTTTCTCTCTCTCTCCACGGCTGCACCCTCTCCTTCTTCCACCATTTTTGATTTATTTCAAGCAACCACTTTGCTTGAATCCATCCCTCCATTGAAGCTTTTCTCTTCTTGTTAAAATCACCAACAAAGGAGTCAACTTTTCTCTCCCCCTTTTCTCTCCAAAACCACCAGCCACACACCACTATAATCCTCCATTTTCTTTTGTTTGTTTCAACTAATCACATTTATTAAACCTTCTTATCACCATTAACCTTTTCTCTTTGGAAAGCATCACTTGGTTCATCCATTTTCACCATTTTCGTTTTTCTCCATCAAGCTTTAAAGTTGGAGACTTTGAGGTAAAAGTTCATAACTTTATCATCTTTCCATCCCATTTTCCTGATCCTTGGTCACTATGGTGATCATGGATGCCTTTTTCAAGCTTGATTCTTGTGAGTTTGATGTTCTTACGGTTTCCTTGAAGGGTGGAATCCGAATTTCACTTGCAGCTTCAAGGGAGTTCCATTACTTGTTTTCTCCTCCAGGTAAGAGGGAGATACTCCTCCTCAACCTATATTGGTAGTAAGGAACTTTGTTTTTATGATTGGTTGTAAGAAACCCTAGTAGGGTTATTCTCTTTGGTTGTATAATTTGTATGATTACATATTATTTTTAATTTGTTTAAGTTATTTGATTGATTGGTTATGTATATTGATATACTTAGATGGATTGGAAAACTTAAAATGGAAGGAAATGACCTAGATTCCCCCTAGGAAGCTCACGGTTTTGGAGCCCAAAAATTAGGGTTCTTGATGAAAAATCATAACAAGTGGAAGACATAGTTAATCAAGTGGACAATATATAATTAATGGAATGGAAATTTAGAATCCTAAAGCTTGGAGTGGCTCACGGCCTCTATGGCTAATATTGGCCTAATCATGTGACTTCATACAACTATGACCTCTAATTAATCAAGTGATCAAGCAAGTGGATTATGTGATGGAAGGAAATTAATTAGGTAACCAAATAGAATTCTTTGGACTTTAAGAACAAATAAGGATATGTGAGACTTTGTAAGACTTAGAAATGATTCTTTAAGTGAGCATGACTAAGTTTAAAAGTAAGGAACCCAATAATGAAATGAACCTCTCTAGAAAAGAATCTCATAAGAATCACTAAATCAAAGTGAAACTTAATTAAGTTGGGCAATTAGAAATTAACTTAGGATTTCATAAAATGGAAAGAATTAAGAATAAAGTTTTATCCAAAAACTTAGAGTAAATTTTGATTAAAGTAAGACCATGAGTGCAAGTAAGAATGATAAATAACTCAATTTAAATCATTCTAAGGGAATTAGGTTTAAAATTTAATGATGGACTTATGTAATTAAAATAATAATGATTAAATAAATAATGTGATAGCATTTCTCAAAAAGAGAAACTTATTAAGAAGAATGTAGAAATTTAGGTGTAATTCCATAATGTATCCTAAAGGTGTAATGCATTCTTTAAGGACTTAATATTTATTGTGGGTCCATGTGAAGGACCAATGATGTGTTGATGCTTACTTTGGCCAATTGAGGCATATTGAGGAAAAGTATGTAATGATAAACATACATGATATATGCATTGAGTCATCGTGCATTGTGGAAGTCCGATGGACTATTTGTCAAGGCTATGTTGCCTAGGAGTTAAATCACACCTTAGTGCGGGTGCGAATAGACTAGTGTAGGTCCTGTTGTTGACCCTGGGGGCGTCGGGGCGCAAGCGTCTCACAGCGAGCAGTTGGTAGCCCCTCTGGACCGTGAGACAGACTGATGCAAATGCACTGATGATCCTGACCGAGACACTGTCCTATATCGCGATCTTATGGGAATACTGCTGTATAAAGCCCTATTGAGCAAAACTATTATTATTCTGGGAAGCACTTGATTGTAGGCTGACGAGATACTAGCATGCCTCCCTGATCATGCTCTCCGATGTTTGTGTCTAGCTCCATGGAGTAGGATTTTGATATCATGTACATGTGTATAGTGAGTCAATACATTACTTGGCATTTAATTTATATGATAATTGGATCTGCTATCTTGTTGATGATATACCACATAAAACTGTTAAACTGCTTAATATCTGCTTCTTGATATTGTTTATATTTCTTGTAATGCTATGTGGGCGTCCTACGCCGTTTCTATTTCTTGCTGCCATAATTGGTAATGAAGTTGGATATCTTATCTCTTGCTTGTACTGTTCTTGTTCTATGTGATATTTGGTTAAAGACTGTAGAGGGGACGAGACTGTTTTTCCTAGACTTCACTGGGTATTGATCTCTTGCTTTCGAGGATGTCGTCAAGAAGAGGTTCCATTGGGTTCGTTAGGATTGTATTCACTGGTGGCGTCAATGCATGGCGAGTCGACTGGGTTGGACA
This sequence comes from Ormosia semicastrata, assembly GCA_029884595.1. Classification (NCBI taxonomy): domain Eukaryota; kingdom Viridiplantae; phylum Streptophyta; class Magnoliopsida; order Fabales; family Fabaceae; genus Ormosia; species Ormosia semicastrata. Next base: position 106,131,009 of record JAQQTO010000063.1, read on the forward strand.
GCGTATACGATATGTTGGAGACCTGATCTTGACCGTAAGGAAGACCCACGATGGAGATCCTGTCTTGACACTTACTACTTCGGTACATCTGGAGTTCGCCTTGCCTATCCGGGAGCTATGGGGTGATCCGATTCACACCCCTAGAGAGGACTAGAATTCCCTGGCATCAGCTGCTAGGGCACCTTCCCGTGGGACCGCACTCGGTCCTGTCCTTATATCTTCAGACTAGCCAGGAGAGGATCCCGAGGTGGATCCGATGGAGTGCCCAACTCTTTAGACGCAGATGTCTTTATGGGTAGCTTATATTTCCTTCTGTATTTTTTATTTTAAGGTGTAATTTTGAGTATACCTACATTTTAAAGTCCAACTTGATGTATTTTATTTTGAGCGGTACGTGAAATACGCTGCACTATGTATGCTTTAAATTAATTATCTAGTCCTATGGACTGTATTTTGATTTTGGCTCGTTGAATTATATGTGCTAATGACAGCTTATGTATTATTTCATCTGTGGCTCATATTTTCTGTATATACACAAAAGGTTTATTTTGGATAAATATTATTTGAAAGTTGTAGCACGCCAAAATTTAGTATTCGCGGTATAATGACGATTGTGCCGTGGTTATTAAATCGAGGGGTGTTACAATTCTTATCTTCTATATGTTGCCATAGATGCTGTGGAAAAGACATTGGAGGCAAATAAGGTTTGATGGACTCTTACTTTCTTTCCCTTTGTGTATTTTCTTCATCTGAGTTTGGCAACATTGAGGCACTAGAGGTGGATTTGGAGGCTTATTCAATACTTTCTTTTTCTTTTTGTGGTGGCTCTTCTAATTGTTTGTCACTTCTTAAGGTAATTACCTTGATGTGCTCTTTTGGATTTGTCTCTGTGTTGTTAGGCAATGCACCTTGTGATCTATTGGCCATTATATTGGCTAGCTGCCCCATTTGAACTTCCAATTTTTTTTATAGAAGTCTACTGGTTTTGCAACATCAATTATTGACTCTGAAAGTTAGCCCTTGTATCTATCATGAAGTCTGTAGTGGCCTTGGTGAGATTTGCAACCAAGTCTTCTAATGAGATCTTCTTTTCCTGAGGTTAAAATCCAGGTAGAGTTCTCACTACATTTTGTTGATTGCTCCAAGAAAACTCCTGTTTAGAACTGGGTTTTGAGGGTTACTTCAGTAAGTAGTTGAAGGTGGAAACTTCAGTGGCATGACAGCAACACCGGTGGTGCGAGGGGGTGGGTACCTACAAAAGGCAGTTCGACACTCAAGTCAGTTTGTGTGCAAGAAAGGCAGTGCTTAGTCTTGGATATTAGATGCGTATTTTTTTCACCTTGCTAGGTATATGTATGGACGTTTTAGGGTGTAACAAATTGTAGCATTCAATCTGAATTGAATGTTGTTGACTAGAATTTAGGAAACCGTTATTCCTTACCATTAATCTCTTATTTATGTTGGGTATGATTGACATTTATTTCTCTTAAAGAGATTATGAGCAATTTATGCCTTGCAAATAGGCAATTATGAGCATGTAATAATATCCAATTTTCATTCTGGTAGGTCAGGTTGCTCTAGATCCGTGGGTCCATAACACAGTCTAGAACAATTACCCCCCAGCTTGGCGCTTTGGTGGAATAGCTAAGTGTTAAGTTATTTGAATTTAATAGAAGCACATGACACGCGATGGACAAATGGATCTAAGTCATAATGTTAATGTTGGATCTTGCGATGTTTCTTCCAAAGGGTCGAGGTCCCTGATGTATCATAGTATGCTTCCGAGGTTAATGAATAAGGCTGAGATCTGAAATGGATCACTCTGCTCACGTCATCATACTGCTATTCGGGATACTTAGTAAGTTACCCCTATGTGCAGTTTAGGGGGTCCTTGTTATGAATGTAATTTAGTTTAGAATCGAGCTTTGAGTTATACACAATCTTGATGAAAGTCTGTGGTCCAATTTAAGCATCCTTCTCAAATGCCACATGTCGTTTCAATTTTGAATGTATTGTGTATTTTCCTTTCAGTCACTTTTGTTCATAAAATAGTATGACACATGATTGAAGAATAGTGGAGACCGCTGTTTTGGATTCGTAACATCATGATTAGCTATTTTCAATTTTTCAAAACGAAAAGGCACTTTTACCCCTATTAATGATAGCGATTGGGGAGATTTTTTCCACGCTTATAAATAGAAGAGGGATTTACCTCTTCCCTACCTTTTGCCTTCCCCTCCCTTCTAAACTTACTTCTTTGGCGAACTAGGTGATTTCTGGTGAGCTTTCGCGATGGTTGTTGGTGGTTTCAAGCTTTTGCATTCTCTTCACCATTTAAAGTTCTTTCAATCCTCAAGGTACTCTCCATTTTCACTCTTTTCTTTCTGTAAACATTTAGTAGGGGAGGGGGGGAATATCAATGAGTGAGGAGACGATGCAAAATAGTGGTCTATCAGTGGAGGTTCTGAGTCCTCTGTCATCCCCATTACCTCAACCATAGTGGAGGCTTTAAGCCCATAGTGGGGGTTCTGACAAAAATCCAATTTCCTTGACTAGGATGAGGATTCTGGAGGCCATTCAGAGAGTGGATCAAGCCAGAGAGTTAGCAGGAAAAAGGCCAATCGGTCCACTCTTTGAGCTTATGGTAGCATTAGGAGATTGAGGTGATTCTTTAGAGTTTGATACGAGTGCTTCCTCTATAGGTAGCGTAATGACATGAAACTGAAGGGCAGCACCTACAGAACAGATGGGCCTCACTCTTCCCCGAGATATAAGTTTATACCAGTGGGTTGACCGAGAAGTTCTGGACACCCCTTCTACTGTAAAGATTGCTAGAGATGCCTACAAGAAGCAGCAGTACATACAACTGACCGTGGACAGGCTGAGAGATCGGGAGTATGCGATTCGGCACCTACTTGAGGATGAAAAAATGTGCTCTGTCTGTACAGAGGGCGAGCATTTTATGTACATGTATGAAGTGCTCTTTACTCATATTAGAGAGCGGCTGCCATCCTTCTAGCGCTAGAGTTCAAGATGGATGTCCTCAACTACCTTTGCATGGCACTTGCCCAACTCCACCTAAATGCTTGGGGATTCATCTAGGCATTCGAGCTCGTGCTCGAGTTTTTGAATGGCCTTATTCGATCAATTCCTTTTTCTTTCTCTTTACCTGGTTTTCCTCCATTAGGGACAATCAACAAAAAGGGTGGGTTACCCTACAGGTTCAGTCAGGACACAGGGTATTCAAAGCATATCAAGAATCCTTTACAAATATCAAAAAAGATTTCTTTATGATAAAGAGGACTCCAGGGTCAACCTCATTTTTTGTTACCCTGGATAGGTACCCTCATATCTTTTTATAATGGACTCAGTTTGTGTGGGAGCAGAGAAGTGAAGAGATAGAAACCTCGATCTTCGAGCTCTTTCATTCTGAGGTTGAGGTCTTACATTTTGTAATAGATTGGGCTGAATAAAAGGGGGTCATCTACTGTAAGGACATCTTGGATGAGCCCGCCAATTTGGTGAAAGCTTTACTTGGTATCTCATTTTATACATTTCTTTTTCTTGTGCTAAATATTTGTTTAAGTGTTGTAATAACTTTTCTCTTTTTACAAAAAGCATGGCACCATAAGATGGACTTCAGCTCTTGGCTTAGAGATTAGTGGCCAAGAAGGCTAGGGCATCTGCCCAAAGGGTGACCGTTGTTGTTCTTCCACCTTTGAGTAGTGTAGTCTCCCCGCCTTCAGTTGAGGTAGGCCCTCCACCTCTCGCCGAGGTTTGAGAAACTGAGAATAATTCTCTTGTTCATCTTCTGCAGTCTTAGAAAAGGCGAGCCAAAAGTAGAAAGGACCCAAGGGAGAAAAGGCCGATCATTGAGATCATCCTGAAGGAGCCCGATGTGTTCGAGATTCCACTTGGCCTAAGGTCTACGATGATCACATATTTGATACATTAATAAGCCTTCATTTTTAGTTATTTACACTCTCCATGTACTTAATTGATTGAGTTTGATTATGTTTTGTAAGTTTGGACTCAAATTGGACTTAATTGAATTTTTTAGCATAATTTATGTCTTACATTGTTTTTGTATTTGGGCTATATATTGGGATGTAGGTGGTCAAATGGGGTGAATCTGATGGCATTTTAAAGATAAGAGAGAGCTCTATAACTTTTATGAAGATCTAAGAGGCCCAATCATACGAGTAAATAACTCAAATTGGGGTTGAAGCAAGAACTAGAGTGCTGTTCCTAACAGCTTGATCGATATGTACTATTCATGCCATAGTTCGAGTTAGAGGTTGTCAAATGGGCTGAAAATTTGATTCTAAATATTTGAGACCTATATCTACAACTTTTATGTTGAACACTTTTTCAGAATCTGAGGTCTAATGGGTGATATTGGGCTTGCAAGGCAGAACAGAGGAGCTGTGACTGGGCCTGAGTAGTGTACAGTAATTTGAACGTATCTAGAGTTATAAAAATGATATTAGACTCAAATCAAGGCCATTTGAAAGTTAAGATCAAGCCTTACAACTTTGATGAAGATCACATTTGCTCATTCTAACGCATTCAATGACTTCAGAGCTAAATGATTTTGGAGACAAGGAATCTCTATAATTTTTCACTTACCAAAAGTCATTTGGCATTTTTCACTCATTTTTCACTCATCCGCTCACTAATGACTCAGCCCCCTTGTCATTTTGTCTCTCTAATCTTCTATAAAAGGGGGCCTTAGTAGATCATTGAAGGTGTTAGGTGTTAAGTACCAAAATGATACTAGTTTGTTACTAGGTTTTCTTATAGCAATTTTCCTTTGTTCTAAATTAAAGTCATGTTCTTCTTCTTCTTCTTCTTCTTCTTCTTCTTCTTCTTCTTCTTCTTCTTCTTCTTCTCTTCTCTTTCTTTCTTCTTATCTATGAGTAACTAAGTTTCATTTTGCTTGGGTGAAAGAGTAAAGCTCTTGGTAATGAAATAAGGTTAGATTAATTTCTCTCTTGTGCTTAAATGATATACTTTCAAGTGGTCATTATACGTATTGTATTTTGTTTCCAATCAATTTAGCAACCTTCTTTGTAAAGTGGAGTTCTTGATTTGTTGTAGACAAGAGATTGGCACAATGAATGCTTTAACCTATTTACAAGTGGTGGTGTTAGAAACTCTCCTTATAAAGTGGAGTTCTTGATTTGTTGTAGACAAAATATTGGCACAATGAATGCTTTAACCCATTTATAAGTGGTGGTAATATTTTTCAGAAACATAATATAATTACGTATATTATTTTAATTGGACTTTTAACGTTATATTTTTCGATTGGAATCTCCATGTTGAGAGGATTCTAATTGAGTTATAAAAGAAATTAATCTTACCTTTACTTTATTTACCAAGAGTGAATCTTTTAACCTAAGTAAATAATTTTTATCATAGTAACAAAATATTTACTTCACCTTAATTAATCTTCAACAATTCCCTGTGGATCGACCTCGGATTCTCGAGAAATTTATTACTTGAGACAACCTGCACTTAGATTCGCAATGCAACAATTAATCCCGCATCAAGTTTGTAGACTTGGTAGAAAATTATGCATCAGTCTACTATCCCATAGGGTGCTCCGCTCCATTTTCCATCTAGATCAGTGTGGACTCATGGGGCTAATCCTACCACTTTCATTGATGGAGCCTTATTGAATCCTACTGAGTCTGACTTATTAATTGAACATGATATGGCAGAGCTCCTCCATGAAGCCCAACTCCGAAGTCAATGCAACTTATTTTTCCTTTGATTTTTAGAGGATGCCTAGGAGTCTGTTTGGGAGGCTTCCAGCTTAGAAAGGGAGCTTAACACCCTTTGGGGTGAAAAGTAAATTCTTGAGTTGGAAGTTTCCCAGAACGATGGGCAGTTGGCTCAAGCTACTAAAGAACTCGAGTTGTGTGACATCGAGGTCGGCAGACTCTGGGTTGAGGTCGCTCGTCTTATTGTAGATACTGTCGAGGTAGTTTATCTCCAAGCTTAAGTTGCTCCGAGCTAAGGCTGCTGAGGCTGTTGTGCTTTGAGTCTAGCTTGGTGAAGTAATAGCTTGGGAGAATACGACGAGAGAGAACCTAGACTCTTCTAAGTCCATCCTCACCAGTGTCCAGGCTCAATGTGAACTTCCTCGCCAGACTAAGATAAAGCTGAATGAAGAAATTACAGAGATCTAAGGTGACTAGTTGAGGTTCGTGGAAGAGTCATTGAGAATGCTCGAGCCCAACTTCACCTTATGAACCTTGATCTTAATGAAGAAGGGATTGACGCTTTAAGGATGGTCTATGATGGCCAAATTGTTGATGTTGTTATTCCTAAGGTTACCCCAAATGATCAAGTGGACTAGGGGATAGATGGCGGGGAGAGGGTAGAAGTAACACTAGGAGGGGCCAGGAAGAGGTCAGGGCAGTTGTGACCGAGGTGGCAGAAGCCAAGGTGGCCATGGTGACCTTGGAAGGCTCAAGCCCTGTCTTCTAACACTTGACTTGTTGTGTTTTTCATTTCATTGCCCCCTGCGTGGGGTTTTATTAATGTATATGGACAAGTCCTGAACTCAGGCATCGTTTCTTTAATTTTCATGTTATCTTCTTCATATTATTGATGTCTACTTTCTTTCGCCAAGATGGGTCCAACCCTAAATCTTGGTGACTCTATTTTATACTTGTACTTTTGCCTTCACAAAGCCGAGATGGATCCAACACTCGATCTCAGTGTTCGTTTTACACTTACCAATTTGCTTATGTAGGTTACCAAGATGGGTCAAATGCTCGATCTCGGTGGCTATTAATGAACACTTGTTTTAGTTAATCGAGATGAGTCTAAAGCTCAATCTTGGTGGTTGGGTTCATTTAGGATAGTTGACAATCAAACTTGGTGTAATGTGACACGTAGGGCTCTTAGAGTGATGTTCACTATCTCGGGCAATGGCTAAAAGCGCGTAACTATGTGAAACCTTTGCTAGGCTTATGGGTTAGGCTTAGTGTTGTAGCCACACTAAACCTTTTAGCTTTATGGGTTAATTTAAAATTGTAAAGGTGACACGGAAGCCTCTTGGTGTGGAGTCCACTTTCTTAGGCTATGGTCGACTACTCTTAACCATTGTAAACCTGGTCGGTTTATGGGTTAAGGTCAAGCCATAAGGATAAAGGTGAAAACCATTGAATACGCTCCTTGACCTTGGACAATGGTCAAGTAGATTCCCCTGTCTAACCATCATGTATTGATGTTGGAATAGTTGATCCTTTTCAGACATTATATTCATTGGACCTCTTTTGTGGTGTTGTAACTTTGTAGGTTATAGTAATTATGTAATGAACAAAGAGAACAGAGATAGCAAATGTTGAAGAAAAACTGATTAATTCATACTGAAAAATAAGATGTCTTTTACATGATCTTAAAGTGATAATTGAATAGTAAAATTATACAGTACTCAACTATAATACTTTCTCAACTTGTCTGTATTCCAGAAGTTCTTAATTGCCTTTCCAGAGAGGGTTTCTCTGGTGTAGGCTCCCGTATTGGTTTTACATGTAAGTCTATATAGTCCTTCCCAGTTAGGAGCTAGCTTTCCATCTTTTGTATTTTTTCCTTCGATATCCACCTTGCGTAGCATGAGATCTCTAGGGTTAAACTGATGTGGAATCACTTTGGAGTTGTATCACACAATAATCTTTTGTTTGAAGGTGGCTTCTCGAACATGGGAAATACGTCACTGTTCTTCTAGCAAGTCAAGTTCATGGCGAATGAGGTTCAAGTTAGTCTCCTCAGAGAATTTTTATTTTCTCTAGCTCGGTTCTTTTATTTCCACCGGGATTATAGCCTCACAACCATAGGTCAACTTAAAAGGGGTTTCTCTAGTGGAGGAATGTGGTGTGATCTGCTATGCCCATAGGACATGATCGAGTTATTCCACCCAGTTGCCCTTGGCATTATCAAGTTTCTTTTTTATTCCTCTAAGTATAACCCGATTGGTGGCTTCAGCTTTCCTGTTGATTTTTGGATGCTCCACTGAGGTAAAATGCTGTTTATCTTGAGCCCAACTAGGAGATCCTTGAATTTATGATTAGGGAACTAAGTTTCATTATCCGTGATAATTGACTTTGGGATTCCAAATCTGCTAATGATATTCTTGTAAATGAATATTTGGATTCGCGTAGAGTTGATTGTGGCCAACGATTCTACCTTAATCTACTTGGTAAATGTCTAAATGGCGCTGCATAAAAATTTGAATGATATTCTTATAAGTGAATTTTTGAATTCTTCAAGGGGCGTTGCATAATTGTCTAAATGATGTTGGCATTGGTCACATCTCTATATGTGCTCCTTGTTGTCAACTGCCATGGTGGGCTAATAATATCTTACCCTCAGCGTTTTCCTTACTAAGGATTTTCCACTGAGATAGTGGCCTGATCTTTCCTCGTGAATCTCAACTAAGATGTATTCTACCTCCTTGGGGCCAAGGCATTTCAGGAGGGAAGAAGAAAAACCATGACGATACAACTAGTTGTCAAAAATGGAGTATCGAGCTATTATCCGTGTTAACTTTTGGGCTTCTTTTTTATCCTCGAGTAGTGAGCCACTGCGGAGGTAGGCAAATATAGATGTCATCCAGGTTTCATCTTCCAATAGGAGGACTTTATTATCCGTGATACTGGGAGTGAGTATGGTGTCCTGGATCACAGACTTGTTATTGCTCAGGCTTTTAGTATTGGCAAGTTTTGACAAGATGTCAACTTTGGAGTTCTACTCCCATGGGATGTGCTTTACTCTGACATTGTCAAAATTTTCCATTAACTTTTTAACCTTGGCTAAGTACTTCTGTAATAAGGGCTTCTTAGCTTGATATTCTCCTCGGATCTGGGATGTTGCCAGCTGCAAGTCACTGCATAGGATTATATCTATGGCTCCCATCTCCTTTTCCATGTTGATGCCCGCTATGCATGCTTCATATTTAGCTTGGTTGTTTGATGTAGGAAACACGAACCTCAATGAATGTTCTAATATGAGGCCTAGTTCTTTTTCCAACATGACCCCAGCACCACTCCCTTTGGGATTCAAGGATTCATCAACATAGATGATCCAAGAATGCGCTCTATGATGGTCAGAGTATGGTGTGAGGATGTAGTACAATCTAAGCCTTTCATCCTAGTCATGCACATTCATAATCTCCCTATTGAATTGGGATATAAAGTCTCAGAGAGACTCCTTATTTCCTTGCTTAATCTAGGAAAAACATGAAATGGATTTAGATTGTACTTTGATAGTGGTGAAGTGCAGCAAAAATCTTGAAGACATGCATTTTCAGTGATAGAGGGTAAATGTGAGACATGAAAAAGTCATCACCCCAGCAAATAAGAGTGCAAAAACATAGGCATCCAGATGCTCTTGAGGGTCTGTGGTTCCATCATTGGCTTCAATGTTAGTGGGATACTTGAAAAGCCTAGAGATCTCGTAGGTCATCAATCTATTAGAGAAAGGCTGATTCTGAGAAATCGAGTTCCTTACTCTATGATCCTGCTCTCTTGCATGGACAGGTTCAACATTATGACTAGGATCCACGATCCTGGAGTTTTCTGGATAGCAGTCATCGTCATGAGTTCTATCTATTCTATTTTCATTAATCTTTCTTTGAGATCGATTTTCACCTTCATAGTCTCGATTAGTAACTCTCTCTAGGTTATGAATTTCTTCCTCCCGGAGATAAATTATTTCATCTTGAAGTCTAACCGAAGAGGGTAGTTCTATTCTGGATAGCTCTTGATGATCAATTTCAGCATGGCGAGATCGAACTTCATTCTCTGCTCGATCTCCAAGGCGTTGCAATGCTAATACTTGCTGTCCAACATCCTCAGAAGGTGCTCTTAGAGGACCTAGACATTACCTTACCAGAACTTGCAGGGAAGGAGGGGGAGATTCTCTCCGGTGAAAGAAGTCTCCAGCTCGTCTTGCCTGGGTTCCGGTTGAATTATGACTAGTTCAAAAATTGGCTCATGAGCAGGGCAAAAATGTTGGACGACAGTTTGTAGATGGTGGATTACATGTAGCAGAAGCACAATTTTGATTGGTTGAGGTTTGTCTTCTCCTCGTGTTAACCATGACGATGTAGGTGATGGGAGTAGAAGTTTATCTCTTCCCACAAACGACACCAATATTCGATCAAGAAATAGAAAATGAAAAGTTTTTCATTAATCAATTATACATTGTGTTAAATAATATTTCTCAAACCGGGTTCTGAGGGTTACTTGAGTAGGTAGTTGAAAGAGGAAACTTCTATGGCACGACAGCAACAGTGATGGTGCGAGGGGGTGAGTATCTGCAAAAAGAACTCTAATGCTCAAGTCAGTCCATGCACAAGGAAGACAATGCTTAGTCTTGGATATCAGATGCGCACCTTTTTCACCTTGCTGGCTATATGTATAAGCATTTTAGGGTGTAACAAATCGTAGTATTCATTCTAAATTGAATGTTGTTGACTAGAATCCGAGAACCTATTATTCTGTACCATTAATCCCCTATTTATGTGGGGGTAAGATTGACATTTATATCTCTCAAATAGATTCTAAGAGATTTATACCTTGCAAATAGGCAGTTACGAGCATGCAGTAATATCCAGATTTTATTCTGGTGGGTCGAGTTGTTCCAGATTCGTGAACCCATAACGCGGTCCAGAATACGAATTATTTTGTTGCCTCCCTTGGTTGGAAATAAAATTAGCTTCCTCTATACTTTGAGGTATGAAAGAATTTCCCCCACTTAGCACTCCAAGGAAGTGTGTGATCCAACACATATCTCATAAACCTAACCATGTGATGAAACAACATTAATTTTCAACTGATCAAACTTTTTAAAGAGGGTGTCTACCTTTGTATTCGATGCGATGATAGCATCAATATTATAAACTCTAGCAATTTTTCTTGGCATGGATCTTTCATATGGCCATTCATAATTATTTGTAGCCAGCTCCTCCAGTAGATCATAAGCCTCATCAATTGATTTTGTCATTAAAGCTCCTCCTGCTGCTACATCAATGGTATTTCTGGTAAAGTGATTCAAACTATTGTAAAAGGTGTAACAACTACCCATTTCGACAACCTGTGATATGAACACTTCCTCAGTAGATCTTTGAACCTTTCCCAAGCCTCATACAAGGTCTCCATATCCACTTACTTGACAGTATTTATCTTATTCCTTATCCTTACAGTTTTTGCTGGTGGAAAGAATTTAGCAAGAAATTTCTAAGCTAAGTCATCCCAAATAGTGAAAGTACCTGTAGGAAAAGAGTTCAACCAAATTTTAGCTTTCTCTCTATGTGAAAAAGGAAAGAGTCTTAGCTTAATAGCATCATAAGACACCCAATTCTATTCCATTCTATTTGAAAGTGTTACAAATTTCTAAGAAATTTGCTATATGAGCATTAGGATCATCGTCAAGTGCCCCTCCAAATTGAAGTGAAGTTGCAATCATTTGAATGACCGCTAGTTTGATTTCAAAGTTATTCGCTTGAATAGGAGGTCTAATGATACTTGAGGATGCACCATTAAGTGATGGAATAGCATAGTCACACAAAGCTCTTATATTTTCATTAGTCATGACTACTTCTTAGTTTTGTCCGTGTTCCTCTCTTTTTTCATTCCTCAGTCTTCTATAAGTACGCTCAATTTTAGGATCAAAGAGTGTAAGATCAAAACTTTTTGAATGTCTCATGCACCCACAAGAAAAATGATTAGTAGAACCAATTAAAATAAAAGACAAAAAAAATACTAACAAATTAAATTACCAACTAAAATACTTAAAGGCACAAAAAAGTAAATTAAAACTAGGATAGACAAAAAAGTGCAATTAAAATAAAATACCAAAATAAAATAAAATAAAAATAAAATTAAGTGTCTAAATTAACAATAAAGTTAATTGGTTTTGATATTAATAAAAATCACTCCCCAACAATGACGCTAAAAACTTGATAGGAAAATTTGTAAGTGTACGAAATCGATCAAGTAATAAAGAAGTAAAACAGATATCATTCCCACAGAGAGTGTTTACCAACTACCAAAATTATATTAACACTACTATTATTTAAACTATCAAAAGAGATTTTAATTAAATTAAAACTAAATAAAATTAAAACTATTTAATTAAATTCAAACAATGCAAGAACTAACAAGAGATGAAATCAATATAAATTAAACTAGGATATTTTGATTTCACTTGAACTACTCATATTTAACTTACTTGATTGATAATCTAATTTTTAATCATCTCATGCAAGGGGTAGTAATCCTAAATTATTTAATATTCTCTTCTGAGTCAAACTAAACATATTGAAAAAAAAAACACCTATTACCTATTTTCCAATAGCAATAATAAGCATTAACCAATTCATTAAGATCTATGATTAACCAATGCAATCCAAACAAGGCAAATCTTTACTCTCGTTCCGATTATATATTTATGAAGTTTATTACCTATGTCAAATCAAAGAAATTTCCTTCTGGTGTGTTTCCAAGATACAAATAAAAAAAATTAAGAATAATAATAAACTATTGCATAGATGAAGAAAATCAACTCAAAAAGTGTAAATATCCATAAACTCAAGCTACATCAAAACCCTTAAAAAGAAATTTAGTTCATGATAAAATTAACTAATGACATAGAAAATTTCATCATACTCATTATAAGAAATAGAAGAAAATAAAATAAAAGCTTAATTGGTATGTGTTCTCTCCTTTCCTCCAACTTGCACTGCTCTACGTCCCTGTGTTGCTCTTGTTGCATTTCTACCCTTTGCTCTTGCATGTCTACTACTATTTATTTATTTATTTATTTTAGTAGTGACTTGCGTTGCACCTAATTTTATTAGGTTAATAACTCATTGATTTTTTAATAAGGATAAAAATTCAATCAGAATCAATTTTGAATCTTTCACCATCAATTTAAGCTTTGGATAAAATCTCTGTAAAGCTTTATCTTCAAAATCTCATAATCTAATCCAAAATCCTCTAGATTTACCTAAAAATCCAAATAAAGCTATAAAATAGAAAAGAAAGATCTTAACAAAACTAATCAAAATAAAATAAATCAAATCAAATCAAATCAAAATTCTAACAAATAAAGGCCAAAGATATTTGCAATTTTGGATCACATCAATTACCACTTACTAGAACCCCAGTTCCTAAACCCTTAAATTTCTACTCAAAGCCTCAAAATACACTCACCCACCATTATAAACCCTAAACCCTTAACCTAACCCAAGCCCCATTACCACTTTTTTTTTGTTACTTAATAAACAAAATAACTAAATTGCCCTTTAAAAGAAAAGTTAATCCCAACCTTATCCTTCCCCTAAATTTACGTTATAATAATCTTTGCCCCTTAAAAAAAAGGTTCATCCTCGAATTTGGATTATTTACTAACCTTGTACAACAAAAATGTATGGATACTTCTTACATATAGTCGTTTCAAGTTCCTAATTTATCTCGTTACCTAATGGTCCTTGCTACACAACCTTCACAGAAACAACATCCTTGGAGCATAAATTCTTCACTAGTCTATCTACTATAGCCATAGGTTGCCCAATATAGCTAAGATTTTCATCAAGATGAACCACCTGATGTTGAATAACATAAGAAAGGTCATGACCATATTTTGGAGCATGGAAACATGAAAAACTTGGTGAACTCCTGAAAGGTTAGGTGAAAGGGCTAAGTAATAAATCACTTGCCCAACCTTGTCCAAAATCTCAAATGGTCCTATGAATCTCGGGCTCAACTTACCATTCTTACCAAACTTTAGAATACATTTCATTGGAGAAAAACCCAACCCATCAATAACCACCACATATAACAAGTACAAGACACAAACCTACACTCAATCAAACTCCCCTACAACAAACGCCTTTTATCTCAAATCAATCACAAATCTAAAATGCCATAAACCCAGAAGCAGATCAGAAGCACTATCTCAACCACCTTGAACCTATCTCACTCTTTGACACCCATGGTCGTGCCAACTACCACATCACGCCTTTTAGTCGGTCCTTCTGTTCTCATGTTTCCTTCTCTCCACACCAGAACCCTTCTCATTTTTTATCCCCTATTTTTTCTTTTAATTGATTCATTTAGATTAGTCTAGAGCATTTACAATTTTTTTCTTTTAATTTATGTCAGCTATTTTCTTTTTTTGATTTGGGCCAACTTTTGAGGATGGTGAGTATTGAGCTTGGGAAAGAGCTTACTCAATTTTTAGCTTTGTTTGTAGCAAACTAATGCTAGACTAGTTGATTTTGGGGTTTAGATCTTTCATTTTGGGTTAACTTGATTCTTCAAGTAATTTTGTTTTTAATGGATAATGATAACAAAAATTAATAAAATAGTTGAGAAAAATATTGTTAGATAAGTTGTATACCAAGAAATAAGATTAGGTATCTTATTAAAATACAAAAAATGGTTCTAAGAATAGGCAAGCAACCAAAATACAAAAAAAATCAAAAAGGTATTTTTGGTTCTCTTGTTTGGGTTATTTAGAATTAGCTTGCTTCTTCTTTACCCGAAATTTTTTGTTGTATAAAAAAAAGAATTAGTTTGTTTCTTGATTAGGTTTATTTTACTCAATGATATGGTTTTATGTTCTTACAGTGCTATGACTTGAGTGATTAATATTAAAAAAATATTTTTATTTCTTAAACATTTAATAAAATTACTTTAAAAAATATTTTTACTTCTTAAACATTTTATGTTCGTATGAATTATAAATATTTATAGTATAAATTGTGTTATTTTTAATTCTGTGCAAAAGCAAATTTATATTTAAATAAAGTTTCTTTTGTAAAATCTTTTTATAATTTAAATAACTAATTCACAATCATAATAGTTTTGAATTCTCCATTACACTTAAAGATATGTTAGCAAAAGTCAAACTGAAATTAAATTTTTATAACTTAGTTTTTTTTTAAATAATTGCAATATTTCAATTTCAATCTCGTTTTTATTTTCTAAAAAGGGAAAGATGATATTTTCAGTTTATTAAATTTGTACCATGAACTTAAGATAGTTATTCTTGAAACAAATGATGTGAAGTGTTAACCAACATTTTTTCAATTCGTGATCGACTTTCAAATTCGATTTTATTTTCACAATACCAATTTTCTTTAACAAAAGAATTTTTTCAATTCAAAAGAATTTTCTTGTTGTCCTGTCGCGATTCCCAATTGTGACAGTACTCATGTTTTATCCTATTCATTTGACGTTCGGTTGGCAGGAGATTTTTATTTTCAATAATGATTCTTTGGAGGATTATCTTTTTAGCACAATTGTAATCACGTGCCAAGTGAAGAATAAATTCAAGGTGCTTTCTTCGACACACAGGCAAATTGGACTTTCAAGCTATACGTGACACATACACAATTCATAATCCATGTAAGTTACCAACTCATCAAGGCCGTATTGACCAATTTATTTGATAAAATACCATTGGGGACTTTTTAGAAATATTTTTAGAGAATCAATGTGGGAGCACCTAATTGAAATTAGAATCAGTAATCAAATTCATTTCTTTCCTAATTCAAAATCAAATCAAATCCATTCTTCCCCAATTTCCCATCCAAACGAGGAACCCTAACCCTAAATCCTTGAATCCCACCCAAACAAGGAATCCTAAAATCATAATAGATGATATTCTTCGTTCTCATACAAATATTTTCATGTCTTGTCCTCCATATGTAGCCGTCGTCATCCTCCTTCAAACAAGGAATCCCAAGTGCCATTGCTCAACCATGTTCGTCGTTGTTCTGGAGAAGTGATGGCGACTTTCATCTCCTTCTGTCGTTTCTAAAGCTGCAATCCCCGTCGTCCTCTTCTATCGAAGTTTTGCAAACATTGATTCTCAGATTAATTGTGAGTTGAGGTGGTTAATCATGCGGTTCCCTTTCGTATCGTTCTTTTTTGTTTTTTATTTTTATTTTATATGCGCTTGATTAGTCAATCGTCATGTAATTTTCTAGAATCCTAGAAAATCTTTTCTATTTTATATGTGGTTGATTACTCGCATTGTTGTTATTTTATATTTTGAATGCATTCGATTGTTGATTTTTCAGCATTATTTTGTGGATCCTTTGTGTTGTGCTTGGTTGAATTTGTTCTTACTACTGTGTGGGTTGCATGCATTGTAAGACAGATAAAGATAGAATTTTGAAATTGAACATATCTAATTTGATTTTTGATTATCTGTGTCAAGCTAATCAAAGATGAGTGTCACTTATTATGTTAATAATAATGAAATTATGTTGTTGTTTGAATATGGAAGACTCATTATTGTCAGGGTGGGTTGAAAGGATTGCTGAGGTTGAGAAAAGGTCTTTATACTTTATGCTCTGTTCCTTTGATGCAATTTAAGGCTATGTGTTGTCAGATGATGTCCATGTTATTTAGGGATATCATTGTTGATGCAGATGTAAAAGAAAGACAATACAAGAACTTGCTATTTTGTTTATATGTGAAAAGAAATTCAGATTGAGTGACATTTTGGTGGACGAATGTTGGGGACTTTGATTCATCACATTATTAGTTTGACCCTTTTACTTGCATTAGTTGTCTATTGATTGAATAGGATGGCTTCCCAATCATTTTCTTCTCCAAGTCAGAGTGATTGATCGATTGATAGAAGGGTTTTTTACTGTGGAGAGTTAGTTACTACGAAGACTTCTTGGTCTGTAAAGAATCGTGGAAGAAGATATTACCAGTGTCGTATAGAAATTAGTAGAACTACTGTAAGTATCGTGTGTGACATTATCCCCCAAATTTAACCGTGTTGTTCATGTAATAGGGTTACTTCATTTTTGTATGGTAGGCATGTCCAATATTTTGACTGGGTTGATCCCCCCCTACACAACATGTTATAACTCGGTCGCCAACCTTGAGTCGAAGGCTTGAGGGGAACCTATACGAGTCAGAGGCAAAGGTGTTGGAACTACAACTGTTTAGGAAGGAAAATAAGTTCGAGAAGATGAAAGTTGCTTTGGGTGAATGCAAGAACAAGGTGGAGATGTATTTCAATTTGCTTGTAGGCACTTGGATTTTGATAGCTTTTGTGTGTTTTTTAGTGTTTAGTGTAATGAAAGCTGATGTAGTTCAGATCATGGCAGTTCATGGGCCATATGATTGGGCTATTCCCCTCTTTCGGCTAATGTAGTTGACGAATTATAAGAAAACTAAAATTCCAGGCCCATATTTGTTGTGAACCCAAATTATATTTGTCTACTTTACTTAGTTGTTTTTTTTTTATTAAAGGGAAAAAATTGTTGGTAATGGGACATTTGATTCTGTTTCTTCATTTTGTGGACTATTCAGTGAGAGTTACATTGAAACTATATTACTATTTATAGAAGTATGAGTATAAGACACTCTAAGGACTGAAATATTAAAACAGATTTATTCATATGGTCCTCAAAGTTATATGTAATAAAATATAGAATGGTTTAATTGAAATTGAAATTATAATGATATTGAAGATTAAATAAAGGAAAAATAGAAATTACATAAGTCAAGTATTTGGTCCATAAAAAAGAAAGGAAGAAAAAAACTTAATAAGGAAATATTTCTACTTCAAATACATTCTCCTCCTCCTAAACCTTTTCAAAGCAAATAGTGTGACCTTCCTGCAATCTGTAATCCATGGTCAGTTTCTCCCAAACATCGCCACCAATGTAGACCAAATCGCTAGGTATGATTACATCCAAGTCGAATGTGTATTAACTATTAAGGCCTACGGCTGGGGCTGTGGTTGGCCACCTTCAACACAACAGTCTTCACATCTTGGTTCACTGAATCTCTTACAAGCTCCTTTGGCAGCAACTTTTCAATGGATAAAAAAATTAATAATGACAATTTGAACCAAACGACACTGTAAATCTTGTATACCACAAGTAAATACAAACTCACCAAAGGCTATCCTAAAGAACCAAAGATGTTTATCTTTAACATGCATTCCGTTGTTGGTGCTTCCTCTTCTTCATCTGACAAAAATTATTCGTCCTTTTCATCTTAGCTTGCTGGGCTTCTAGGGTCTTAGGAATAACAAACAAAGTGAGCGGAGAAAGGAGCCAAAATAATTTCATCTTCAAATGGATGTCTTTAGAGGCAAAAGGAGTATAAGGAAAAAATCAACAAATAAAGGTTAGAGCAGCAAGAAGAGTGCGCATGATGGATGAAAGGAAAACCAACTTCTGATACTTATAGCAAAGTGGCAACGCTTGACTATAAGGATCGTTTTTTCAATGCATCCAATCGAATTAATGGCAACATTAATTCAAGTGTTGAATGCAACCTAAAATGAAACGATATATGAAACAAGGTGCACCATGAAAGAACGCATCACCTCAAAGGTTTCCAGCAAGTAATATTGAAGAACGATGCTTTTATTGGTTTTTGCCTTATATTGGGTCCAACAAAAAAGGATGGGACTGCCCAAAAAAGACCCAACCAGGTTAATGAATTAGTTTTTTTTTTTTAAATTTGATCTTAGGTTAATGAATTAGTTAAATAATAGAAATGTTTAAAAAATAATTTAAATATACAATTCTTATTTATTTGGATTCTGAAAAATATAAAATATAGTTTATTTTTTGAGAATTTCATTATTTAAATATAATATTGGATATATTTTGTATTGGGCCTAATCTTTTTGGACCTGAAGTTGTGGCCCCAATTAGTTGGTCTTATTTGGTCCAACATTATGTGTAAAAATAATTTATGCATAAAGAAATTAAAAATAACTTGATAAAGTTGATATTTATTCTTGGGAAAAGCATTTTGGTTTAAAACTAGGGCAGGTGCTATTGTATACTCTGTGAAATTTGGGTGTACTATACACTCAAATTTTTATCTGCACCAGTAAGTTTTTTTTTCTGTACAAGTTGTCTTTTTTTTTTTTTTTTACAATTTGTTTTTTTAGGTCACCATTACCAACCACCACTAGCCACCGCCAGCCATTGTTGACCGCCGCCGACTGTCGGTCACCTCCGACTGCTGCCGCAGGTGACCGTCGGCCACCTCGACCGCCGGCCACCTTCGACTGCCGCCGCCGCCGCAGTCGACCACCGGCCACCTCCAGCCGCCGCAACCGGCCACCGTCGTCGACCAACCTCCGGCCACTTCTGGCTGATTACTGTTCACTTTTTAAAATTACACAACTGTATAAATAATATCAGTTAAAATTATATCAATCTTTATATTTTTTTCATAAATAATTGTGCATACTAATTTTTTTCCCTAAAACTATAACTATTGAAAAATTTTATAAATTTTAACTGATAATAGTTATACAGTTATACAACCTAAAAAAAATTAAACTTGGCCGATTTTTCTAAAACTATAATTGTGTTTGTTGAAAAATCTTATAAATTTTAATTGATAATATTTATACAGTTATATAACTTAAAAAGCGGAGGTGGCGGTGGTGGTCGGGTAAGCAAACATACAATGGCCTGCCAACCGACGACAATAGTGATGATAATATGTAAAAAAAATATAAAACTAAAAAAAATTTAAAAAAAGGAAACCTGCTGTAATTAATCTAAACCATTAATTTATTTTATAAATAAATCAATTACCTAGATTTGGTGGTGTACTATACACCTTCTTTTAGAGGGTGTATATTACACACCACCTTGAAACTAAACCAGTTCATACAATGTTGTTCATGTGATGGATTTTTCCATGCAGTTAAACTGCATTCAACCCAACCTTGATCGGATGTCTTACTTCAGAATCATCCTATTTGTGGGGATTTGCAGAGTTCATTTATTGATCAGGCAGATGGGATACAATCAAAGATCATTTCCTTTCACTACACATTGTGCATGTCTTGTTCTTATAAGTACCAGGAGTTGAGTGTGAGTGTGATAACAACCATTAATTATATCCATCTTTACTTTTTCTGCCAAACCTTTGTCTATTCACCTTCCCAAGCAAGTCTCTTTCTGCGTTTTGGAAACATCAATGGAGAGTGGCAACCTTTCACCCATGGCAACCCCTGGAAGCTTGTGAAGCCCATTAGAGGAGGAGATCTTATCATCTGTAACACCCTAGCTCTTATACCAACTAATGTAACACCCTAACTAGGGCATCACATTTCTGACTTCTGACTCATAATCTGAAAATAAGTTCGCACAAAGTTTGAGTTATAAAAGATGGGTTTCAAAATTTCTTCTTTACTGAAATGTAAATTTACTGAAAATATTTGGTAATATTGAAAATCATATTTTAACTATTCATTATGCAATATTGACACCAATTAATATCACAATTTAAAGAGAAATATAAAATTAATAGACTTATTTTTTTTTTATAGTAGCAAACCCCATGACGGATCCTACTTAATAGCACGGTACAACACTAACGGAAAACTTTAACATACTTATTCCTTTTTCTGTCCATCTTGATGCATCAGACATCTGTTCCTTTGTCAACACTGCACACCTTCGAGTCCTGAATGTCCACTCCTTATTGTTATCTCCAATCTCAGAGTATCCATCGCCCGTTATGTCTAAGACAACTCGATCTTTCTATTATTTGATTTTAACAGTACAGACACAGCAAAACAATATAACAAAGAGGTGAGATCACCTACACCAATACCAACATGGCAGCACAGAGATAACACAAACAGCAATATTATACAGATAGATCATACCATAATCATGCTATCAGCATTAATCAACTATCATCATCTAATCATTTATCAGTTCAATCATCATCCAAGTACTCAAAACAATTGTCATAGCCAACATTCCTCAATTAATATATCATACAGATATAAATGCTCAGATTTATGTATATGTACAAAGACTCAGTTTATCAAAAATAACTCCATGGAGGTTTTCACAATTTCGAGAAGAATGCTCTGGTCAATTGTCAGCATTAGTCCAAAGACAATCTCCCAGTCGTTGAAAAGAATCATGTTCTTGTCGGGTATCGTCAATGCGTTGCAACGGACTGCATCGCCAAGTGGCACAGTGGTACTCGCCTAACCGTCCATCGGTCGATCACGCCTTGACGCCCCAAGATCCATCATAGACCTCACTATCAATTCTCATTCCCTCTTCAACCACAAGGGCCATAATAGCTATTAGCTATCTTTTATACAATGCACGAATTTATCAGTGCAAGTCCAACCCCAACGGGCCAAATCTTTTCAATTTCATTTGTTCAATGTAATCATATGCTTCAACGCATATTTTTTTCAATGCACGTATAATGCACCAAATCCAATCACAGACAAAACATGTCATTTTCTCATACAGTGTCCATACACTGGTTCAACAGTAATTATACTATATTTTCAACACAAAATCATGTTATCATATTTTCATAGTTATAAAACACTTTCGCCGTGTTTTCACAAAATTGCGCAACATTATGTTTTCACAATTCCAAAATGTTTCTGTTACATTTTCAAAATATCGTAACACTTCTGTTACGTTTTCAAAATTTTGAAACGTTTCTGTTATATTTTCACAATACCATAAAAATATTCTATTACTTTTAAATCACATAGTGATTTTTCAACAGTATGTCAAATATTTAAACTCACGTAAAATATTTAAACGTAATTCAAATCACGTAGAAATATTTTAACATATTTTAAATCGCGTAGGAATATTTTACTATATTCTAAATCATTTTTAAGATACGTAAATCATTTTTCAACACAATTCTATTAGGAAAAATATTTCTTAATCTTCAAAAATTCCATTTCATCCTTTCTCAAAATATTATGACTTTGTACTTCATTTTTCACATTTTCTTACTCAAGAAAATCTTTTTCCACGTTTCTTTACTCAAGAAATTTTTTTTCAAATATAATCCACAAAATTACCTTTCCATTGATATAAATCAATGTTTCAAATCATAAAATTTTCAAACGTACTTCAAAACTTGAAAGTAAGTTATACTTGAGTAAATTCTCAAAATACCATTATATTCTCCATTTTTTCTCAAATCATTTCCAAATTAACCTACTTCAAAATAAATTGAAGTTTGAAACATTTTCATTTACAAAACTTAATTTTTCAAGTGTGTAAAATATTCTGATTCTTTTTTCAAATTTCTTGTATTAAATCAATTATATTTCCACTTGAAAAATTACTTTATTTCATCAAAATCTAGGCATTACTATTTGAAAAATTATCAAAACATTTTTTTCTTTTAAATTGATATGGTTTTACACAAACAAAATAATTAAAGTTTTATTTTCAAAACCAAAGTACCGATTGATCATATAACAAACCTATTTGTTCAAATTCATTTTCACTTTCTTTGCAAATCCTTTTTCATTCTTAGTCAAAAATCTTTTCCTCAATATATATTTTCTCAAAATCACTTTTTATTGATCTAGTCCTACAAAATCATATTGAGTTGTTTTAATTATTGTTTCTTAACTTTAAATTTTCTAACGTTTTCCAAAACTCAATAAATAAATTCTCTGTTAAAAATTTTAAATTACAAATGTTTTCCTTTATATTTCTAAATCACTTCTAAAAATTGATTAATTTGAAGTTCAATACTTTCAATCTTCTTTTTCTTTTATTTATGAAAATTTCACTTCACTTAATTTATAACACTTAATTCCCTTTTCAAAAATCCTTATTTGAAAATTCTTGTATTTTATAGCATCAAAACATTTTTCTAAATTATCAAAACCTTATAGATGGTCATTGGAACCATGAAATATTTTTCTTCTAACTTAAATAAATTCCATTCTTATTTCTACACAAAATAAATCAA
This sequence comes from Ormosia semicastrata, assembly GCA_029884595.1. Taxonomy (NCBI): domain Eukaryota; kingdom Viridiplantae; phylum Streptophyta; class Magnoliopsida; order Fabales; family Fabaceae; genus Ormosia; species Ormosia semicastrata. The sequence goes on from JAQQTO010000063.1 coordinate 106,153,805, forward strand.
TAAAATTTCATTCTAAAATTTGTGTTCATGTTTTCTTAAAAAAAAAAAAAAAACCCTTAGTTCATTTTCCATACTCCTCAAATCAATCCAATTTTATTCTTCCATAAACATATTAATTTGTAAACACCTATTTTGAGGTGTCTTGGCCGAAATTCTCATTGTTTTAGGGATCAAAATTTAATTTCCTTGTTCTTGAAAAATTTTAACATTGACCCAAATCAAGGGCATCAAAACCGTAACTCTTCCTTGGCCATTGGAACTAAGATCAATTTTCTTTCCATCCACACATCATGACATACATATATATATTTCATTATAAATATCACAAACATGCCATATACTCATCATGCATATTATAAGTATACTATCAAAGCCATAAAATTATGCAAAGCATATTAAGCATAGACAAAAATAATCAAAGCACAAGAAAATAAAGCAAAGCTCATAAACACACAATTAATTATTACATAACCATGAATTGGAATTCTCACATGAATTCACAATCCATCAAATATAAGACCATCTCCCACCACCATAATTGGTTGGTAAGATGGATCTCCCTCTTACCTCTTGAAGATCCTCAAAGCTTCTTGATTTTGCTTCTCTTTCGAAGTCCTTCAACACCAAGGGCTTCTCAAATTCAAAACAAAATACATAGAAATTAGTATACTAAGCTTGATTAAGAGGAACCATGGATCAAACATGGTTTAGATCATGAAAAAGAAGAGAAGAAATGAAGTCTTCTTATACTTTACCTCAAAAACCCCATAACTTTGTTCTTGAAGAAAGTCCATGAAGATGAATGATTTAGAGAAAGTCTCCAATATGAAAGTTGCTTAGAATATCATGTAGATTCAAGATCTATGGTTGGATGAAATTAAAAGTGATGGGTGGTGCTTTTGGTGGTCATGGCCGAACCATTTGGTGAGAAAATGAAGGAAAATGGTTGTTTTGTGTTCTTGGCTTGGTTGAGTGATGAAGATGAATGATTTAGAGAAAGTCTCCAACATGAAAGTGTTTTGAATTGATGAGAGGATTCAAGATATGTAGCTAGATAAAATTATGAAAGATTGGAAGTGGTTCCATGGGTGGTGACCGAATGCTCAAGGAAGGAAAGAAAATGGTGTTGTTCTTGGTGTTCTTGACAAATTGGAAGAGAGAGAAGAGAGAGAATGAGTTAAGTGTTATAAAATGTGATACAAATGAAATCAAATAGCTGAATTGAAGTGGGCAGCCGTAGCATTGCATGGAGAGAAAGAAGAAAATAATTTTGCTTTAGGAAAATGACCAATAATTGGTCAAGACATCTAATTAATGTCTTCAAGCATTTTCTTTGGCCTAAAAAGGCTACTCCAACATGTCTCAACATGTCTCTTCTTCTTTCTTGCTTCTCCAACCGTTCCCCCCTTCATCATGCAATCCAAAGGAAGCAAACAAAACAATAATGGTCATATTGACCATGACAAACAATAATGGTCATTAATTTAGTTTGCATGTCTATTATTAGTGGTTCAAGAACCATGTAAAAGTCTCCTCAAGCTGCATGAAAATCGTGTGGCTCCTTGAGTATTTTAGGGAATTAATTGTTCTCAATTTTCACCTAATTGCATGCTAATTAATTAGGTAATTAGTTAGGTTAAATTTCCTAACCAATCTTAACTAACATTCTAACTATATAACTAATTAATTAACATATTATTTCACATATTGTAATTTCTAATTAAAATTAAGATATCTAATTAAGAATTAGATTATAACAATTTAATATTTAATTTAGTTTACTTAACTTATTAATTAGGCCATTAGATTAATCAAATTAGGCTTAATTAATTATTAATCAAATCATTATTGACTTCATCTTTTCTTTAGCCTAAAAAGACTACTAGAAAAAATTGTCTCCTCCTTGTCCAAGCACTCCAAAATCGTCCCCCCTTCCATAATGCATGAAGTTATCATCTTTTTTTTTTATATACAATTATTTGAAGCATTCCTAGCCATTGATTAATTCAATGGTTAGGATTTAGGTAGACTTTTAATTTAGAAGACTTAATCTAAGCCATTGGATCCTTCTCCTTTAAATTCTAGCCATTAGATGTGTCTCCAAAATAAAGGGTCAAGATTACTTCTTCTTACTTTTAATCTAAGGGTTATAATTAGTCTTTGTTACTTTTTAAGACCAAATCTCCACCCTTGATTAATTCTTCATCCAATGGTCATAAATGATCTTTGTCACTTTTTAAGACCAAATCTCCACCCTTGATCAACTCTAAATCCAATGGTTGTAAATGGTCACTTTATATAATTAATTTTACACCGTTGATTAAATTTACTATTGATATTGAAGTCATTTAACTAAGTTTATTTTCACACCATTGATTAAATCAATGATGATTATCTTATGTTTCTTTATTAAATTTATTTCTTAACCGTTAATTAAATCAATAGTGGATATCCAAACCACCAATGTTGACTTAAACAATATAATTTCTATTTTTATCTACTAAAAATCCCACGAAAGAATATATTTACTGTATTTTTATCTTCCGATAAATAAATACAGTACAAAACAAATTTTCTAAAACTGTTTCCGATTCAGGTTTAGTAAGATCCCCTGTCTCCGTCTAAACAGTACAAATTTTTCTATGCGTAGAAAAAATTTTCACTTTGCGGGACCCACCTAGGCCCACAAACACCTCGTGGGGCCCACAAACAAAAAAAAATTCAAAATCACACATAAAATCACAAAAATTAGAAAATGTATGAAAATCAAATCAGATTGTTAAAAATAATTAATAGTCAAGAGAAATAAATACAGAAAGATTTTCTCCGGCTCGAAAATTATTATTTTCCTGACACGGAGTAAATCACTCAAAACGATCAAATACGCTGACGGAATAAACAAAATAATTTTACAGTATCCAGAAATTACTAAACAGTAAAATTCTTTTAGCTGTCAAAATTACTGTTTATAGGATAGAAAATTTCGGGGTGTTACATCATCGATTTATGAAACTGAAGTCAATGGTTGGGAGGAAGACAATGAAGATGAGATTGGGGTAGATGAAGATAAGATAGAGGAGGACAAAGAAGACTAGTCAAAGGACACACTGGTAATTAGTTGTACGCTTCGTATCAGTACCTTCGATGCATGCGGTTTGCCTGAGGTAATTTTGATTTTTTTTAGGGTTAATGTTCTTAAGTGATGTTTTCTTAGTTCATCAAGGTTATTGCCTCATCTTTGTGGGTTAATTTGTTGATTGTTTATTTTTTCAAATTGGTGAAAAGGCTTTGCCAAAGGAGTTTGTGAGAGATGCTATAAACTCTAAAGTCCCCCACGCCATTCTGAAGCTGGATAACAAGAGGCGTAATTACAGGTGTGAGTTGCTGGTGATTCAACCTAGGAAGTTGATTTACTTGGGGGTGAAAGCTAGGAGTAGATAGTAAAAGATTTCAGGTTCAAGGAATATGACTATGTACAAGGTAGAGGGGAGGCGAATGTTTTAAATGTCGATATATACCCATATCGTCCGATTATTTGAAATTTTTGTTGCCAATCTTAGTGTATGTTTGAGAATCATTTTGCAGAATGGTAATATTTAGCTTTCTTTTTGTGATTAGTCTGAATTTTGACAATGTAATGCTTTTTTTAATTGTTATATATAATGTCAAAAATGAACTACCATATAATATATATTTTAATCTTGTCTTCAATACTTTCTCTTGCTATGGTGTTATGTTATGTGTCTGTATAGTTTAGTTTGGTATGTGTCTAACCCATTTTGAAGTTTGAGACTTTGAGTACGAGTTGCAAAAATGAGTAAATGAGAGAAAGTGAAGGAAAGTTTCAAAAGGCAGATAGGAAATTTTTTGAATATAATGAGAGTGTTTGATTGAATTAAAGCTTAGAAATTAATTATACTTGTGTTATCTGTTACTAATTAAATAAGCTTAACTACCTAGAATATGGATAGTCACTTTTCTAGCAATCTAACTAACTATGTTAGAATGCATAAGCTGAGAGGTGGATAGGTAAGTCATGGCAAAATCTGATTATTACAATTCAAGATTACACAACATGATGTGATTTGGTTATTAATAATAAGGTTCTATTTAAGTAATTTGGGAAATGGTATTACATTCTTAGATGCTGTAAACACTGTTAAGAGTTAAATAACTAAAGTAATGCCTATGTACATAAATAATGAATCAATAATTGGTTAAGTTTCTTTAAAATTGGTATGTTTGAATGTTATAAGTATCAAGAACTTATAAAAACCAATTGTGAAAATCATAATAAGATTAAAAATTGTACAAAACTTATCTGTTGAATACTTAAAAAAATCAACTACTTGATGTGTTGAAGACTTTTAATTCAACAAGCAAATTGCATGTAGCACAAAGAAAATGTTTACATAGATTTTTTTTTGTTATAGTTTAGGGTGTTCAAATTTACAAACAGTCAAACAAAACAAATGTGCACATTAGCAGTGAATTATAGTACATTATTATCAAAATAACCTCCAATTAAGTGTTGAGTGGATTTGTCAAATCAAAATATGTTCCACTACAAAAATTAACACATTCCAAGAATATCATTGTCCTAATTGTTCAAACTCATCACAATCGATTTCAAAAAAGAAAATGAAAAAGCAATCCAACATGCATGGGCTCAAAATATCAATGAAATTGACATGTAATTCATAAATATCAATAATCTTAAGGTTGTAAAAGCTTCTGGTGGTCTTCAGTTTGCTGTAATTTTTAAATGCTTTCTTGATGACTTGATCGCTAATGGGGTTGTAAGGCTTCAGGACGAAGTCTAAAGCAATCCTTATTCGAGTACACTCATCCACCTTACATCATAAAACAAATTCAAGGTTATGCTAAATACTGTAAATGTAAACTAAAATTAGTAAAAAGATAAAAAAAATATATAAACATGAATTTTAAAGTCTTCTGATGATATACTCATCATCGTCCATTTAGCAACCCAAACCCCATAATCATTCCTATATAAGTATTATTACAAAATTGTTAAGGTTATATTTATGATGAAAAATTATAGTGAATGCAAAAAATATATAGAAATGATTTATTACTTAAAATATTTCTTACAAGCCATCTCTTTGTTCGGGAATCCCTTTTGGTTCAACTAATTGAAAGCATGAACATGGTAGTTTTTCTATACTACTAAAGTCATAGAATGAATCATTTTCTAGCATTTCCTTGATGAATACACTTTGTAAATGATTCATGTTAAACTAACTTGGATGAAGGGATACTTCATGGACCTTAAAAAATACAAGGAACTAGCGGGCTTAGTTTAATTACCAGCATCCTAACACTCTTCCTCCTTCTGGCATGCATGGATTGAGATGTTCTTGAGTCAAGTAATATCAGTTGTTGTTTGGTTATGTCAACGACAAGAAGATACTAATGAGAGTTATCCTCATTAACATGCACAAATATCTTGAAATTAAAGAAATGTAAAATCTAGTCAGGAATGCTTTAAAATTAAATATCGTACGGTAAGTTAGATTTGAGAAATGTGTTTGCTACCCTTGACAGATAATCAACTTTTCCCATAACGTCATCATGATAATAATGCATGACAATGCTTAGAACTGTATTCCAACTCAGTCCAAATTGTCGCATAATCCATTTTGAGAACGTGTGAGAAATTAATGGATGATTTTGTCTATAACATGATCTACACATATCTTATAGCGGATGTTGTAGGTAAGAACCAAGTGTTTGTACACTTTGACCTATGTCTTAGTTTAGATGTCATCATATAAGCAACTAAATTTAGAATATGTCCCAAATTGAAATCATACTATATCAAATGTCATCTTATTAGTAATCAATTCATTTTCCAAATATCAAGCTAATAGTCTTACATCTTGATCAACCATTTTCATAGGCATCAGTGTCTTCAAAGTTTCCCTTTGTCCATCACAGAAGAAAGTTGTAGCTAGCACATTCTTTATACCATAATATTATATACAAATGCAAAAAACATAGGCAACATAATAAAACAGACTCATCCATGTAGGATTAAGTTGAGATAAAGATTGAACAAACTCATCCATAATATCACTTCCAAAAATGTATGCTATTAATACAACCTCCACTTCATTCAACTTCATTTCCTTTGTAGGCCTGAATAGTACAGGCACCCATTGCGTGTTTAACCAAACAAATTTTAGTAGGAGGCAATACACATAATTGTGGTGAAATTAAGATATTACAAATTTTAATGTTAATTCTTATAGTTGAGAGTTCTAGTCTTGATGAATTGAGGTTTATGGCTGGTGATCGAGAGGTGATGTAATAACTAGTGTTAGGACTCAACTTCTTTGTGGTTCCTTTTACTGCTAAAAACAACTTCCTTCTTAAAATTTTCCCTTTCCTTTTTCTTGGGAGCTTGTTGTCTTTGTGAACAAGTCAGACAATGGTTTTTTAGAATAACACAGTATCACAGGATTCCCTTCGAGAACTGCATCAGATTGCAAGTTAGATGCAAATGTAGGATAACTTCTTAGTTTTTGCATGATTAGTTCAGTAACACTCTGATTGGTGATGGAAGAGTTCTTTGGGGTTTGTAAACTGATTCAACAAAGATGACAAATTTGGGGTAATTTGACTTAAAGTATCAGTCGTAACATAAGGATTTTGGATGATGAACACTTGTGTGAGAGCATGGACCGCTTGCAATACAAGATCCAAGTTTCTCAACCTTGGATAAGACAACATCATCTTTGCCCTCTTCAGTATTATAAAAGCTCTCTATGCGGCTATAAGAATGTACATCAATAAATGGAATAAAGCACTAAAATTGAATTTAAAAAAATAAAAACATTTAAAGAAGAACATTGACGTTGATGATATTTCAATAGATTTTTGTTCCATATTAGCTGCAGTAGTGCTATGTTCGTTAGTGGGATTGCAAATAGGGGATGCACTATGATGGTCTTTTGCACTTGGTTGGTTTTGAGATTCCATCTTTGTTCTCTTCAACCCAGCCCTGCATGTAGACCTCCCTGCCATGAACAAATAGCCAAGCTATGCTCATCAATGGTTCTTTTTTTGACCTAATTAGAGGCTCGTGGTATTTGTGTTGGTGAAGGTTTTCCTTCTTATTAAGAAGAAGTCATAAACAATGTAAATGATATTATTAAGGCATGCAATACATGGTAAATGTGCTACAGCCCATCCTCAAAAATATAAAAAGCATGCATGATAGAAAACCTTTGATTGGTGGAATAATCACAACTAGCAAATTTGGCAGGTGAAGGATTGGGATAGTGTTGCATTTCATTTAATGAGTACCACACTTGTGGTGATGGAAGATTAAGGGATGGTAGTAATATCATACATTGTGAAAACAATTGTTCCTTCCTATCCCGTTTCCTACCACAGAAAATGATTTTAACTTGTTGATTGGCGCAACTTAAACTATTATTCAATTTTAACTTGCTAATTTTAATTCCTATCCCATTTCACTTCTATCCAATTTCTTTTAAGAAAAAAACATTATTCTTTTATTTTTTAAACCTATGGCAATTAAAAAAAGTGTGTTAAATATATAAAATGACAAATAGTCATGAATTTTACTTCAAATTCAAAACACACCATCTCTCATAATTTAGAAAGCCCACGTAATATGAAAAAGATAAATAAACCAACAAACATACAAAAAGATATAAAAGCTGATTAGTAGAAAAATATATAAAAGCCAACATGTCAAACATAAATTTTTTTTTTACTAAAATAAAATATTCTTCATAATATATTGGGTTTGTGAAATTAGGTCTGGTGGATTTCATGGGTGGGGTTTGGGTCATGCTTTAGTTAGCCCAATTAGATCAGATGTTTATGGCCTAGCTCGGTACGATAGCTTGAGCCGATAACAATCTATCATGCCTGAGTAGGGTTCTTTAAATTAAGTGTAGGGGTGTCCAACGAGTTTGATTAACCCACGAACCCACGGGTTTTGACCTAACCAAACCCACAAAATACGAGTTTGATTGGGTTTGTGGGTGAGGTCAGGTTAGTTTTGACCTAACCCAGCCCACAAAATACACAGCCCGTCTTACTAACATGTCCTACTATATGGTTGGTTTTGGATTCCTACTTGTTTGTGACTTAGGTATACAAAACTTTGAGATTTCTACATTATGTCTACAAATTAGAAGTATTGTGCCATAGTGACATTTCAAGTTGTTTCTCTAGAGTTTTCTCTAGTGCTAATTAAGTAAAGGTATATGCATATTGTGGTTAAATTGAAAATGTGACCATTAAAATAAAGATAATAAACTCATGAAGAGTTTAACCCTTACAATCAACCGCTAAGGTAAGTGGTTCAACCTTGGTTGAACTATATTGGGTTTTGAACATACATTTATATTAAGACATATCGAAAGCAAGGTTATTCACTTAAAAAAACATATCATAATACCTAAACGTAAATTAATAGAAAATTTACAATTAGTATTCAACACTCAAACTCTATAACAAAGCAAATAAATGTAATAAAGTATAAAGAAAACTCAATACTTGACCCAATTACCTGTGTGTAAATATAGGGTCATAATTCATACCCTAATTTTATTAAGAGTTTACTAATTTTGTTAGAGTTCACTTCAAAATTTGTATATGTTTACCAAAAAGAGAGTTTATATGCAAGTTAACTCGTTTTTAGTCCTATGATCATAAACTCGTAAGAGTTTAAGGTTTAACTTAATAGTTTAACAACCATGAACAAAAAAAGAAAAAAAGTTATAAAGATTTTTATCCAACTTGACATGTTTCAAAATTGGACCATGATTTATTTACGGTAATATTTTATTCAATAATTTCACTGGTTTCAAATATTGTGTTCGTTATTTTTCCAATGTTGGAACCCAAGTCTCTTTCACTAGAAATAACCCATGTTGGTAAAATTATGAGATATTTTACATCATAAAATATGATCAATTCAACAATACTTATGATTTTTTTAACTAATTTTCATAAATTTTTACAGTTTCCATATGATCAATAAATTTATAGTAATAGACCTGATAGGTCTGGGCCCAAGATCAATAAATTACAAGTTTGGGCCCAAAATAGTACAAATTATTGAAATTAAAATGATTTAAATTACCCAGCCCAAGAAAAAAAATGTATACCCATCGAAGAAGACCACATTCATGCAACGTTTTATCATTTCATCTTCACATTTATTAGCATACCATGAACTATCACCACTTTCACTATAACATTGTCTTTGTATGGTTCATATAAAAGTAATAGAGATGCTAAGTGTTATAACCAAAAACCAATTTTTTAGTTTTCTTTTCTTACTTTATCAAATATCTATCCATTCGTTCACCTCATCTTTTTCTGTCATTCGGATTCCATGGGGGGAGGAAATGCATTATCCTGTTCTGACTCTAAAATAGACTACATAGAGGTTGACAAAGACAAATTTCAATTTTTGGATGAGGAAGATCAGATGAATAAATGTAACTTTATGGTTGATGGACATGGTGCCCTTGGTTTGCCAATGGTAAGCATGAATGTTATTAATTTCTGTAAAAACATCATCACCTTGATGTTGTAAACACTTGAAACTTCAGATGCTGGGGGTTGTTTATTTGATTATTTTATTTTATTTTATTTATTTTGTGAAGATGCTACCAAGAGATTTTATAGAGAATTGTGTTTACCTAAAAGTCCCACATGCAGTGTTGAAGGTCAGGCGCAATAAGCGTGAGTACAAATGTTAGTTGATAGTTGTTGATGACTAGATGATTATATTCAATTGGAAAATGGATGAGAGCAAATGAGAAAGGATTTGAACTTGAAGGAAGGCTACCATTTGTATTTGTATAGGGTTCAGTTTGAGGTTAATGTTTTTTAGGTTGAAATGTACCCGTGTTGAATATAAGTAATGTGGATGTCAATCTCACCATGTTATTACTCTTAAGAAAAAAACAACTTTGTAGAATTGTCTTTGCCTTAATGATTTAATGTGTTAAGTTTTGATGATGACAAATGCATTACAAAAGGATATTGATCATGCTACATAGATGTACTTAATAGATTATATTAGATCATGCATGATCATGTACTCTATCTTATTATATTTCATATAAGAATCATGCATATTCTTTTATAGCATCTTTTATAGAATATATCTAATAATGTGTCATATAAGTTGTATTAAATTAATATTATATTTAGCTCTATTTAAATAAAAATATGCAAAGTGCTCTTTGTTTCATCCTATATAGAGTATATCTATTAGTAATTGATAAATATCTTATTTGGATGTGCCTATGAAAGTCTTATATGCATGTTAGACTAACTAGAGTTATACATTTATGAATCATGCATATGAAGATATTGAATTATGAATTTGGACTAATTATGTTTGTTTAAGTGAGCAATACTTTGTAGGATAGTTCAAGTATAACAAGAAAGTAAAATATCATAATTATACTCAACTCAAAAAGAATGAGAATGATAAGATGTTCGAAGCATTTGCAAGATTTGAAGAGAAGAACTTTGTGGAAGCTTGGATTACATCAAGAAGCCTTAGGATTAGAATTGATATATTTTCTTTTTAGGCTTTTTCCTATGTAATGATAGAGGGTTTATAAGAAAAGAGCTCAAATATATTTTTAAATTTTAAAAAATGGTTCTTACATGCTAAAATGCCTAAGAAACATGTTTTGAAAAGCTAGTCATGGTAGGAGCTCAAAACTATGAAAAATAGTCAAATTTGAGTTGTGAAAAGTTGATCTTTAGTTACTATTTTGATCATAACTTTTAAAATACATTGAGTTTTTTCATGAAACTTATTTAATTTGAAAATAAACTCAAATATCTTTCCAATCGGTGGTCATTTTCTTTAAATGGATAAGAAATGAAAAAGTTATGACCATTTAAAGTTTGAGTTTTGAAAAGCTGACATTTGATTACTCTTTTAATCATAACTTTTAAAATACTTTAATTTTTGTTGTGAAACTTATTTCATTTGAAAATAGACTCAAATATCTTTTCAACGAGTGGTATTTGCTTTGAACGAATAAGAAATGAATAAGTTATGACCATTTAAAGTCATTTTTTGAAACCAGAGATCTATAATAGATTACATCCTCCCCAGAAAAGTTCCCAACGCCTATAAACAACTAGTTTTCATAAAAAATTATTTCTAAATACTACCAATGACTGTTTTATCACTTGAGCTCTATATATAAGTGATATTTGAAGTTTTTGTAACTCTTGAACACTTGATTTGATTCTTGAATTATCAAAATTATATTTTGAGCTCTTTATTGCAAAATCCTTCTTTTCCTTTGTTCTTCAAGTTGTATATCTACTCTTGTGAGAGTTTCTAATCTTTTTCTTCATATTTAAATCATTGTAAGAGAGTGAGGTATCCCTCAAGAGAGAAAAGGGTGAGGTATCCCAAAGGTGTTGTGAGTGCTCTTAAATGTAAATATTTTTTCAAGCACCTGTGAAGCTTGAAGAGTTGGAGGCTCTAGCACAAGGGTGAAGTATCTCAATGTGTGAGGAGTGCTCTTATTTGTATAAAGGTTTTCCTAGCACCTATGAAGTCTAGGAGATAGTGAAGAAAATCTCAAGTTAAGCTTGGGGACTGAATGTAGGCCACAAGTGGTTGGTAGCTGAACTAGGATAAATTCTTGAGTTTGATTCTCTCTTCCCTACACTCTTTAATTTCAGTATTTGGTGTAGTATATTTATTTATTATATATCTTGTCATCTTGATGTTTTGATTCTAAGGACTTGATATCTAGCTTATTTGCTTGATTTGTCCCATAACTCAAGTTGTATTTGAGTAATCTACAATAGTTGTATCTTTGTTAGACTTATTCCGCTGCATGTGTTGATCGAAAATATCAAAATACATAATTTCTCAAAGTTGTTTTGAAAATTTGTAATCACCCAATTCACCCTCCTCTTGAGTGATGGTTCCCAAGACTAACAAACTTTGTTACCCCATTTTCAATATATCAATCTTTTTTCATTCCCTGCATTTTCCATGATAATAATATTGGATTTGATGATCGAAAAAACACAATATTTAACACCATTGTGCTTTATTTTTTTGGCAAATTATGTGTCTTTTATTGTTGAAATCAACTGAGATATCCTAAACTCAAAAAATCCCAAAAACCAGCCATGAGATAATTCAGAGAGTATAGACCCAAAAGATGATGAAGTCCAAACTGTATGTGTGATTTTGAAAAGAGAATTTAATGAAACAATGAGTTTAATAACAGATTAAATGATTTTCAATTACACATAAGTCCAAACACAACCTATGTGTAAATATAATAAGATTTAGTAATAGTTTAGTTAAATAAGATTTAACAATTGTTTCATTTAATCAAACCAAATTTAATAAATGTCTCATTTAAACTCCGTATTACATTGTCTTATTAATTAATTAAAAATACACATCATAAAAAATAATTAATAAATAATACATATATCTTATATAATTTACATGTTTTTTGTATTTTACTCATATGGATATGATTAAAGAAAAAAGTGATTGCATATTTTAGCACCCTATATTGAATTATCACATAAAATGCATAGGTGTATTTCAGTAATTTATCTCTAAACCGACCCATTGTTACAATCGAACCATTTTCTTATACCCGAACCCAACCCGATCATGACTCAATAATTATCGGATTGGACTCGGGTCAACCTGATATGTAGACATATTGTACGAATTTAAGCATTATGCATTGCTAAGTCCTAAAAATATAAAAGTACGAAACTTAAGATAAATTATATTTTATAATACATATTTCAAAACAAAGAATATTAATACAAATATATTATCATATTAAGTAAAAGTTTTTAATTTAAGTCAAGAATTCATATTATTTTACAATGAAATGTTAACAAAAGTATAAACTTTAAAACAATTTCTACAACCCAAACTCGTCCCAATTAGCTTCGAGTCATGACAAGTTAGTAGGACGTGCCGAGTCTTGAATACTCCTAGTCAAATGCAAGACCAACTTGCCACTCCATTGAGAATCAGTGAAATATTGCTCAAACAATTTATATACCTAGTTGCATATTTTATTTTTGTTTTAATTTAATACTAGCCCTAAAAGTCAAACGAAAAAAATTAAAAAAATTATGAAATTTGTTCAAGTATACTTCAAAATTTAAAAAAGAATAAAAGAGTAATATTAACATTACAATATATAATTCATACCATTTTCAATAATTACACATTGATGATATTAAAGTTTAATACAAAGGTTACTAAACGAGTCTTTCCACATTATCATTATACATTTTAGATTAAATCAAATGTTGATACACCATAACCCTAACCCTAATTTTTGTTTTTGTTTATTTTCTTTTTTTAAGCATAAGCGAACCCTAACCCAATTATTATCTAGATATGAGGTTTGGATTCAGCCTTATACAAAATTAGGCTTGTTCATGGCCTATATCACCACCCCGAACTATCAAAACTACAACAATATGCATGTGCCTTATACTTCACCATCCCAAATACCAAACCAACTATTCATATCCTTTTCTCCTTCACGTGTGTGGCCCGCAGCGAAGATAACATCAGCGACAACAGGGACTACTTGTAGTGCCATTACAAACAGGCACACATACTTCTGTTTCTTTCCATTTATGGATTCTAATTATTGGTAACATTCTGTTTTACAAATTTCTTCTGATGCTTTGCAGTAGTTCTTCTAATTTATCATCTGGGGTTTAGGATAGATATTTGGTAATAAGTTTCTTTTTCTATTTATTTACTTGTTTGTATTGTTTATGGTTTTAAGGTTACTGGTTTGATTTCTAATACAATGCACTACAATTGTCTTCTTTTTAACTTCTGACATAAATATGTATCATTGAGGGATATAATTTGTGTTTTTTTTTTCATTTAAATTTCAAAATTTCATATAGAAGTCATATCATAGGTATAATGACTAAATCTATTTATGTGCCTTCTAATCCTACTCAGATTTATAACTTAAACACAATATTATCCTGTTCGAAAATTGTTTGTATGGTGAATGAAAAATGAAACACTAGTGTGACATTCAAAACTTCCATTTTGTAATGTGTGAAGGATCCGAGGGAACTTCCTTGGGATTTTATGATAAAATATAGACATAATCTTAGCAAAACCATTAACTTGATCGATCCAACTGGGAATAGACACCATGTTGATTTCGTACCAAAAGCCCTATATCAAGGATATCTTACAATTGGATGGAAAGAACTCAGAATTTTCTATGACGTTAAGGGAAGTTGCTGGTTGAAACTATACTACATAGGTATGTCTAAATTTCTCATGTAAGTCTATAGACAAAAGGAATGCACTGATCGTGATGAGATCCAATACCCGGTTTAATCAACAACATCATAGTAGCCCCAAGAAACTCTTGAACAAGCACACAAATAATGGATAGAGTCCACCCTCAATCCTATTCCCAATCCCAATGTCAATATACAACAATAGCCCCAACTAGAACCAGAGCCCAATTTTGTGACAAAGCCCGCATCAAAACCTAACTCTAACACTCAGCCCGTAGCAGAGCCTATTTCTGAAACTGATTCTACACCAAAGGCTATATCTAACCCCATCTCAATTCTCAACATCAAGCTAATCCAAAACACGTGCCCATTGAAATCCCCTCTGATTCTAAAGATGAATATGATGAATTTCTGGATGAAGAGTTATTGTTCATTGTGATTCTCAATGAATCTAAGGTATCTTCACACCTTCTTGTATGATTGTTAATTATGTGATTTATTTAAAAACATTTTCATGGTTGCCAATTTCCTGATATTGCATCTACCTTTAATTGCGACATTCATGTATGTAGTATGTGCCTTTCAAGTTTTCCAAGAAACAAATCGTGCTAGCACAGGATTTTTGGACTCACTGACTACCAACAACAAGCTGAGATCCTACAAACTTCAAACAAATCTTGTGAGGTGAAAATTTGCAGCGGTTGAGTTGCCTTTTGTGAGAACAATGGTCTAAGCCCTGGAGGCAGGGTCTTCTTCAAGATTGAGCAGAATCATAAAAAAACTTTGGTGGCGAGGATCACTTTATAATTTATGTATGACTTGTGCCCACTAGACTTAGTGGATTTCGAACAAAGTATTTAAACACTATCATGGTGCATTGTGCTTTCTTATATATATATTGGTCATGATATTGGAGTCTAATAGGACACAACAGAGCTATGGCCCAATAACCAAACATTGCATTTTGCTAATTATTTTGGAAGATTCCATACAAGCTTATTAATGAATAATTTTTCCCTTCCTTAGTGTATATCCTAGCCCTTCAATTGATATTGGGTTATGTGTGTTAGACTGAAATTGCTAAAATCTATAAATTGCCTTTTGTACGTTTGGATGCATATAAGCCCATTCATAAAGTGCATGTATAATATGCATTACGAGGATAAAAAATTGGCCCAGTAATTTTTTTAAAAAAAATAGACATCCTACAAAATGTTACTCACCCTTAAAATGTGCCACTTAAAACAAACTTCCCCATCACAATCACTCAATATTTTTAGAACCGAACCAGTCATTGAATTAGTGAAGACACTGATTTACAATTCTTTGGTTCAATCGTGGTTGAACCATAGTCGAACCAGTGATAATTAATATATATATATATATATATATATATATATATATATATTTAACATTATATAATATATTAAGTAATAAACTAACATACTAATATATTATATTATGTTACTTAGTGTTTCAAAGTCCTACATTGTACAATAAGTAAAACATCTAAGCATACAACATATATAAAAGATAAGATGAGGCCACACTTACAAATCCCACATAGAGTAGTGAGTGAGACATTCAAGCATACAACCCATATAAAAGCCAAGAGAAGGTTAAACCTTCTTATGCCTTTCGTGGACCTTATATGTGGGGCCTTTGTAACTTGGCATTAGGCTTCTATGTGACTCAAAAATTATTTTTGAATAAGTTAAAAATTTGTTAACAAAAAAATGAGTTACTTTTTTTTCGGTTCTGTGGTTTAAATGGACTGGACCTATGATTAGCTCACTGGTCAAATCGACTGGTCCAATATGATTTTTTCAATACTACAATTACTCACAATGGAGTTTTTGAGAATTCATATAAATGAAATACAATTATTCAAACAGCACATAAACTATTACTTATAAAGTGCATAATTACTTATGATGTCACATCCTCTAGTAATGAACATTAGTACATCACCCTGTTTAGACTTTGGGAAAACAGAATCATACACAATCTAATTAGAAAAATAAAATTAAACAAAAAGAAAAAATTCCATTTTCCTAACAAATCACTTGGTACTTATATTCATCACTTTTCTCTTCTTTGATCTTCTTCTTCTGAGCCATGCCAGAAATTCCCACCATGTATAAGTTGCAAGGCACCAGTAAACTAATACATACATCCCACACCTTTGTCAGAATTTTGACAAATCTAATCGAAATTACTTTACTACATGCACAATTCCTTCCAAAGACTAACTTGAGGAAATAATCTAGGGTATAATGAAACTGGGGGAATATGAGGGTAAACAAGTATCTCAGAATATTGGGGGTACAACGGCAACCCATCACCAAGGTTAGGCACATAACCGATCCAAAACCATAAACTGGTGCAATTGATGGAGGAGGCATAACAACCTCTGGTCCTCCTCTACTCAAAGTATTATGTGTTGTCAAGTTCTATAGAAACCAAATTAAACCAATCAAATGACTTAACAAAAAAAAATTCAATTTAAGAAAATAAAGAACCAATCTGGTTATCAATTACATTATATATCCTACTCTGCTAAGTGAATTCGACATGCATAGGTTCACTAGGTCGTACATGAATTCCTTTGTCTTTTGACTGTCAATACAACCAACAATAATTCATTATTCAAGCATGAAGTACAACTTATAGGTATCAATTATACAAATATGCAACTAACCATCATTTTTTTAATCCTTACAGATTCCTTCACAGAGTTTTGGGTTGAACTATCCACTTTCTTATGATTTTTTTTTTACTTGCAAAAGCACTTTTCAATTCCATATTCTACCAAATAAAAGCAAAATATATATAACCAACTAACCATTTAAAGGTATCCTAACATTTGATGTAAATTCGATATGTAACTGGAAAAACTACTTCAAAGGCATACTTTCCTAATTCGATTTGATGTCTTAAAGGAGTCTATATGTATTGAGACAGTATGGATCGAACCAGTCTATAAAGTGTGGTTGTCGTCCAATGAGACATCCTTCTACCAAAAAATACAGATTAATAAGTTAAGTACAACTATTTAATTACAATATTACAAAACAAGTACAATAGTTACATTATCCAACTATAAACTTGTCTTTGCTTCAAATTCTTACATGAACTCCTATCCATATTAGCACATTGAGCATCCCCTCGAGATAGATGTAGGCATTTCTTAATATAATGTCTTGTTTTGTGGCAATTGGAACATCTCTTCTTCCTGCCATACTTTTTCCTAGATGGTGGAGCACCTTTTGTCTTAACCAATATAAGATCATCAATGATCTCAGTAGGATCACTATGCTTAGATTTTGGATCATGTCGTTTCTCCAACTTAGCAGTAAGTTTCAATATGACATCTTTTATCTCACTAAGATCTTCCAAGTTTTTAGCACTAACAAGACACAACTTGTTACAGGCAATAGTTAATGCAGCAAAATGCATCATTGTGAATGTTTATGTCTTGAAGCATATCAAATGAGTTTTTGATGATAACAAAGCCAAAGGTAAAGATCAAGATCAAAAGAGAAGACCAAGATCTAAAGGGTATATTAGATATAGGTCTTAGAATATCAATGTAAATGCCCTTTAAGTATCTCAATGATTCTCAAATGGTTTTCCAAATATCATTTCCAAAATAAGTGTGAAAATTCAAAGCTACACATGTTTTTCAAAGAAACATTATTTTCAATTTTCGATTTAACACTCATGAAAGGTTTTATGTTTAATCAAATGTCTTGAGGTGTTAGAAATGGTTTACAAGCTTAATTGGACTTGAAAAATGTGTTTAAAGGCCAAGGTAATCGATTACACATGGTTTGTAATCGATTACAAGCTAAACAGAGAGCTAGTAATCGATTACATGGTTCATGTAATCGATTACACTCAAGCCAGATGCCGTGTAATCGATTACACAAATAATGTAATCGATTACATTGAAGCCCAAAAAGGCAAGAACACGTTCAAAGAGCCATGTAATCGATTACATAGATTGTGTAATCGATTACACACAAGTCAGAAATCATGTAATCGATTACACCAAGAATGTAATCAATTACACAGAACCCAGAAAGCCAAGAACACGTTCAAACATCCATGTAATCGATTACATAGGCTGTGTAATCGATTACACGCGGTCTGACAGACCCCAACCGCTATTTTTAACTACATTAAATGATTAGCTTTATCACCCCCAACGGCTCTTTTCTTCATACAACTTATAAATACTTGCCTTGGGTCTTCATTAAGGGTTGAACTTCACTTTATAACATCAATCTAACACTCATACACGAGAATCAATCCTGAAAATGTTTTTGTCCTATTTTTGTGAGAAATTTTGAGATATTCAAAAGGGGCATTGTTAGAGCTTCAATTTGTATTTATCTACTCTTCAAGAGAGTTTCTATCTTCTATCCTTTGTGTAATCTGAAAAAGAGAGGGTGAGGTATCCCTCTAGAGTGAAGGGTGAGGTATCCCTTAGAGAGTGAGGTATCTCTCAAAGTTAGAAAAGGGTGAGGTATCCCTTGAGGGTGAGGCATCCCTCAAAAGGTTTTGTAAAGAGTGAGGTATCCCTGTTTTTGAGGCTCAAAGCACAAGGGTGAGGTATCCCAAGGTGTTGGTGAGTGCTCTATTGTGTAAAGGTTTTCAAGCACCCGTTCAAGCTTGAAGTTTAGTGGAAAATCTCGAGTGGTTCGCTTAAGGACTGGACGTAGGTCACAAGGGGTGGCTAAACCAGGATAAATCCTTGTGTTTGATTCTCTCAACCCTATCTCTTTACATTTGTGCATTTACTTTATATGCTTGCTTGAATATTATTCATCTTAGTTTATTTAATTTGTGAGTGAAGTATTCAATCTCATTTATCTATTCACTTCAATTATCCAATAGCTTCAACGAAAATTATTTAACAAACGTTTTATGAAAGATTTGCGAAAATATTTCATAAACTCAATTCACCCCCTCTTGAGTTTGAGGCCACTTGGCTAACAAGTGGTATCAGAGCTACGCTCTTGTGTAAAGGGCTTAGCAGCTTCAAGAGAAAGTGATGGCTTCCTCAAATAAGTTTTCAAAAAGTTCCTCTATCTATAAACCTCCTTTTTTCAATGGGGATGGGTATGCTTATTGGAAAGAAAGAATGAAAATTTTTATTGAAACTATTGACTTAGATGTGTGGGATGCTATTGAAAATGGTCCTTTTATCCCCACAAAAAATGTTAATGGTGTAAGGGTTAATACACCAAGAAGTGAATGGACCAATGATGATAAGAAAAAGGTCCAATATAATTTGAGTGCCAAAAACATTATTACCACATCTTTGGGGCATGATGAATTCTTTAGAGTTTCAAATTATAAATCTGCTCAAGAAATGTGGAATGTTTTAGAAGTAATCCATGAGGGTACTAGTGAAGTGAAAAGATCAAGAATTAATACTTTCACTCATGAATATGAACTTTTTAGAATGAACCATATTGAAAGTATTCAAGAAATGCAAAAATGTTTTACATATATAGTTAATCATTTAGCTTCATTAGGAAAGACATTTTCTAATGAAGATCTTATTAACAAGGTTTTAAAATGTTTGAGCAGGCATTGGCAACCTAAAGTGACAGCTATTGCGGAGTCAAGAAATCTCTCAACCATGACCTTAGCCACACTTTTTGGCAAGTTCTAAGAACATGAATTGGAGTTGAATAGACTCAAACAAAATGAAGAAGTTGACAACAAAAAGAAAGGAATTGCTCTCGAAGCCACTTCCTCCATGGTGCATGAAGATGATAAAGATAACGAGGATGACTTGGAAATAGATGAGGAGAATCTTGCTCTACTAGTCAAAAAATTTGGAAGATTCATTAAGAAGAATAGAGCTTATGGAAAACCTCTCTTTCCCCAAAAGAATGTCTATCACAAAGGGGAAGGAACTTTATCCACTCCAAAATGCTATGAATGTGGAGAGTTGGGTCACATAAAGATGGAGTGCCCGATTTATCAAAGTAAAGTGGAAAAATACCACCAAAAATCCTCAAGGGAGAAGAAAGAAAGAAGAGCCTACATAGCTTGGGATGATAATGACATGGACTCAACCGATAGCTCGGATAATGAGAAAGCCAATCTATGTTTCATGGCTAGAGGAGAAGAGGAAGATGAAAATGATATAGAGGTAACATCTTCAAATTCTGAATCAAACTCTTCCCCTTCCTATGATGAACTATAAGATGCATTTGAAGAATTGCATAATGAATCTATAAGACTTGCAAAACTTGTTTCATCATCCAAGAAATCAATTTCCTCTTTTGAAAACAAGATATCTATATTAAATAAGGAAATTGAGGCACTTAAATTAGAAAATGAAACTCTTGGGTTAATTGATGCAAATTCTTCATGTATGACATGTTTATCACTTGATAATGCATCTACACCCTCATCTTGCTCATCATGTAAAGCATTTGAAATTGAGATTGAGGACTTAAAAAACACTCTTTCAAAATTTACCTATGGAAGAGATAATTTGAACATTTTTCTTGGAAACCAAAGATGTGTTTTTCAAAAGGCTAGTTTGGGGTATAATCCCAATAAACAACAAAAGTTTCTCAAGAACTTCTTTGTTTCATCAAGTACATCAAATAGTCCCTTTATTAAATGCTTTCATTATGTTAGGAAAGGGCATAGTGCATCAAATTGCAATATAAGGAAGAATATCAATAACAAGCTAGGAACTAAATTGGTTTGGGTTCCCAAAGACACTTTGACAAAGACTAACACACAAGGACCCAAGAAAATTTGGATACCAAAAGTCAAAAATTGAAGTGTATTGTAGGTGTGCTTGAAGGCCAAGAATTAACTTTGAATATCCTGAAAAGTGGCTGCTCCAAGTACAAAACCAAAAAAATACATCAAGCTATCCTTCTTGTCTCCAAAAAGCTTGAACTTGCATCCTTTGGTTAAGTGTGACTTGCTCTATGCTTTACTAGTTTAATATCTTGAATATGTTAAATAAATATATTTTTCATGTGAAATGGCATGTATAATATCGATATCTTTGAACTTGTCATAATGGATCAATCATGCATCTAATTCTGCTGTACAATATATTAGTCTACTGCATAATATGCTTATCTGCTGCATAAATTGGTCACCGTGTTGCATAATGTCTTGTTGCATAAACTTTTTGCTGCACAATGTCACAATCTTCTGCATAATACATTAAGTTGCTACATAATATGATATCTCAATGCATAATATGTTGTTTTGCTGCACAATTATGAGTTTTTGATCATAATCTATTTGGACTATATACTTAAATGATGTTTGGGATTGTTTTGGAATGTTTTTGAACTAATTGAAGCCTTTCATCATATGCATTTGCTATTGGTATCACATATTGTTGTGCTAAATTATTTATTCTCTTATATTGATCCTGCTGGGCTGAAATGATTATATCAAATCTGAATGCTTATGTCTTCTTTTTGATAATGCCAAAGGGGGAGAAATTAGTGAAATATATTGCATGTGTACGGGGGAGTTTTGCACTTTCACATATTCTATCTCATGCATACATTATGGAGGAGTGTTGCACTTAATTATATGATAATCAAATAAATGCATATATTTCCTATTCTATTGAATGTTTAGTTTGTCATCATCAAAAAGGGGGAGAATGTGAATGCTTATGTCTTGAAGCATATCAAATGGGTTTTTGATGATAACAAAGCCAAAGGTGAAGATCAAGATCAAAAGAGAAGACCAAGATCTAAAGGGTATATTAGATATAGGTCTTAGAATATCAATGTAAAATGCCCTTTAAGTATCTCAATGATTCTTAAATGGTTTTTCAAATATCATTTCCAAAATAAGTGTGAAAATTCAAAACTACACATGTTTTTCAAAGAAACATTATTTTCAATCTTCGATTTAACACTCATGAAAGGTTTTATGTTTAATCAAATGTCTTGAGGTGTTAGAAATGGTTTACAAGCTTAATTGGACTTGAAAAATGTGTTTAAAGGCTAAGGTAATCGATTACACATGGTTTGTAATTGATTACAAGCTAAACAGAGAGCTGGTAATCGATTACATGGTTCATGTAATCGATTACACACAAGTCAGAGGCCGTGTAATCGATTACACAAATAATGTAATCGATTACATTGAAGCCCAGAAAGGCAAGAACACGTTCAAGGAGCCATGTAATCGATTACATAGATTGTGTAATCGATTACACACAAGTCAGAAACCATGTAATCGATTACACTAAGAATGTAATCGATTACACAGAACCCAGAAAGTCAAGAACACATTCAAACATCCATGTAATCGATTACATAGGCTGTGTAATCGATTACACGTGGTCTGACAGACGCCAACGACTATTTTTAACTGCATTAAATGATTGGCTTTATCACCCCCAATGGCTCTTTTCTTCATACAACTTATAAATACTTGCCTTGGGTCTTTATTAAGGGTTAAACTTCACTTTATAACATCAATCTAACACTTATACACGAGAATCAATCCTGAAAATGTTTTTGCCCTGTTTTTGTGAGAAAATTTGAGATATTCAAAAGGGGCATTGTTAGAGCTTCAATTTGTATTTATCTACTCTTCAAGAGAGTTTCTATCTTCTATCCTTTGTGTAATATGAAAAAGAGAGGGTGAGGTATCCCTCTAGAGTGAAGGGTGAGGTATCCCTTAGAGAGTGAGGTATCTCTCAAAGTTAGAAAAGGGTGAGGTATCCTTTGAGGGTGAGGCATCCTTCAAAAGGTTGTAAAGGGTGAGGCATCCCTGTTTTTGAGGCTCAAAGCACAAGGGTGAGGTATCCCAAGGTGTTGGTGAGTGCACTATTGTGTAAAGGTTTTCAAGCACCCATTCAAGCTTGAAGTTTAGTGGAAAATCTCGAGTGGTTCGCTTGAGGACTAGACGTAGGTCACACGGGGTGGCTGAACCAGCACTACAAGAAAATTATGAATTAGCGATGGAAATTTGCGAGGAAATTATTCCCTCGCAATTTCCTAGCTAATTAGAGAGGGAATTGCGAGGGATTAGCGAGGCAAATACCTTCCCTCGCTAAAATTCAAAACAAAATCCACAACTGGTAAATAGCGAAGCAATAGCGAGTAAATTAATTCCCTCTCTAATATTAGCGAGGGAAGTGAGAGGGATTATATTCCTCGCTAAATTTTGCGAGGGAACTACGAGGGAATATGTTATCCTCGCTAAAATCAGCGAGGGATTTGCGAGGTATTATTTCCCTCTCTAAAATCAGCGAGAGATTTGCGAGGTATAAAATTCCCTCGCTAAAATCAGTAAGGGAATTGCGAGGAAATTGCGAGGGATTAATTTCCCTTGCTAAATTAGAAAATGATTTACAAAACGTCTCCTTTAGGTTTAGTGTTCTGCTCTCCTTCCCCAAATCAAATATCCTTCCCACCCACAGCCGTACGATCTTCCCCTCCGCCACCCAAGCCCTTCCCCGGAGCTGAGCACGGCAGCCACGCGACGCGAGTGAGTTCCCCTCCTTTTGCAGGTAAGCCTTCTTCCATTATTTCTTTCTTCTTTCTTCCATCATTTCGCCTCCTTCTTCGTTCCCTTCTATTCTATCGCTTTTATCAGTCCATTTGATCCATATTTCATTGTGATGTGCTAGTGATCCCGTATTCCTCATTTTTGCATCATATTTGTGGCCAAGATCCTATTGATGCTATTTATACCGAAAAGTAAGAATCTACTAGACTTGTTCCATCGGAAAATTGTTAGAAGATCTTCTAAAATATGGGAAAAAATAAATTTGGACACTTTTCCAGATCGAATGTGCCCTTGTCATTTGAAGTTATCATATCTTACGTAAGTTTGTTGGGATTTTCGTTTTGCTTTAATTTTACAACAAAATTGACTTGTGAGGTTGTTTTTCCTGGTAAAGAAGTGCTACGATGAAAGAGAGGGAGAGAGAGAAATTATCTTCACTGATTGCTAAGATTTGAGAGGTGAAGTTAAATTGAATATTACGTTTGTTTAACATGCTTGAAAGCCAATGGATTCTTTATCAACTTGTCAGTTCCCCCCCCCACCTAAAAATAATGCATTCATCACGATTTGAAGGCATTTTTAATTGTATTTCCTCTATTATCTCATGAGAAGCAAGTTGCTGCTGATAAATTTATCCCATAAAACTACATTGTTAAAATTTTAAAAATAAGCAAATAGATTTATTGTAATCAGAAAAAAAAAAGAAGGAATGACAAAAGCATAGCCACCAGATCTTTGAACTTGCTTTGTGGCCGGGCATCCTTGATCATTCTTATAACTGCATCTGTAATAATTTCGCATATAGACCATGTATGACATAAGCCCAAACATATAGTTACTTTGAAATAATTTGGAATGCTTGTAAGAGTAAATTTGGAGCTACTTGGGTACTTCATGTTTAGAATTTCTTTCGACCATATTTTCTCCACAACCATGCCTCTTTGAAGAACAAGACTTTTTGTCCACGTTGGTGAATTATTCTGTGATACAATAATTCAAATTAGAAAGTGCACTACAACTCTCTTTACATTTATTGTACAAAAGCTAGGGAGATAGATTTAGGCTATGCTTGACATATCGACTTAATTTCTTCGTGAATTTTGTTGTTTATTTGACCATTTTAGTTTCGTTTAGTTGGTTAAACAAGTAGATTTGAGTTGAGTACCTCTGGTTTTGGTTCTTTATGTTAATTTGCTGATTTAATGTTATTATATGATGTTGTTTGCTATTTGTACAAGTTCAGAGGTAGAATATACTATCGGCCTAAAAAAATCAAACAGAGAAAAGAAAATGGAGAAAAGAATTATATATATATATATATATATATAGTTCTCAAGAAAAAGATGATTTTGCTTCAGTTATAATTTTCTAGATAAGGTACATTAAGAAAGAGTTTGGGTAAAATGTTTATTATAGTTTGATTGTCACACTTCCAAGTTCTAACTGTCATTTGCAGAAAACATAATGCCCTGAGTAAGATTCTCAAATATGTAAAATGTCAAGTTATGTAAACTACCTTTTGAATCATCCAACTCTAGGTATGCTTCTTCCGTGTTGGCATGCAAATCTTGATTAAGTGCACTTTGCCTAATGATAGATTCTAAATTCTAATAATCAGTTCCTAAAGAAAACGTACTGGGACAAATCCTGATTCTAAGTGCACTTTTCTTTATGTTATGCATCTCATTTCATATTCTTCTGTGTTCCTCTCCTTTTATCAAATTAAAGGTGGACAAAGAAAAAGTAAATGAATCCTTACAAAGCTTTCTTCCAAAAAAAGAAAATGTATTGGGACTGTTAAACCAATCAAGAATAGCAACAATTATAAGCTGATCTCCAACCTTAAGAGGTAACTTTTTCAGGGCCTTTTGGATTGCCTTTGAACTAACATCTCTTGATGCATCCTGGATCACCACCACAAAAATGTTTGAAAGGATTTTATGTGGAGCTTTACATATCCTAGTCTCTTCAAAACAATACTAAATGCATAGCAGTGCTTTTGCTCTACATTGTAACAATAATTATTGTTTGTATACTTATGTTAATTTGCCTACATATATATTTATATTTCTGATATATGATCTAACTATGATATGAAGAAAAGCAAAAGGTACTAAGGGCAAAAATCATATGCCTATTAACTTTGGCGGGCATAAGGGTTTGATATTTATCTTTTTTGGTCTTGGTTTCTGGTTTGCTTTATTTGATTTTGCTGCAAGTGAAACATTATTTTCAAGATGAATAAGAATTATTTTTAGTAAACTCTTATACATGAATTAATCAAGATGTGCATCTAGTACACCTAGTAAATCTCATAGATAACCTTAATATGTTCGTAGTTCCTTGAGCCACTGACATAGTTATTGTGCATGCAAAGGGGCTTAATGCTATGATTTTTGTTCTCTTATTTATGTTTAGATTTGAGTTCCTTGCTGAAATGCTCTTATTTAGATCATAACTTTGAACCCGATTTGAAAGAGGTGGATATGTAAAATGTTATTTGATTGTATGCTATGGGTGCGGGTTCTTGTTGCCTTTCTTGTTCTTTTCGCTATCTAAGCTTGGTAAAGGCATTTTTGTTGCAAGTGCAACATTTGTTCCTGAGTCTTGATTCATCCGGAGTCTTCTTGAGTCAAGGTTAGTTTCATCCTTATTCATTGCATTGCTTCATACGTTAATTATAAAAACACATATATACCTTTATGTTGCAATCAAGAGATGCACTGTGAAGGTGTTTGTGTCTTTAGGATTATATGTCACTTGCATGACATAATGAGAATGTCTCGCAAAACTTATTGAGAGAGTAAAATATTTACCACAAAACTTGCCTATCTAACTCAACTTTAACTATTAAAGGAGTTACTAGTATTTCTAGGATTGAAACCATCCCAAAATACCTCCAAAACTTGCCTAAAAAGACTGATTTTCAAGATTGCGCCAAATATGCATCTTAACTCAGAAAATTATAAAATTTTATGGGAAGATAGATCTCTCTTATATCTTTCCAATGCCGCAAACCTCATCTCATTTGGATAAGCGTATCTAAAGTTATGCGACATTTTACACAAGCAAAAATAGGGAATTCACTGGTTTACCCATTTCTACCCTGACTTTAAACTGAAACTGGGAACAAAATACACCCAAGAAAATTATAAAATTTTGCAGGCAAGAAGCCTTACATGTTAGCTTTAAAATGCCTCTGGTTTCATGTGAAACGGACACCGGAGCAGGAAGTTATGCAATCTGGTTTACTGGCTGCCAGAATGCATTTTCTGCAGAATCTACCTTGGATTCAAACCGAAATTGGTACTGTTTGGCTTGGTGTAAAATTCTGAAATTTTTACCACACGTAGCCCTATGTCTTAGCTTTAAAATGAAATAAAAATCATGTCATTCCGATGCCTGTAGCTCAAGTTATACGACAAACACCACAGGCTGTCAGGGTGCTATTTTGATTCTACAAATTCGGGTATTGTATAATCTTGATTTCTAACCTAGTTCTAATCCTCAAATCATGGATTCTAACTGTTTTCCAACCCTAATAATGGTCTCTAATCATGTTAGGATCATCCATTCACTAATTCAACTCATCGATGATGGATTTAAACTCAAACTTCCAACTAAAACCCTACTTTTTTTCAACTAACCATTAAAAAGGAAACTATGAATTGCAAGGGCTCCAATCCATCAACTAACTAGTATCTAACTCATTAAACTTAGATTATGATCAAAGTCAATCAATCACAACCTAATTCTCATTTTTCTCCAATCCATTTCTAAGATTCTCTATCATGAACCAAAATGGTTGGTTTGAGTTATAAATGACTATGTAATACTTATTAGACTAAAATTATCCTAACTTAATTATTGGAAGCAAGAATCAAGCTAAGAGCTAGGATTTTGCTCTCCAAATCCAGTTTTCCATTCCAAATCTCTAACCCCCATTCAAAAGAACAAAG
This sequence comes from Ormosia semicastrata, assembly GCA_029884595.1. Classification (NCBI taxonomy): domain Eukaryota; kingdom Viridiplantae; phylum Streptophyta; class Magnoliopsida; order Fabales; family Fabaceae; genus Ormosia; species Ormosia semicastrata. Next base: position 106,181,626 of record JAQQTO010000063.1, read on the forward strand.
AGAGAAAAAGAATAGAAATCTCCTACCTTTAGGTGATGACCAACCTTTGAGCCTTGCTCTTCTTCTTTTCCTCTTCCCTTCCTTTCTTCTCCTTTATCTCTTTCTCCCCTTCGTTTCTCTGTTTCTGTTCGGTTCTATTCTTTTCTTTTGTTTTCTGCTAGGGTCACGGGTTAAGGGGAAAATCGAAATTTAAGTTCTAGTGTTAGAACTTTTATATGCTAAGAACACTTAAGTTATATTAATTCAAGTTTTTCAACTTCCCAACAACTATAAAATAAATATTAGGATTCATTTAAATTGCTGGTTCACTTTTATTCTTATTTTTCATATCTTCTACTAGTCAATCGGTATTAAAATACACAACCAGTATACTTAAAAATACCAAACTGACTCCGATTCTTCTCAAATTTTAACTGTATCTTACTTAACTCATTTGTGACCTAAAATCAATTTCTCTATACTTGTTTCTCTCAACTTAGCCTTTAAAGCTATTTCCTAAGTCATTTTAAGCTACTTTTCAACTTCTGTGTTGCAACTAAGTGCCTAAACTAATTCAGTTTGTCACAAAACACCACTGGCATGTTAAGCAAGTATTAGAATACCTTTATAACCCGCTTACAAGCCTAACATGATACTGTCTCTATCACACACTGCTTCACCACATTCGAACAACTTGGTTTATTTCTTCATCAGGCGACTGAAATTCACGAATCAGAATGATCATGACTTCCTTACTATAGCAATTTGCGTATAGGGCTTCCAATTCCTTACACACTACTTCACCTTCTCAATCTGTTGCACAATCTTAATCCCAGTGTGCCGAGCTTGCCATGATTTCTTACTCTTATAAACGACCTTCAAGAAGGGTAAGAGTGCAGGTATACCAAGAGCAGAGGCAACAACACTGAAAGCTCTAGCAGTAGTGTTCCTAACATATTCATCAATGTTGTCTATGTCATTGTGGCCAGTGAAAACTTACATTTTATTTATGTTTTTCTCTCCTATGAGGTACATTTAGGACTATCTAAATATGACATCAAATCTTAGATGTTGAAAATAAAAGTTATGAATTTCTAACGAATTATGTGTTAAGAATATTGGTTTGATTTAACTTTTGATTGTGCTTTAACATATGCTTAAAGTTTTATTTTCTTATTCGAGTGAAGATTTGAGCAAAACCTTAGTTTCCCGTTTGAGATTCAATATGAATGAGCACATATACTTATTGTTCGTACTGCTCATTGTATTGAATATTGAATTGTCCAAGTGGGACAATTTGGTAAGAAATTTTTCCTTCACTTAGTTACTAGTTATTATTTAAATCTCATATCTTATACTTGTTGAAATTTCGGTCTGCTACATTTCCTTTTGTTCTCTGGGTGTATACTTAAACGTGGTAGATCTCACTGCGTTATAGTCATGCACTTGGAGACCAATGGGAAATGCTGCTGAAATTTCATCAAGTATAAAATATGAGATTTAAGGAATAACTATTAACTAAGTGCTGAAAAAGTTTCTTAGCGAATAGGATAGGGCCATACCATGTTAAGAAGGACAGCTTGATATAAGGATTCGTATTAATGTGCTAAACCAATTTCAAGCAATCATGAGACCCGATCGAAGTTGGATGTTACGAAGAAATGATCCTACCGGCTATGTAAGTGAAGAATTCAAGGATGGAGTTGATGATTTCATTAGGGTTGCTCAAGGAGACCCGACAGTTACTGATGCATTAAATCGTGTCCTTTGTCCATGTGCTAGATGTAAGAATCGTGCTTGGAGGGAGGTATTTGGGGTAGAACAACATCTGTATAAGTACGGATTTGTGGATGGTTATGTAAATTGGACCATTCATGGTGAGGACATATGGGGGATAGCGGCTCAACATCCATTGTCCATGATGATGAAGTGGAGCCTATGAATCCATACGTGGATATGGTTATGGATGCCGCAGGTGATAGATTAAATCCAGAGGCTCAAGATTTAGAAGAGGATCCAAATCCGTTAGCTGCGAAGTTTTATGACTTGCTAAGAGACGCTGACGAACCTTTATGGGATGGTTGCCATAAGCACACGAAATTGTCAGCTGTAACTCAACTTTTGAACTTGAAGTCAGAGTTTAACATGAGTGAGAGTTGTTATGATAGAATGATTGTCATCATTAAGAGCATGCTTCCAAAGCCTGAAAGGTTACCCGAAAACTTCTACAAATCGAAGAGAATGGTTCGTGAGTTGGGATTAGGATATGAGAAGATAGATGCGTGTCTTAATCAGTGCATGTTGTATTACAAAGAATACAGTGACAAGAGACTCTACTCAGTTTGCTTAGTATGTGGACACCCATGATTCAAACCGAAGGCGGGACGTTCATCGAATGAGAAGGATGTGCCGCACTCAGTGTTGCGATATTTTCCCATTGTGCCAAGACTCCGACGTCTGTTTATGTCCAAAAACACTGCACAATATTTGACTTGGCATGCGGATGGAGTGCGTCAAGATGAATCAGTGATCAGGCATCCAGCTGATGCTGAGGCTTGGAAACGATTTGACGCTACCCATCCTACATTTGCCCTAGATGCTCGAAATGTTAGGCTTGGCCTGTGTACAGACGGTTTTAATCTATTCAGCGGTTCAACCACACCATATTCATGTTGGCCTGTTTTTGTCACACCGTACAATCTACCTCCAAGTATGTGTATGAGAAGGGAATACATATTTCTCACTCTTGTGATTCCTGGACCAAAGTCACCTGGTAAAAATTTAGATGTCTATCTTAGACCCCTAATTGATGATCTGAAGATATTGTGGGATGTTGGGATGCAAACTTATGATGCCTGGAAGAAGCAAAATTTCGATATGAAAGCGGCTTTGTTGTGGACAATAAGTGACTTTCCGACCCTATGGAATGCTATCCGGGTGGAGCACTCATGGAAAACTTTCTTGTCGCTGAATTACATAAGTCATTTATGTTGAAGCATGGTAGGAAATGCTGTTGGTTTGATTGTTATCATCAATTTTTTCCTTTTGATCATCCATTTCGCCATGATCGAAACTCTTTTAAGAGATCAACAGTGAAAAAATCTAATCCACCGCAACTGAGTGGGACAGATGTCTTGAATAGAGTGACTCAACTTAAGGAAATCATATTCGGCTTGAATTCAGTGTAAACAAAAACAAGATGGCTTTGGTATACACCACAATTGGGTGAAGAAGAGCATATTTTGGGAATTGCCTTATTGGTCCACTAATCTAATACGACATAATTTAGATGTTATGCATGTCGAGAAGAACGTGTTTGATAATATCTTCAACACTGTCATGGACATAAAGGGCAAGACAAAAGATAATGCAAATGCAAGAGAAGATTTGAAGATAATATGCAAACGTCCTACCTTGGAGCTAATAGTTGAGAATGGCAAGTGTAAAAAACCAAAGGCGACGTATGTCTTGGATGCCAACCAAAGAAGGATGGTGTGTGAGTGGATAAAACAGTTGAAATTTCTGATGGATATGCATCGAATATCGCACGTTGCATCAATGTAGACACGGGAAGATATATGGAATGAAAAGTCACGATTGTCATATTTTTATGCAAAGGTTAATTCCCCCGGCATTTCGTGATATCTTGCCAAAACCTATATGGGGGACCGTTAACGTAACTAAGCTTGTTCTTTAAAGAAGTTTGTGCAATCGAAATTCGTGCTTCCACCATGGAGAATGCGAGCTTTCTATCATTGAAACAATTTGCAAGTTAGAGAAGATTTTCCCTCCAAAGATTCTTTGACGTGATGGAACATCTAGTCGTGCATCTCCCTTATGAAGCTAAGGTTGGAGGACCAGCAGTGCATTACTGGTGGATGTACCCTTTGAGAGGTGTATGCTGTACTTGAAAAGAAAGGTCCGAAATAAGACGAAAGTTGAAGGATCTATTTGTGAATCGTATATTTTAGAAGAAATTTCCAATTTTGCTTCCATGTATTTTGATCCCCACCTGAGACAGGCGCACTCAAGTTCCTCGGAATGACGATGGTGGGGAAGAAACAATTAATGAACGATTTTCTGTTTTTAAACATCCATGTCGTCTATCGGGAGAGGTCGAAATAGATTCTTGACGGATGTGGAACTTGATTCTTTGAGACATATGTGCTTGTAAATTGTGGAGAAGTAGAACCTTATCTCCAAGAAGTTTACTCTCTATCTAATGAATTTGTTATTAATGTGCTAAATTTATGCTAAATATTAATTATTGTATTGATTAGAAAATTCGAGGATTCGTTAAGGGAAACCAATCCCAATATCACTGATGATCAAATATTGGAAGCTCGAGATAAGGACTTCAAGTAGGTGGCTAAAACATCTAGTGAGTCTTTTTATCCATAATAGTGATCTATCATATTAAATTTAATGTTCATTATGCTACATGTTACAACTATCTACCGTCTATGTAATGATACATGTTAATATAGGCCAAGTCGAGGATCAAATGATACGAGAGATAAGTTATGGTCCATCCAAGTCCGTGACTTCTTACTATGGCTTAATAGTTAATGGGTACAGATTTCATACTAAGGTGTACGGACAAAATAAAGCTACCATGAATAGTGGCGTATGTGTTAGAGGTAGTATATATGGTGAGAATGACTTCGACTATTATGGCATCGTTGAAGATATATTGGAATTGTCATATGTAGGAAATCAGAATAGAGTATTTCTTTTACAATGTCATTGGTTTGACCCGATAAATGGAGTCAATGTTGATGAGAGATATGGATTAGTTGACATCAAGCATAAATCAAAACTTCACTCAAATGAGCCATTCGTTATAGCCGAACAAGCACAACAAGTGTACTATACAAGATACCCACAAAGCGGGAACGAGCTAATGGTGAATGGTGGGCACTTGCAAGGTCGAGCAAAACTCTTCATGGTGAGACATTGAATGATGAAGGTGATGAATTGAATGACCTAATCGCCACGATTATTACCAAGATGATGGATCCCTTGGAACACACAATCTGTCATAGATGATGAAGCAGTCTCCTTGTTTGATGCACATGCCCAAATGGAAGAAGTGAACATATGTGATATACATTATCCAATGGATGATGTGGTTGATGATGAGTTCATTGATGACAACGAAAATAATGAAATTAATGAATTCTCAGATGAAGATGAGGAATCTTTTCCTTCAGACTCAAGTAGTTAAAATTGAAGCTTGTTCAATAAACTTTGTTAATGGTATTTATACTGAAATATCATTATTATATTTTGAGGTTTTTATTGACATATAGTTTCTTAACTCGTCATGTTTCATTATGTTTCCTTATGCAGATATTCATCATGACCATTCGAGGTAGAGGTTGGACGATGTGGGAGAGGCCGTAATGTTTCATCTACCCATGATTCTCCACCACTACAAGTATTCTCGATCCTCTCCAGGTATACTGTAGGATATATACTTCAATTATTGTTAACTTGTGGTTTATATAAATGTAATATATATGTATTTTTTGTTTATGTATAATTTCGGGCCATCGGCCCATCGACCAGTAGCAGCTACCAAGCGTCTAGTCCATTGACCATTGGAGGCGCATCGACCTTCGTCCCATCTCTTCTTACCGACCCAGCGATTTCTATGCCACCCATTGACCCACCTACTAGCGACCGAATGTGGTGCCTTCATGTGGAGAATCCAATGTAGAAATAGATAGCAGGAACTTATATATGTGGCATCGTCTCGAACCAAGTAAGTAATAGTGATATATCACCTTTTTATTACATGTATTTACTCTTAAATTACTAACATTATCTTTTTATACTTATAGGAGGAGGTTTCTCCCGTCGAAGGTGACACGTGACATTATGTACAATGTCATGACACGGATGCCTGTTCCGGCTAGTACGTGGCGATGTTATCCAGCTGAGATGAAGGAAATTCTATTTAACGACTTTATGGTAAGTAATTGTGTCTATAGAATTATATATTATACATTTGTTGAAAAATAAATATACATACATATCATTTGTGTAGGCTAAGCATCGGTTCACATCTGATGCTGATCGTGGCATGGCGAGAACTGTCTGGGAACGAACTATCTTGGACCGTTATCCAGACCATTTGAACAAAGCACGAGATAAGGCATTTGAGAGGGCAAATTCAAACAACTTGGCCGATGTTAAGGGCCATGGGCCCAGAGGAATGAGGACGGAAGTGTGGGATGGCCTGGTCGACATTTGGCTGACAGATAAATGGATGACGAGGTCTGCACATTGCCAGAAGGAACAGTAGACCATGCCTCGATGCCTTGAAGCATACAGGCGGGTCGATAAGCTTTGGTCAACACAAGAGCAAGATGGTAATATAACTTCATCATTTAAAATTTTAATGATAAGCATCTGTGTATTAATATGTTATAATTACTTGAGTTATTTGCCTATCTTGAGTATGACATAATATTTTAGAGGGAGTGCCTTACTTTTGATATGTGTTTATTATATAATATTCTTTCATATGGGATTACAGGAGACAGAGTTAAAGCATCCGGTTTCTTACAGAGATCTTTATGCAAAAGTTCATAAGAAGAAAGACGGAAGCTATGTTTCTGAGTGCTCGAGAAATTTTATTGTAAGTGTCTTGTTCTTATTCAAAAGTCATATATATTTTAGGTTATTTATTTTTTTGTTGATATTTTTCTTGTTTTTTTATTTTTAGGAGTCATATGACACTGCAATGACAGAAAAATATGGAGAAAACTCTTCCTCTCACCCTATGGTTGACCCAGAGGTTTGGATGGATGCGGCGGGTCCCAACAAGAAGGGACGTGTGCATGGCATAGGTAACAGCTTGCATATTGGTAATAACACCATGCAAGCTTCATCCTCCTCGGTTGCGGGTCCTTCCCGCTCTACACCGTTGACACAGACATATCGAAGTAAATCACAAAGAAGTGGCGGCGGCCGATGACTTCATTTGTTCGAGTCAACTTGTCCCTATGTTGGCACCTTTCCAATCATTCCTATCTACGTTCGGATCAACAAATGTTGCTCCACAACCACCATCACAAGGTCTAGGTAGGGAGGGTCGAGAGGAAGAGGAAGAGGAAGAAGAAGAATGAGATGACTTAGATCGATTGCCATTTTTTATTCTTATTGTCTACTTTGTATAACTTTCAACTATATCAATTGATTATTTGTATAGTAACTTTAAACTATATTATTGAATTATTTGTACAAGTTTTTTGTTAAAGCGGTTTACAATTATTAGATTGTTTGTTGTTGGATTTTGTTTGTTGGATTTATGCTTGCTGTGGTTTGATATGCAGGTTTTGGGGAAGTAATAATATAAATAGGTTATTTAAAAAAACCTACTCATTTACCGACGGATTAGAGAGGGATTAGCGACAGAATATGACATGTTAATTAGCGAGGGATTAGCGACGAAATAGCGAGGTATATTTTACCGATGGATTAGCGACTCCATAACGAGGGGAAAATAGCGAAGGAATAGAGACCTAATAGCGACGGAATTTATAACGAGGGAATAGCGACGGAATAGAGATGGAAATTGACAAAATTAGTATATTAAGTTACAGACGGATCAGCGAGGTATTAGCGAGGGAATTATTAGCGATGGAATAGCGAGGCAATAGCGAGTAAATTGTCAGTGACGGAATAGCAATGGAAAGTCCCTCGCAAAATAGCGACGGAATACTACGGGATATTAGCGAGGGATTAGAGAGCGATTAGCGAGGGAAATGAATTTTCTTGAGACGGATTAGTGAGGAAAACTTTCCTCGCTAATTAGCGATGAAAAAAAAGCGACTAACTAATCCCTCGCTAGTCCCTCTCTAATCCCTCGCTAATTTTTTTAGCGAGGGATTAGCGAGGGAAATTTCCCTCTCTAATTTCCTGATTTCTTGTAGTGCAGGATAAATCTTTGTGTTTGATTCTCTCAACCCTATCTCTTTACATTTGTGCATTTACTTTATATGCTTACTTGAATATTATTCATCTTGGTTTATTTAATTTGTGAGTGAAGTATTCAATCTCATTTATCTATTCACTTCAATTATCCAATAGTTTCAACGAAAATTGTTTAACAAACGTTTTATGAAAGATTTGCGAAAATATTTCATAAACTCAATTCACCCCTCCTCTTGAGTTTGAGGCCACTTGGCTAACAATCATTTCATTTTTTTTATCACTTTCCTTCATTGCAATCAATGGGACATAATCTTCATTGACTTTGTCCACTATTTGCAAATAAGACTGCTTGGAAAAAAATGTCAATGTGCTCAGTCTGCATGGAACAAATAATGTGACAACATAGAATTCTACAATGTTCGAACAATCTACATTAACAATAGAATTTAGACTCACTTCTATCATACTTAACCTTTTGCATAGTGGTTAGGTTACAAAATCTATTCATCTTGAAAAGGACATTGTTGCCATCTTCTTCTCAATCAATAACATTTAAAGCACCAGCTTCTTCTATCTCTCCCTTTACTTCTCTAAAAATGTCCCTCATGTAAATCTTCTCAGCTGAAAGCTCAATCTTATGAAGTGAGGTTGTAAGCATAAGATCATCAAACATTGACTTAAAATCAACTGTGAGCTCATTATTTCTATAATCTCTCACACAATGATCAAAATTATGAATGAAATCAACAAGACTATGATTTTTCCTTACATACCTCTTGATGAATGGGTTAACCCCTTCACACTGAGATGTTGTTCTTTTACAACCAAAAAATTTATCAGGCAGATAAGCAGTTACCCATATCCTCTTCCTCTCATAAGTCTTCATAACCCACTCATTCGTTCCAAGCAAATATTTATCAACCATTTTCTCCCAATATTTTTCAAACTCCTCCTCGCTAAAGTTGGAATAAATTGCAATCTTAAAATCCTCCAAGAATTTAGAATTCTTTACCTTATCACATGCATTGTTGTAAAGATGCCACGCACAAAGGCAATGTGTTGCTTCCGGAAACACACTCTCTATAGCCTTCCTCATTGCACCATCACCATTTGTCACCACCCTAATAGGATGTTTATCAAACATTGATTCAAAAAAAATCCTCCAGAACCCATTTGTATGTCCCTTCTATCTCATCTGCAACCAATGCATATCCAAAAATAGTTGTTTGACCATGATAATTCGAGCCTGAGAATATTACCAATGACTTGTTGTATTTGTTCTTTTTCTAAGTCGTATCAAATGCTACGGCGTCAAGCACTCAAAATCAACTTAGCTACCTCCATCAAACTAGAACAAATATTGCAGCTTACCATCATATGTCGTCGTGAACTTGGCAAAAAATAAGGGATCATTATCTACCTTTGATTACAAATAATTCAAAGCAGCAAAAACATCCCACTCTTCTATCTTAGCTATACTAGTCTTATTAATGTGATTGTACATATCCTTCTTATAGAAACCTAAACTAGCATAACCACCTTTTTATCCTAATATGAAGGCCATTATGTGGCATCTTCTCATACTAGAAAGATCCATGCTGTCCACTTGAGCTTTTGTCAGCTATCATGATTCGATATGCGGGAAGTAAATGTATATACTAAGGAGGCAATAGTACATGGTTGTGACCCACTACAAAGCTTGTCACTACCTATTTTGATGTCTTGTGGTCTAAGTGTAGCCGCAACCTAGCAAGGCAACTTGTTCGGGTGATTGGTCTATGCAGCCTCGTGTAGTGCTTTTTGTGTCACACTCCCTCTTTCTTGCATACTAATTTACACATAATGGCATTCCCCTTCGCATCTCAAGTTACAGAAGATCTCTTGATAATAACACCATGAAACTTGACATATATTTCATAAAATTCGTAAGCTTCAATTTCACTACCGAATTCTAATCCCTTTATATCATCAACTATCAATTGTGACACCCTTTTAGAACTTTCTTCAAACTTCTTATGCTCAAAATCATTCAAGTCATCTCCTAAAGCTCCATCACGATTCAAATTTGCAAAGTCAGACTGGTCATTACTTGAACCTCCATCAGAGCTCACATCTTTAAGCTCATCTTACAAATCATCTATGTTATCATTCAAACTAATGAATGGTTCCTCAACATTGGTATCCATCTACATTGATGTAGAAAAAAAATTAAAAAAAACTACTGATAAAACTATTTCTCCATAACATACCAATCTCAACAGTAGCACTAACTACACAACTCACTTTACATTGCTATACTTGCACATGACAATTCAAAATAAAATAGTAAACAATAAACAAAATTAGATTATTGAGACAAGTATTGGTACCTAACTAATAGTTCGGCCGAAGAGGACGATGGGGATTGCAGTTTCAAAACAATGACAAAAAGATATGAAAGTCACAATTCACTTCTTTAGAACGACGATGAACACGATTAAGCAATGTGACTGGGGATTCCTTTTTAGAAGGAGGATGACAACGGCTACTCATGGACGAGAAGAAATACAAATATTCACATGAGAACAAAGAATATCATCTATTATAGGTTCAGGGTCTTTGTTTGGGTGGGATTTGGGGATTTAGGGTTCTTAGTTTGGGTTGGGATTTGTGGATTTAGGGTTAGGGTTCCTTATTTGGCTGGGAAATTGGGGATGAATGAATTTGATTTGATTTTGAATTAGTAAAGAAATGAATTTGATTAAGGTTTTTGATTTCAATTAGGCAGTCACACATTGATTCTCTAAAAACATTTCCATTAGGTCCCCAAGAGTCTTTCAATATATAAATTGGTCAACACACCCTTGATGAGTAGGTAGTTGACATGGATTATGAAGTGTCTATGTGTCACGTCTCGGTTGAGCCACATAGGAAATGTACTAGTACAACCTGATTTCCTTGTGTACCATAGAAACCACCTAGATTCAATGGTTGTAACACAAACTAGACAATTTCGGTGTACCATTGCTCATTTGTAAGGGTGTAAGTGGGTTTGGTTTAGTTTTTAAGGGAAAATAAATCCAAACAAATCAAAATCAATTAGTTCAGTTTTGTTCATTTTTTGTATTTTTGGATAACCAAATTTAAACCAAACCGAACCGAACATCTACAGATTGATTTGGTTCGGGTGATCGGGTTAACTATTTTTTTAAGATAAAAACTAGCTAAATAATTAGATTTTCATAGCGCAAAAAAAAAAAAACATAATAAACATATGAAAAAATTTCTAGAAATAGAATCAAATTTATTGATTTGAACACTAATAATTATTTCAAATTTCAGAATGTATATTAAAAGATTCATAAAGAGGGAATAAAGAAGCATGTTGATATTTGTATTAAGAAATTATATTTGAATAATTTAAAAAAAATTTCAAGAGAGATTTAACTTGACAGGTTATATACTACTACTATTCAATTAAAGAAGTTGTGAGGCTACTAACCTAGAGGTATATATGTAACTAATTGAACTTCTAAGGACATGAGTGGAGCTAATGAAGACTTGATTAGTTGAACTTTGAATAAGCAACCTAGCGAATCCAAAGTCTCCAACCTTTGTTATCATATCTTCATCCAAGAGAATGTTGTTGGCCTTCAAATCACAATGCACAATAGGAATTTTACTATCATTGTGCAGGTAATCTAATGCACAAGCAGCATCAATATCTATATTCAGACTCTTCATAAGGTTCAACCCATTTTCATTTGCATGCTTTCTCTTCCCTTTAATCCAATCTTCTAAGCTCCCATTACTTAAGTACTTATAAACCAGAGCCAGAAATTCATTATTTTTAAAGTCAATTCATCGTTTCTAAACTTCCAAGTTCAGATGATGTTGTTGCTATTACCTTCACTTTTCTGTTCTTTATGTATAGTAGCAAGCAAGTTGTCAAACATAGTATCAGTGTTATCACTGTGGCTATGATGATGTAATGTTTGATATGCCTTCTTCCATGGCCATGAAACTCACATGCAAAATGCAAGTAAAGTTTTTTATTGCCTTTTAAATGGACAACAAAGAGATTTTGGAAAACTCCACCACTAGGAATGGTTCTTTCTAAATCATTATAAGAGAGGTTCAAAAGTTGAAGGACATGTACATTTTGAAGTTTAATAAGAATGGATCCAGAGAGTTGGTTGGAGGAAAGATCCAAAGTTTCCAAGCCTCTCACCTCTCTAAGAGTTTTTGGAATAACACCTTATAGCACATTTTTTGCCAAAAACAAATTTTTTAAGCTCAGACAATTGCTGAATGAGTTAGGGATGTCACCAAACAACTATTAATTTTTTAAATTTTCAATATATACTATGCCTAATATTAACTAGAGTTAATTTTATAATTCAACCAACTTATTTAAGAAACTGATAATGAAATAAGTTAGAAAATTAGTAATTATGCTGACTATGACTAATTATTATTAATAGAGTTAAAACATTAGTGTCTCTTTTAGATATGACTAAACCTCTAATTGTAAGAAATAAATATAAAAGTTTGTTAATAAAAATCTACTAATATCATGAAATACTATGAAATCAAAACATGAGTTCATAATGCTTGAAAATTTTTTGCAGTCCTAGGATATCTAAGATTTTTATCAGGGTGAACTATCCTTGCTTGCAAAGGAAAGAAAGGGTAAGTAGGGTAGGAGACATATCACCTCTCATCAAAGTGATAGAAATGAGTCAATTTTTAGGTGGATAAAAAGAAATGTTAATTCAAGAAAAAAAAATAGAAAATATCAGCATAAATATCGTCTTCCACTCTTTCTAAATGTTAAATCCAAAAGTAAGCAGAAGAGAACCATTGTTTCACCTTTGTGGTCAGTGAGTTGTGGTGCTGGTGAGCAGAATCGAACGTTTTGGCAGAGGGAGTTTTCTGATTTTCTGCGTTAGACGAATGGCGCGACCCGAGCTGTGGCGGAGCAGATCTGGCCTGAGTTGTGGCGGAGCAGAACCTACGGTGAGCTGCGGTGCCGGTGAGCTGCGGTGACCGTGAGCAGAACCGAACGTTTTGACAAAGGAGTTTTTTGGCCTTCTGCGTTGGATGAAGACGATGTTTTATGGGTTAAGAACTGGGAAACTATTACAAAAAGTCAAAAAAAAAATAGTAGCCAAACATGACTGTAGCATAAATTTAAAAAAAATGATAGTAAAATATATAAATATATGGTTTAGTTTAGTTCGGTTCTGTTCAGTTTTGAAATTTCAAATTCGAGAACCAAACTAATTAATATACTCAAATTAAATTGGACTAATTTAATTAGTTTGATTCAAATTAATTAAATTTGTAACACCCCAAATTTTAGACTACGTTACAGAACTGACAGAATTACACTATTTGTGTTTTCTGTGCACTATAAAAATAATTTGATTATTTCGATACTATTTTTGATTGTTTTGTGTGATTTGCTCGGGGTCAGGAAAATAATAATTTTCGGGCCAGGAAAATTCTTATCTGAGTTATTTAGAGATGGGGGATCTTACTTAACCCGAATCTAAGTAACACAGAAAAGAATATCTTAATTTTTAAAAATTTATCTGTAAAATAATTCTATTTTACTCATAAATATCTGTTGCTTTATGCATAGCTGTTATTGCTATGAATTATTTGACCTAGTATAGTTTAATTTGCCATTATAATCAATCCGACCAAAATAATCAACCGACCAAAATTCTGGAATTCTAATTCGACCAAAATTCTGGAAATCCTAATCCGACAGAAATTCTAGAATTTCAACCCGACCAAAGTTCCTCAAGATTTTCCCTAACGGTTTTCATTTCAAGTCTATTTTCGACAAGCCTATTTCGACAAACAAAACTATAATTTTATGAATACATTCTTGTCGATACTGATTCGGTCTCTCTCAAGTATTATAGGGATCTAAAAGACCAATCTTATGTAACTCATTCAACAATCCAAATTTTTGAAGATCTTGACACCGACAGAATTTGGACAAGATCCAAACACTTGAAGAAATTTTCCTAACATTTTGATCCCGTCAGATTTAATTACTGAATGTAAGCATAAGTTAAGTAGTGAGCTGAATTCGACACCTCCAGAGCATTTCTTGACAACATCAACTAGTAGTTCGACAGAACCCAAAATACCTCAAAATTGGATGAAGCTGATTCTCAGTTTTTGAATCAGAAAATCAAAGATTTTGGTTGTTATTGCTGTTTCTTTCGACCAAGACCATTTATTCTGACAAAGATCATCTCTTCCGACCAAGATTATCTATTTCGACCAAATGTTTATCTTTTCCGACAAAGACTATCTATTCAAAACATGGAAGACGTTCTCAGATTCGACAAAATGATGGACGTTGCTGTTAGCAGAGAATCAGTCAATAAAAGCAAATCTGGTTCTCCTTTTCTCTCAATCTTGTCGGACGATTCTGTAAATTAAAAATGAAGATGACTGATATGTAATCGACCTAACTGATGATAAATAGTACTACTATTCGATGTCGAACACGACTCTATGTCAAAAGTTGCTCATTGTTGGACAAACATTATTCGTCGAATTGGACCTTCTGAAATAATGCCATGTCCGTCGAATTTGAACTTTTGCTCAAATTCGTCGAATTTAATCTTCTGACTATTTAGCACCATGTTAATTATCGTCGAATTTGATCTTCTGACCATTTAGGACAGTGTTAATATCTGTCGAATTTGATCTTTTGATCATTTAGGAGAATGTCAATATTCGTCGAGTTAGGATACCAATGTCCGTCGAATTAGAATGATAATGTTCATCGAGTTATGATGCTAATGACAGTCGAATAAGAATTTCTTACCATTTAGTAGAGAAACTTCTCTAATGTCAAATCCGTCGAAATAGAATTTTGATTATATAGTACTTTCGTCGATTCGATAATTGGAAGATTTCTCCAACGTCGACACCTGTATGTCGAATTAGGATTTCTGTTAACCTTTTTGTATATTCGACAGTGTTGACCTTTGTTCGACAGAACTTAGCTTTTAGCCATTTTGGGAAAATAATGTTCTCCCATTTTACATCATTTTGTCATGTTAATTTTCGTCAAAAAATTGCCCTTGAAACTCACCGCTATGCAGCAACTTGGAGGAGGTTCTACATGATTCTTGAACACTCCAAAAGCCTTGAAAGTCAAGTGAATGACGTAAGTCATGTGGAATAGCAGGTGCACTCAGAATAGGATATTTTACTTCAAGTAAATCCTAATTTTTCCTATACTTATCCCACGGCAGCCGCCTTATAATTTCACTCTCATAAATTACATTTTCTCTCACATCAAAAATAGTATTCATCTTTTTCTCTCAAATCCCACGAACCTGAACATCATTTTTCTTCCTTTTCTCTTCATTGGTTCGGTCAAGCACCCTACGAACACCATCACTCATCTATAATTTTCATTCTCATCACTTCTTAAAGTTAAACACCATTTGAAACACTTTCCATTTAGAAAGTTTTCCCAAAATCCCACTTTAAATGCTTCAAAATCCCATTTCTATCTTACTTCCTTAGAGGTAAACTTTGATTTTTATGGTTTAAATTCATGTTTATGATTTGCTGAACCATGTTTGTTCCATGGTTTATTATTATTGAGCTTTGTTTGTGATTTTACTAATTGTTTTAGAATTGTTAGGAATTGTTGTGGCTTGTACGAAAACAAGAAGAAGGAGAGGAGTTTGAAAAGCTTGTCTTCAAGAGGTAAGAGGGAGATTTAACCTCACCAACCAAGTTTTGGTGGTGTGGGGATGGTTTTGTACGGTGAAAAAATTCGTAAGGGTTCTTCACCGATTGTTTGATACTATTTGATTGTGTTTGTGTTGTGTATGATTGTGTTTTTGTACTTACATGTGTGATATTATGTCTATTATTTTGATATATGTTTGTATGTATGAAATTGTGTGCATGAAAATATATGAGTAAAGTAAGATGTGAATAATGTGATGAACTGATTTTATGAGAGCTCCAAAGAGCTTGAGGCTTACGGCCATAATAGGCTAGAAAGGACCAAAGTCCTGAAAATGAGAGATTCAATTGAAAATGAAGGATTTAAATAAAAAAGAAATGAATTTGAACAAGATTGAAGGTTGTGGGAAAAGAATCGGATGTAATTAAATTGATGAATTAAAATGAGAACTTAGAGATTTAAAATGAATTTGGGACGAATTTGAGTATAGCAAAGTAAAATGATTTTTGAGAAAATGAATTATTATAAATATGATTTTTAGAGGGGCAATATTGTAATTTTCATTTTTAAAAGGGGCCATACTGTAATTATGATTTTTAAAGGGATAATATTGTAATTATAAATTTTATGAGGGACTATTTTAGAAATATGAATTTTATAAGGGATTATTTTGGAAATATGAATTTTATAAGGGACTATTTTGGAAATATAAATTTTATGAGGGACTATTTTGGAAATATGAATTTTATGAGGGACTATGTTAGAAATATGAATTTTATGAGGGACTATTTTTAGAAATATAAATTTTATGAGGGACTATTTTGTAAATATGAATTTTACGAGGGACTATTTCGTAAATGTGAATTTTATGAAGGACTGTTGTGAAAATATTATTTAAATGAGGATTATAAAGAAAATATTATGTTTTGAGGGGTTATTATGCATATATGAAAAATGAAGTTGAATTTTGGTGTTAAATGAGAAAAATAGTATTTTTGATTTAAAACGTGTGAAAAATATTTTACACGATTGAGAAACAATGAAAAATTGATACGTGATTGAGAAAGTGCGAAAAATATGGTTTCGCGATGAAGTTACAGTAATGACACTGTTGGGCCAATATGAGGACCCCAAACTTGAGATAAAGAAAATTGAATTGAGGATATGATAGAATGAATTGAACTGAGAATGATGTATTTGTATATGCATTGAAAAGGTCCGATGGACTGGATAAGGCTATTTGCCTAGGAAGGAGAGAATACACCTCTTGAGTGGGTGCGATATGCATAGTGTAGGTCTTTCGTTGACCTTGGGGGCATCGGGGTGCGGGTTGCCTACAATGAACAGTTAACAGAGCTTCTGTACCGTAGGTTAGACCGATGCAACACACTGATGATCTGGACCGAGACACTATCCTTAATCAAGATTTGATAAAGACTATCGAGTATGTACTAGATGTGCAAAACTGAGCACGTGGTTTGAAGCACCTTTGTACCGACATGATCTTTACGATCACTCTTTCTGATCTGAGTTGTAGCTCCATGGAATAGAAAAATTGAGTCTAGGTACATGTGCAGAGATACTGAGAGTATTATCGTAATTGTTGTTTATGATAATTGAATTATTGAATAATTGAATATTGATAAGGACATGATCGCAATTATGGCTTATTGTATGAATTATGATGATAAATGATATTGTTGGCATAAGCGTAATTCTGTATGATGTGTTGATATGAGATATGATATGTGTTAGATAAATGATAATGGTGACATAATTGTAATTATGTATGATGTATTGGTATGGGAATTTGTATGTGTTTATCTTCATTGCTACCATACTGGTATTGGCGTAGGTGATCTCACCTCTTTGTATGTCTATTTGTATTGTAATTATAAATTTTAAAGACGTTGAGCGAGGACTTGAGCAAGAAGCTGAGGAAGAGTAGATTCCGATAGAGGATGCTGAGTTTTGACATGATGGAGGAGTCTCGTCTCTTTGTATATATGGGATTGAGTAGATTACATCTTGGACAATAGTGTGAATGTTAATACTTAGAGTTCCCATTGCCAATTAGACAGTATTGGGAAGTATACTATCGTACTCCGAGTGCGATTAGTATAGTGTCGTCTGCGCGAACACTTGTCCGTAGGACTTCGCGTCAAGTCAGACTTCTATTTTCTGAGGAGTCTGAGGAGGACCCGTCTGAGGGTTCTACTGTTTAGTAGTACTTGGGCATTATGCTAGTTTAAATTAAAGTTTAAATATTTTAAGAGACTAGTTTGTAATATTAAAATATGACAGTACTATAACTTTAATATATATTATGTATATTATGTATGATGTTGTTGTAATATTTTTATTTTTCGCTAGGTTTATTTTACTATCATTGAGAAATTTTATAACTCATAATTATATTACAAGCACATTTTCTAACAATAAAAGGTAATTTAGAAATTGAATAACAAGAAGTGTGACACCCTAAGGTGGGTGTTACAAAATTTCTCAGATTATCCAAAATAATTTACACCCTTCTCATTTGTACCAATTGTTGCATGAAACCAAGTAATGGAAATGTACTTTAAAGGAATACTGATTTCTAGACCCATTTTTGACACGTTCATGTTGTTTTGCAGGGTTAGCCAATAGCAAGACTAGGATCAATAATATCAATTGTAACTGTTGTGTGAATATATAATGTTTAAATTTCATGAAGTTTGCCCAAGATATAATCGGGGGAAAATCTTTTTGGGAACTGGGGAAGCCATGGCATTCCCAAAAAATTTAACTACTTTATAAAAGCATTTTAAAAAATTATATATACCTCTCTTCACGTACTATCAAAACATTATTATATACTATCAAAACATTATATGGTCATTTAGTTCAAGACGCGCTATTTATCAATCATTGAAATTCTATAATTAACGTTGAAGTTTTATCTTTGTGCATAGAAAAACATTTTGCCGTATTTACCAACTTTTTAAATAAGTTTAAATTAAATATATTGTTAGTTACTTGAGGAAAGCCAAATGGTTAGGTAATAAATGAAAACTTTGGTACTTAATTTGCGATTTAATTCATTTCATGTAAGTAAAATAATTTATATTATCGATATTAAACTTTATATATTAACAAAAATAAAAAAGGAATGGCTAATGAGGATTGATTTAATTGGTAAGATCGAATAGCTTAGACAAAAAATCTTGGGTTCGAAAATCCTAATCTTAGAATAAGACAATTTCCCTTCCCTTCTAAATTTATTTATTTATTTTACCAAAAAAGAAGAAATAAAAAAAAAGAACACACCATTCATATAATAAAAATATTTTGTTTGCGACTCAGAAATTTAATAGTCTTTTAAATATGTGATATCAGGTTTTATTAACAATCTAAATATAATATTCTTTGCACATAAATTAAAATATTCACAAAATGAAATTATTTTCTAAATTTTATAATGACAAACTTTGATAAAACCATCCGCCATCCATGGTAATGATCGATAAAGGCTAGATATCTTCCAATAAAACAATAAAGATCATCTTTGTTCATCAATAAGTGATAAACTAAAGCTCAATTGGTTGTTTATAGAGAAATTAAAGTGAACACGACATCCTATTTTTAAATGTAGGCATAACAATTAATTTAGTAAATTTTAAAAATTAATCTTTGTTTTTTAATGCAAATACCAAACACAAAATTGGAGAGCTCACCAAGAGTTTATATCGATTGATATTAGCAAAAAAGACAATTCATCATTTCAATGTGCTCAAGTTCTGTTTCACAAGAGAATATATTTTTAAGAAGTGTGAAATTTGCCATATGATGCTACTGAAGGAACAGTTATGAAATGATTTTATTTTGATGGTCAAAAGTTGTTATAATTAATTAATTATAAATTAAAGTAGTATGCACTATCAATATAAAGAGTTTTACACGACATTCACTAATATCCATTAATTATTTATTTATTTTAGTACAAAATCTAGCGGTGTATTTATGGTTTAACACACAACAAAAGTAAACAGATTAAAAATACAAAAGAGGGTAGAACAAGTAGGACTCAGATTTATTTGTGATGCATAATAATCTTTAGGAGATCTTCAAGTGTGATAGTGTGGAATTAATCCATTGATACTGCCTTCGGCATTGAGTTCCTTGACTACTTGTTCCATGGTAGGGCGCGAACGTGGATTTTCATTCAAGCATGCAATTGTTATCTTGATATCGCTTCCTTGGCAGTTGGATTTGTAGGATGAGGAAGACGTTGATCCAATTTATCATTCAATGACAAATTATCAAGTGTTGAGGCCACTACTCTCCCATAAGTTGATAACATTATAGATGATATAACTTTTCCAGGATGCTTTCCTAAAAAGTATTTTCAATGCTAATATCCCAAAGCTATAGACATCACATTTCTCATTTACTTCCATAGTGTACACAAGTTCTACAACAAATTAAAGGTAGTATCATGCATAAAATAGTAAAATATATGATAGTAAGAAAGCATGAAATACAAGTAATTATGAAGTTATATTTGTAAATGAGTACCAAACAAACTATATAATCATGTATTCCTCAATTAGAAGGAAAAAAGGAAATTAACCTAGAACAGAATACCTGACGGTGCCTGCAAATGAGGTCCAGTTAGATGAATTAGGATTAAGAAGCTTAGCTATTCCAAAGTCCGAGACATGAGCCTCATATTCCAAATCTAAAAGAACATTCTTCGTTGATATGTCCCGATGAACAATAGAAGGTGAGCAGTCATGGTGCATGTAGCATAAAGCATTAGTTGCTCCTTTAATAACACTCACTCTTCTATTCTAATGAAATGCAATTGCATGTGCATCATTGCCCAGAATCTTATCCACGCAACCCCTTTCTAACAACTCATAAACCAAAAACGAGAATCGAGAATGTGAACAAAACTCATATAACTTCACAATGTCACAATGCCGAATTTCAGTCAATGCTTGTACCTCACTTTATAAAGTTTTTTGATTGGACATTTTCTCATTTGGTATTGAATGGAGTTTTTTCACAGCAACAACATAACTTGTGGGCAGCTCAGCTCTGTAAACAGATCCATACCCTCCAACGCCAATGAGATATTTGTTGTCAAACTCTTTTGTGGCTTCAATAATGTTGTTATACACAATTTTGCCATCATAAATCAATATTGCAAATAGATTTTGAGTTTGTGATTCTGCAGCCTAGTTTTCTTTTCTACTTACACTTTGGTAAAGATGATATGAAATTTCGAATGCCGATAGTGCAAGTATTAGAATGCCCAATGTAAGGGGTAAAACTAATAGTGTGACTTTGTTAGCCTTTTGATTATGAGATTTGCCGCTTGATGTTGAGCAAGGCACTAGGCCAGAGACTTTACCGCATAAACCTTTATTATTTCTCAATGCTTCAATTGGAGTTTTTTGGAAGCCTGAAATGCTTGGAAGTGAACCCTCTAATTGGTTGAATGAAATATCAATAGATGTAAAGCTTAACATCTCATCAAAACTGGAGGGAATGACACTAGAAAGATTATTTCGCGAGAGATTGAATGTTTCTAAGTATTTCAACCCTCCAAACATAGTTGCTATTGTTCCACCCAAAAAATTCCCACTAAGATCAAGATTTTGAAGAAAGTTTAGTAGAATAAACTCAATAGGAATATTTCCTGTAAATTAGTTTTAGCTCAAATTCAAGTGCAATAACGTGGGAAACCTTCTAAGTTGTTTTGGGATGAAGCCACTGAAATCATTTGCTGCAAGGTCCAGGGTCTCAAGTTCCTGCAATGATGCTATTTGTGTGGGAACATTTCCCGAAAGATGATTGTTGCTTATCAAGAGTTCGATTAACAAAGTCAAGTTACCTAGGTCCTTTGGAATTTTCCTGTAAGATGGTTTAAAGACAGGTCAAGTACACATAAGTTGGTTGCCTCTCTTAGTTCTGGTGGCATACCACCTAATAAATTATTGTTGGAGATCTTGAGGCTTCCCCTACTTTGGCGAAGGTGGCCATAAAAGTTATTGTCACTCAAATCAGTGTAGTTCAAATTTGGATATACAGCAAAATCATCAGCAATATTTCCAGTTAGGTTGTTCAAGCCTAACTCTTATAAGACTGGTGCAATTCTTCAAGCTATTTGGAATTGGGCCTGTGAAATGGTTATTTAAAGTTGCAAAATGTGTCATTCTTCCACTGATGCAAATTGTGTGAAGCAAATGGCCTATGAGATTATTATTTTCTAACTGCAAACTTTTCAAATTGATAAGCTTGTTCATCTCTAATGGAATGTTGCCACTAAATTCATTTGAAGATAAAGATAGATAAGTGAGTTTTGTAATACCCCGAAAATTTATTATGTCATGATATTTATTTATTTTATAATATTTGTGAATTTTGTGAATTTTTTTAGAATTATTTGAATTGTTTGATTATTTTATTATATTTCTCAATTTACGCGTTTGTTAAGCGGGGCCGGAGAAATAAAAATATTCCTTCGAGGCCGGAGAAGTTTGGACTGTTAAACCGGGACCAGGGGATTTTACTAAATCCGAAGCCGAACACAGTTTATGAAGTTTTTATTTTTTGAGATTTTATCTGACAGATAAAATTTGGGTACACTTTATTAACCATTGGATAATAGATACCATATTTATTGACAGTGACTTTTGTCCATTGGATAATAGTTTGTAGTAGAAATTTAGTAGATTATTTTTATCTAGTCATTTTTATGACACCATCCAAGTGATATCATCACATCACATCATCGTTTGACCTTTTTGGAAAACGTGAGAAGCTTCTCAAGCAAGCTTTGGAGAAGCTTAGAGAAGCTTCTTTTCCCCTTTTCCTAGGAGGGCACACAACCAAAGAGAGAAGGAGGAGATGATTGGACAAGTTTTCAATCACTTTTCACTATCAAACTTTCTTATCAACTTTTCTCTCCTCACCCAAAAGCTCCCCTCTCACTTTTCGCTTCATCTTCTTCCATTTTCTCCCCTTGCTCCACACGGCCATCACTCTAAAGAATCACCATTTTGTTTCTTTGATTCCACTCATCCACAATCTTGAAACTACACATCTTTCTAAGATCATCAAGAGTGAAGATCTTGGTTGTTCATCACTTTTCCAAGAGTCTCTCAAGTTAGGGTTATGATTTTCTAAGGTAAAACTTCTCTCATTTTTCATCATTCTTCTCTTCTTCCTTCTAAAACTTTGACGTATGTTCTTGGCTACTCTTTTCCAAGTCCAAAAATGATGACTTTTGCTATGTCATTTTAAGTTTCAAGGGAGTTCTTGAAGGAGGAAGATTGCTTCAAAAGTTCTATACTTTGTTGGATATCTCCAAGGGTAAGAGGGAGATTTTTCTCATCACCCATGCATGGTGGTGAGAGACAAAATCTTTGTGTAGGAAGTGAGGGATCCATGTGAGGATTTCTCACTTTATTGTATTGATCTTTGATGCTTTGTGTGAATATTTCCTTATGTGATTTTGTGATTTTGTGCTATATGTGACCTTGGTGAGATTTGTGATGGTTGATATAATTCATTTGCTTGAGATTATTTATAAAAGTTAAAAAACTTGAAGTCCTAGTGTCCTAGGAAGCTCACGGCCATGAGGTCAAAATGGGGTATCCAACATAAAAATGTTATGTTGAATTGGACCTAAGCATTAAGAAGAAGAAGGAAGTAAATTGAGGATTGGTAATGGTGAGTGAGTGGTAAGATAAATTTAAACACTTTATTGGAGAGGAGTTCGGCCTTGAGGGAGAAAAATAGGTGAGAAAGAGAGTTCATAATCAAATAGAGTGCCATTAGGACTTATGAGAAAAGAGAAGTGAAATATAAAATCAATACCTTATAATTTCGTTGGACCTTCATGAAGGATGATTCTTGAGAATCTTATATTTGAAATGCCTAATGATTTGGACATAATATTATACGGTTGAGCTAATGGATTGAGTCCTGTTATGATTCTTGTGATGAAATAAATGATCATTGGCATATAATTGTGCATTATAAAAGTCAGAATGACTTATTGTTAAGGCGAAATGCCTATGTTCCTTATTACATGATGATACATTGTAAAAGTCGGAATGACTTGTCGTTAAGGCGGAATGCCTATATTGATTATCACATGATCATACATTGTAAAAGTTGGAATGACTTGTTGTCGGGCGGAATGCTAGGAGATAAATTACACCTTCGTGCAGGTGCAAATTGTATAGTGTAGTTCACTTGTTGAACTTGGAGATGTCAGGGTGCGGGTATCGTACAAGTGGATAGTTGGTAACTTCACTGGGCCGTGGTGACTATGCAATGCACTGACTATCTCGACCAAGCACTATTCTATTCACGATCTGGTTGAGAGTGTCTTGTATAGCCACTTTGTGCATATTGATTATATTAGAAAGCACTTGTTAAGGCTAACGATATATAGACAGTGGTTCTCCCGATCATTCTCTCCGATGTTGACTTTAGCTCCATGGAGTAGGTGTCTATCCATTGTGCATACACATATCATTTATTATTTTATTATGATGATCCTACATGGTGAAGTCGTCCGTTAATATGCTAGGGATTTACCTATGATATTTATTATTAATATATCTGTTGGAAAAATTAACTCGACTGTAAATTGCTATAATTGTACTTTATGATATTACTATTTTTTGTTGTCTCTTGCTACTATGTTAGGAATGATGTAGAAAGTCTCACCTCTTTGTATTATTGTTCTGTCTGTTTCTGTTTTATGTATTCTTGTGGATAAAGATTAAGAGGAAGGGTTACTGTCTGCTGTTATATTTTGGGATGGTTGCTAGAAAAGATCTTTTTGGTTATGTTCGAATTCAGTTTCATGATGGTGTGAGCGCCTGGCGCATTGATTGGGATAACGAATGCATTAGATATGTAGGGGATGTAACTTTAACTGTCCGTAGGACCCGTAATGATGTTCCTTTCTTTTCTTTTCCTATTGCAGTATATTTAGAGTTTTTCATGCCAATTAGGGAGCTGTGGAGTGACTTACATTACACCCCTTGGGAGGATCCGGACCCTGTGGTGTTCTCAGCTAGGACACCAGCTCGTGGGCCATTGCCTCGGTTAAGGAACTTCGCTAACTTAGGGTTTGAGGAGGAAGAGGACCCTGAGGAAGACCCCGAGGAGGATCCTATGGAGGATTCAGAAGAAGATCCTACTCTCTAGAGGTCTAGACTTGGGCCAGTATATTTTTGGAGTCAGTGGGCACTATATGTCTTTTGGCTATAAACTCGTATATTTAACTTGTATATTTTGGGTGGATTATAATCCATACCACTGATATGTATATAATCTTTTTAGTGTGTAATATTAAGTAGTTGTATCTTGTGCTATTACCTCACCTTAAAGTTTACGCTTCTGTAAAAAGGAATTCGGAAATCGTACTTTAATATGTCATTTATATTATCCGCGAAAAAGAAACCTACATTTTGGGATTTATACTCAATAACATCAAATATTTTATAACTTGGGCAAAGGGATTTAAAGGAGTCGATCGAAAATGTGACACCCAAAGGAGGGTGTTACATTAGTTGGTATCAGAACCCAAGTTTGAGTCTTTTGGGTTTGTGGGTAGGTTTGTTTTGTTTGTGTTGTGTGTTTCCTCTGAGGCTGAACACAGAGATGTATTGTTTGGTTTCTGAAGAGAGACAAAATTATGTGAAGAGATCACATCTGACTTCCATTGTGTGTTGTTTAGTGTAACTTTAGAAAAGTGTAATGGCGGGAGGTGGAGCTGCACGTGTGAACCCAGAAAGAGATAGCGAAAGTATGGCGGTAGCGGCAGAGGCAATGCAAAGAATGGAGGAGGTTATAATGCAACAGAATCAAAGAGTTGCCCAATTACACGAAGCTGCTACTAAGACTTAGAATTTATTAGAGTTTCGTCGCAATAATCCACCCCAATTTAGAGGAGAGTTCGACCCAAAGAAGGCGAGTCTTTGGATTCAAGAATTAGAGAAAATATTCGAGGGAATGGGATGCACTGATGCGCAAAAGGTAACTTATGCTACCTTTATGCTCATGGGAGATGCGAAAGACTGATGGAAGGGAGCTCGACGGTTGATGGTAGCTGAGGGAAGCATAATCACTTGGGAAGCCTTCAAGGACAAGTTCCTAGAGAAGTACTTTCTAGCCAGCGCGAGACATGCCAAGGAAATGGAGTACCTAGGCCTAAGGCAAGGAAACATGTTAATAAATAAGTATGCTGCTAAATTTAAGAGCTTGTCAAATTTCTCGCGATATCTGCAACTTTATCCTGATGAAGCGTGGAAATACCGTAAGTTCAAAGAGGGCCTTAGAGTTGAATTGAAGAAGGGAGTGCTGCCGATGAGAATGAATAAGTTCTCAGCCCTGATGGACATGTGTTGCCGACTCGAAGAGTTGGAACCATCTCGGGACACAAGAAATCGTAACTTTGGACCCTTTTGGTTCTAAATGGGGAGTAGCGGTGGTAGTCATTTCTAGCAAAATCCATATTCGAGACCACCGGGAAATCAAGCTCAGCAATAACCCGTGGAGAAGGTTCTAGTGGCCACAAGTTTGGTACAGTCGGAGCGTCTACACCAAGATGTCTAAAGTGTGGAAAGGACCACTAGACGAAGGACTGCACAATTAAAAGGATCATTTGCTTCAAATGTGGGAAGCCTGGACATATTTCCAAAGATTGCAACTAACCCAAGGCGGAGCCCTCTGTTAGTAATGTGCAAGCTGTAAGACCCCAGGCGGGAGGTAGAGTTTATACCATGAGTGGAACGGAGGCCTCTCAATCCGAAGATCTAATTTAGGGAGATTGTGAAATAGGAGGTAATCTTTTAACTGTGCTGTATGACTCTAGGGCAACTCATTCTTTTATTGCCTATGATTGTGTATACTGATTAGGATTATTTGTGTCTTCCTTACCTTTTGATTTGACTATTTCTACCCCTACTGCTAAACCTGTTGTTACTACTCAAGTTTGTTTGAATTGCCTTATTTCTATAGAAGGTCGAGCCTTTTCAGTTAATTTGATCTGTTTACCCCTTTCCCAAATAGATGTCATTCTAGGAATGAATTGGTTATCTTCTAACCATATCTTGTTAGACTGTTCTAGTAAAACCTTAATATTTCCTGATTCTGAGATTTCTGGATTTGTAACTACCAACCAAGTTGAGATTCTCTTGAGAGAAGGAGCTCAAGGATACATGCTTCGCGAGACCAGTGTGGATGTTATTCATGTGGCAAATGAATTTCCCGAAGTCTTTTCTGATGACATACCTAGATTACCACCAAAAAGGGAGATAAAATTCTCTATCGATTTTGTGCTAGGATTGGGTCCTATATCCATGGCACCGTATCGGATGTCACCATCAGAATTAGTCGAGCTTAAGAGACAGTTAGACGATTTGCTAGAGAAGAAGTTTGTGAGACCTAGTATTTCACTGTGAGAAGCTCCTGGCTGTTGGTTAAGAAGAAGGATGAGACTTCTCGGTTATGTGTGGACTATCGTCGGCTGAATGAGGTTACAAGCAAGAACAAGTATCCACTTCCAAGGATAGATGACCTGATGAACCAGCTGAAGGGAACTGCTATTTTCTCCAAGATTGATCTACGTTCTGGCTATCATCAAATCTACTATGGACATTACAAGTACCTTGTGATGCTATTCGGAGTGACCAATGCTCCTGGTGTATTTATGGACTTCATGAACAGAATTTTTTGCCCCTACTTGGATAGATTCGTTGTTGTCTTTATAGATGACATTTTGGTCCACTCTCAAAGTCAGGAAGAACATGTTGAACATCTCAGAGTGGTTCTTCAAATTTTGAAGAAAAATAAATTACATGCAAAGCTGTCTAAGTGTGAGTTCTGGTTGACTGAAGTTCAGTTTTTGGGACATGTAATTTCTGAAGAAGGAATTGAAGTAGATGCATCAAAAGTTGAAGCAGTTCTTCAGTGGGAGAGACCGAAGACGGTGACAGAGATCCGTAGTTTTCTCGGATTGGCTGGTTACTATCGAAGGTTTATTGAAGGGTTCCCCAAGATAGCAGGACCTCTTACTCAGCTTACGAGGAAGAATCAACCTTTTGCATGGATAAATGCGTGTGAAGAAAGCTTCCAAGAATTGAAGAGACGATTAACTGATTCGCCAGTGCTGATCCTACCAGATCCCAACGAACATTTTGAAGTATACTGTGATGTTTCATATCAAGGTTTAGGATGTGTTCTCATGCATAATAGAAGAGTGGTAGCATATGCTTCGAGACAATTGAGAATCCACGAGAAGAACTATCCTACGCATGACTTAGAGTTAGCCGCCATTGTGTTTGCACTGAAAATCAAGAGGCATTTTCTATATGGAGCAACGTTCAACATCTACAGTGATCATAAAAGCCTGAAATACTTGTTTGATCAGAAAGAGTTGAATATGAGACAAAGATGGTGGTTGGAGTTCCTAAAAGATTATGATTTTCAACTCTAGTATCATTCGGGGAAGGCGAACGTCGTAGCGAATGCTTTGAGTAGAAAAATGCTTAGTGTTTCTGCTATGATGCTCAAGGAGAGAGAATTGATCGAACAGTTTAGAGATATGCAGTTATTCGTGGAACCGACTGAGGGAAGGATATGTTTGAGTATGATCACCATTTCCAGTGGATTAATGGAAAAGATTAGATAGAAACAATGAAGTGACCTATATTTACAAGAGGAGAAGGATCTAGTGAAGCGAGGTGCTATATTTGAATTCTCGAAAGGACCGGATGGAGTCTTAAGATTTTGAAGCAGAGTTTGTGTACCGATTGATCTCGAACTCAGGAAGGTAATTCTTGAGGAAGCTCACAAGAGCAAGCTAAGTATACATCCTGGAACTACCAAAATGTACCAAGACCTAAAACGATTGTATTGGTGGTAGGGGATGAAAAGGGATATTGCCAAGTATGTTTCATCGTGCTTAGTTTGCCAAAAAGCAAAAGTGAAACACCAAAGACCTTCTGGAATGCTGCAACCCTTGAATATTCCTGAATGGAAATGGGATAGCATTACGATGGACTTTGTGAGCAGACTGCTAAGGACTAGAATAAGGCACGACTTGATATGGGTAATTGTTGATCGACTTACAAAGTCAGCGCACTTCCTGCCAATTAATATAAAGTATTCCATGGAGAAGTTAACTCAAGTGTACATTGGTGAGATTGTAAGACTACATGGTGTTCCTTCGAGTATTATTTCTGATAGAGATCCCAGGTTCACATCAAGATTTTGGCAGAGTCTGCAAAAAGCCATGGGAGCGAAGCTTCATTTGAGTTCTGCTTACCATCTGCAGACGAACGGTTAGTCAAAGAGAATAATCCAATTATTAGAGGATTTGTTAAAGACTTGTTTTTGGAGCAGACTGGGAGTTGGGATGAATTCTTGCCTTTGATAGACTTCGCCTATAATAATAGTTTCCATGCAAGCATTGGGATGGCACCTTATGAGGCATTGTATGGGAGACGGTGTAGAACACCACTGTGTTGGTACCAAGATGGTGAAAGTTTTGCGGTGGGACCTGAACTGGTACATCAGACAACTGAAAAGGGTTAAGATGATTGAGGAAAGAATGAGAGCAACTCAAAGCCGACAGAAAAGCTATGCTAACAAGAGACGATGACCCCTTGAATTTGAAGAAGGAGAACATGTGTTTTTGAGAGTCACACCTACGACTGGTGTTGGAAGGGTTCTTAAATCTAGAAAACTCACTCCAAAATTCATTGGACCTTACCAAATTCTTCGTCGGACAAGTCCAGTAGCCTACCAAATAGTTTTACCACCATTTCTTTCCAATCTTCATGATGTCTTTCACGTGTCACAATTACGAAAGTATATTCCTGATCCAGCCCATATTATAGAGCCAGATACAGTACAACTAAATGAGAACTTGACCTACGAAACTTTTCCTATCAAGATTGAGGATAAGAGGGTGAAGCAACTTAGGGACAAAGAAATTTTAGTCAAAGTAGTCTGGAATGACGTGACCGGAGATGCAACTTGGGAGTTAGAAGAAAAGATGAGGGAGCAATATCCGCATTTATTTTAAGGTACGATGAATTTCGAGGATGAAATTCATTTTAGATGGGGAGAGTTGTAACACCCCGAAAATTTATTATGCTATGATATTTATTCATTTTATAATATTTATAATTTTTGTCAATTTTTTTAGAATTATTTAAATTATTTGATTATTTTATTATATTTCTTGATTTACGTGTGCATTAAGTGAGGCTGGAGAAATAAAAATATTCCTCCGAGGCCAGAGAACTTTGGACTGTTATACCAAGGTCATAAGATCTTACTAAATTCGAAGTCGGACACAGTTTGTGAAGTTTTTATTTTTCGAGATTTTATCTAACATAAAAAATTTGGGTACACTCTATTAACCATTGGATAATAGATACCGAATTTATTGACAGTGACTTTTTCCCATTGGATAATAGTTTGTAGTAGAAATCTAGTAGATTATTTTTATCTAGTCATTTTTATAATACCATCTAAGTGATATCATTACATCATATCATCGATTGACCTTTTTAGGAAGCATGAGAAGCTTCTCAAGCAAGCTTTAGAGAAGCTTCCAAGAGAAGCTTCTTTTCCCCTTTCCCTAGGAGGGCACATGGCCAAAAAGAGAAGGAGGAGATGATTGGACAAATTTTCAATCACTTTTCACTATCAAACTTTCCTATCAACTTCTTTCTCCTCACCCAAAAACGTCCCTCTCACTTTTC
Organism: Ormosia semicastrata; assembly: GCA_029884595.1. Classification (NCBI taxonomy): domain Eukaryota; kingdom Viridiplantae; phylum Streptophyta; class Magnoliopsida; order Fabales; family Fabaceae; genus Ormosia; species Ormosia semicastrata. The sequence continues at coordinate 106,212,052 of JAQQTO010000063.1, forward strand.
TCTTCATCTTCTTCCATTTTCTCACCTTGCTCCACACGACCATCACTCTAAAGAACCACCATTTTGTTTCTTTGATTCCACTCATCCACAATCTTGAATCTACACATCTTTCTAAGATCATCAAGAGTGAGGATCTTGGTTGTTCATCACTTTTCCAAGAGTCTCTCAAGTTAGGGTTGTGATTTTCTAAGGTAAAAGTTCTCTCCTTTTTCATCATTCATCTCTTTTTCCTTCTAAAACTTTGATGTATGTTCTTGGCTACTCTTTTCCAAGTCCAAAAATGATGACTTTTGCTATGTCATTTTCGGTTTCAAAGGGGTTCTTGAAGAAGGAAGATTGCTTCAAAAGTTCTACACTTTGTTGGATATCTCCAAGGGTAAGAGGGAGATTTTTCTCATCACCCATGCATAGTGGTGAGGGACAAAATCTTTGTGTGAGAAGTGAGGAATCCATGTGAAGATTTCTCACTTTATTGTATTGATCTTTGATGCTTTGTGTGAATATTTCCTTATGTGATTTTGTGATTTTGTGCTATGTGTGACCTTGGTGAGATTTGTGATGGTTGATATAATTCATTTGCTTGAGATTATTTGTAAAAGTTAAAAAACTTGAAGCCCTAGTTTCTTAGGAAGCTCACGGCCATGAGGTCGAAATGGGGTATCCAAGATAAAAATGTTATGTTGAATTGGACCTAAGCATTAAGAAGAAGAAGGAAGTAAATTGAGGATTGGTAATGGTGAGTGAGTGGTAAGATAAATTTAAACACTTTATTGGAGAGGAGTTCGGCCTTGAGGGAGAAAAATAGGTGAGAAAGAGAGTTCATAATCAAATAGAGTGCCATTAGGACTTATGAGAAAAGAGAAGTGAAATATAAAATCAATACCTTATAATTTCGTTGGACCTTCATGAAGGATGATTCTTCAGAATCTTATATTTGAAATGCCTTATGATTTGGACATAATATTATATAGTTAAGCTAATGGATTGAGTCCTGTTATGATTCTTGTGATGAAATAAATTTTCATTGGCATATAATTGTACATTGTAAAAGTCAGAATGACTTATTGAGGCAGAATGCCTATGTTCCTTCTGACATGATCATACATTGTAAAAGTCGGAATGACTTGTCGTTAAGGTGGAATGCCTATATTTGTTGCCACATGATCATACATTGTAAAAGTCAGAATGACTTATTGTCAGGCGGAATGCCTAGGAGATGAATTACACCTTCGTGCGGGTACAAATTGTGTAGTGTAGTTCACTTGTTGAGCTTGGAGGTGTCAGGGCGCGAGTATCGTATAAGTGGACAGTTAGTAGTTCCACTGGGCCATGGTAACTGTGCAACGTACCGACGATCTCGACCAGGCACTATCCTATTCACGATCTGGTTGAGAGTGTCTTGTATAGCCATTTTGCGCATATTGATTATATTAGAAAGCACATGTTGATGCTAACGATATACAGACAGTGGTTCTCCCGATCATTCTCTCTGATGTTGACTTTAGCTCCATAGAGTAGGTGTCTATCCATTGTGCATACACATATCATTTAGCATTTTATTATGATGATCCTACATGGTGAAGTTGTCCGTTAATATGCTAGGGATTTACCTGTGATATTTATTATTGATATATCTGATGGAAAAATTAACTCGACTGTAAATTGCTATAATTGTACTCTGTGATTTTACTATTGTTTGTTGTCTCTTGCTACTATATTGGGAATAATGTAGAATGTCTCACCTCTTTGTATTATTATTCTGTCTGTTTCTATTTTATGTATTCTTGTGGATAAAGATTAAGAGGAAGGGTTGCTGTCTACTGTTATATTTTGGGATGGCTGCTAGAAGACATCTTTTTTGTTATGTTCGAATTCAGTTTCATGATGGTGCAAGCATTTGGCGCATTGATTGGGATAACGAACACATTAGATATGTAGGCGATGTAACTTTAATCGTCCGTAGGACCTGTAATGATGTTCCTTTCTTTTCTCTTACTATTGCTGTATATTTAGAGTTTTTCATGCCGATTAGGGAGTGGTGGGGTGACTTACATTACACCCCTAAGGAGGATTCGGACCCTATGGTGTCCTCAGCTAGGGACACTAGCTAGTGGGCCGTTGCCTCGGTTGATGAACTTTACTGACTTAGGGTCTGAGTTGGAAGAGGACCCCGAAGAAAACCCCGAGGAGGATCCAGAAGAAGATCCTATTCCCTAGAGGTCTAGACTTGGGCCAATATATTTTTGGAGTTAGTGGGCACTATATGTCTTTTGGCTATAAACTCGTATATTTAACTTGTATATTTTGGGTGGATTGTAATTCATGCCACTGATATGTATATAATCTTTTTGGTGTGTAATATTAAGTAGTTGTATCTTGTGCTATTACTTCACCTTAAAGTTTACGCTTCTGTAAAAAAGAATTTGAAAACCGTACTTTAATATGTTATTTATATTATCCGCAAAAAAAGAACTTACATTTTGGAATTTATACTCAATAACATCAAATATTTTATAACTCGGGCAAAGGGATTTAAAGGAGTCGGTTGAAAATGTGACACCCAAAGGAGGGTGTTACAAGTTTTGTCAAGTTTCCAATAGTTGAAGGAATTGGTTCAGAGAGTTTATTTTCATTAAGGGAAATGGAGTCCAACTTGACCAAGGTCCCAATAGTGAAAGGAATTGGACTAGAGAGTTTATTTTCACCAAGGTCAAAATAAGCCAAATTGACCAAATTTCCACTGGAGGAATTGAGCCGGAGAGTTTATTGTGCCAAAGAACAGTGGAATTCAAATTGACCAAGTTACTTATGGAAGGTGGGATTAGCCCAGAAAGGTTTATTATATAACAATTGGATTGTGACAAGAATAGAGGTTTCCGATTTCATTTGGAATGGTACTAAAGAGATAGTTGCTAAAAAGGTAAAGATATTGTAAATTGCTCAAGTTTCCAATCGTAGAGGGGCTTCTGCGAGAGAGATAGTTATCGGACAAATCAAGCTGAGTGAGCATTCTCTTAAATCCAATTTCTTGAGTAATGGAACCAGAAAGATTATTGCTTTGAAGTTGTAGAATCTTCATTTTGACCAACTTCCCAATTTCTCAAAGAATGTGACCACAAAGATTGTTGTTACTTAAAAGAGATAGAATATATTGGTCAACATTCCTATTGAAATAAGGATAGACCCTGTGAGATTGCAACTGTGCAGAGAAATCTCTATTAGGTTCCACAACATCCAAAGTTCTTCACGGATGGAATCGGAAAGTACACTAATATCCTGAAGATGAAGAACTTCTAGGTTCCTCAAGAACCCAATTTCATTGGGAATGAAGCCGTAAAAGTTATTATCAGTAAGCGACAAATGCTTTAAGTTGTTCAAATGCCAAATTTCCTGAGGAATGTTGCTAGTAAGGTTGTTGCTTCCAACATCTAGATATGACAAGTATGCCAAGATTGCTATCTTCGATGGAATTGTTCCGTAGAGATGATTTTCACTAAGATCAAGATACGAGAGTTTTGACAGCACCCCAATTTGTGGGGGAATGGTTCCATAAAATAAGTTGTTGCTTATATCTATACTAAGGATGTTGGGAAGTGATGAGAAGTTGAGACTTCGAAGCGTACCTTTTAGTCCAAAACTTGTAAGATTTATGTTGAAGATAGATTTGGACTCATCACATAAGATTCCCACCCAATTGCAAGGACTATTATTGGCAGTCCACACAAAGAGAGCAAAGCCTGGCTTTGGTTGTCAAGGATGGCTCTCCACTTCAATAGAGCATTTGCTTCGCTCCCTTGCATTGCAACTGAAGCACTCATGGAAGAACTAGCAACATGAGGTGAAGAGGCTATTAGAAGGCACAAAAGCACATCAAAAGAAGCTCCCAAAGTGGTACGAGATTAATGGACTGAAGCATTGAAAATACGTATATCATGGTTACAAGGTGAACTTCTCAGTCACTGATGGTCCAGTACAATTGGAGAATGATAAAGCATGCATGTGCATGGGAGGTTGCAGATATTTATATGCCCAAAGTCACAGAACCCAATTTAGTTATTTGAGAGAATTTTGAAAATCGTACAAATATACTTCGATTGAAATAGGTAGATTAAAAAAGTTTATGATGGCACTCTACATTGGTTTGTGACATTAGAGGTGGATTATGACGCAAAGCAAATCTTACTTGTAATGGTAGTTGTTCAAATTTTGAAGTTGTTATTTTGAAAAAAAAAATTATTTAACCACCACTCAGGCTTAAAATTACATGAGTAATTACTGAAAGACCAAATAAAAAAGTTTTAGGCCAGCCAAAAGTTTATCTACGTAATTTATTTTAGAATAACCGTTCTTTGGATGAGTATTGTAAGTTCCTAACTAGCTACTAACTTCCCCCACAAACTAGACTTCCAAACAAATATATGTTTGTGTGAATGTATGGATGTACGTATATAATATGCTTTGATTGAAACGAGCAGAATAAAATAGTCTAAGCTGTCCAAAAGTCTTCATAATTTATTTTAGAATAATGGTTCTTTTGATGAGTATTGTGAGTTAATAGCTACTTACTTCCCACATACTAGACTTTCTTCCTTTTTTTTATTTGACCCGCATACTAGACTTTCAAACATATATACGTGTATATAATATGCTTTGATTGAAACAGCTAGATTAAAATAATTTAGGACATAATGTGTGTGGATGTATATATATATATGCTTTGATAAAGGTAGATTAAAATAGTTTCGGCCATAAAAATTTTCAAAATTTATTTTAGAATAATCGTACTTTGAATGAATGTTGTGAAATTCCTATTGCAACTACCCCACATACAATCAAAATTACAAACATAACTTGGTTAGAACAGATCATCACGTCTTCCCAATATTTTTTATAAATAAGCAATGAGTAAACATCAATTTTAGCCCCTCAAAGATATATGAGACATCAATTTGTTTTGTTTTAAATAGTTGACATCAATAGTTTAGCCCTTTAAAAAAAAAGTTAACTATAATTTGGTCACTCAATCATGAAAAGTAGCATTAAAATAGTCATTCTCTTACGGACTATGATAATTACAATTTTTAACATATTAATTATTCATATAATTACCTTATTAATGATGTCCAGGTTGTAATTAAATGATCTTAATACTTATTTTAATCATTAAAGTTGGACCAGCGACGTTGTCACGTATGTCTGGACATTTCTTCACTATTTTGGGCATATTTCACTCATTTCAAGCTCAAATTAAGCATATAAGCACTCCTTGAAAAGCTTATTTTAAGGGCTATCTGATGGGTTTGAGGTCGATTCAAAATTGTGACAAAAATGACAATTATGAATGGAAAAATCTAGATTGCAATTAGGTGGAAAAGTGGAAATTATTGGAATAATTAATAGAAGGTGGAAGAATTATTGGAATAATTAATGGAAGATGGGAGACATACTTCCATAATGGATGATAGTGGTTGAACCACTTTCATAATGGAGATTTTGAATGGATTGTTACAAATAATGGCAATCATATTGTAGTAGAGGTGGAACTTTTGCATTTTTTTTATTTTTCATGTTGTAGTCTTGGTTTTAAGAATTTTTCTTCTTCTCCTCTCTTTGTATTTTCGTTTTCTGTATTGTTCCTGAAGATTCTCCAATGGTGATGGCTATAGAAGGCTAAAGACCTTATCAATCTAAGGGATCCAAGAAGTGTGGTTTGAATTTTGAGTTCTTATGCTTAATGGTTATTTTGTATGCATTTTCTTCTTCTATATATCTTCAATTATGTTTTGATCTAATTCTAATTAGATTTTGATTCTATGTTCATAATTGAAGTGACAGAAAGCAAGATTGATTAATTTGAAATAAACTGAGGCTAGTTTTACCGATTGGTAATCTAGGGTAAGTGAATCAATTTAAAATCAATATTAATTTATGGATTGCAATTGTAATTCTGTTTGTGTTGATTGGATTATAGGTGATTACCTAGTTGAATTTCAAATTTAACAGAAACTGTATGCAGAACATGTCACTTTGAGAACTATGATAAATTCTACTATATGAACTTAAATGCCTTGTATTGACGTTCGCTTTATTTGAATTCTTCTAGTGCATTTGATTTTAATTTTGAATTGAATTGCTGAATACAAAAACCTCATTCCTGCTACCTCTTAATTAGATTAGAAACATCTATGTGTGTCTTTGGAAGAATGACCTAGGTTGGGTTTTATACTGCATTTAATCAAGAAACCTAGTTGTATTTTTGGCCTGAGAGCGACGCTCTGCCAGACTATAAGAACATATTGTTGATGACGCCTTTGATTAAGGGACTAAAATTGTAACACCCTAACCCTAATATAGTAGTATATTCAAAATATACCATAGTAAAGAGAGTTAAGCATGTCACTTTCACTTTAACACATCGGTAAAGTATTCTATAATAACTATATAAGCTATTAAAGAGAGCCAAGAGGGAAGGAAAGCTTAATATAAATACATTACTTGCCACAAACGGGCTCATAGTTATATACAAACTTTACATGAAACAAGTGATATAAATAAATACACGCTTAAACCAAAAGAAACAAAACAAGCTACTCTAGGTCTTTTGTTTCTTCCTTTTCTTCTTTCCCTTTTTGGGGTCTTGACTTGGATTTATATGAAAACACAAATGGGGTGAGAACATACAAATTCTCAGTATAAGTATCCCAAAACTAACATTTATAATAATCATAATATGTATAAACGAACTCAATTACAACAAATTATTGCCAACCAAAGAGACAACTGCCCATACAATTGTCCAACAATGCAATGTATAATATGTCATATGAATATGCCTAAGGAATGTACTACAAATATGCTTATATAATGCTTGTGCAAGTTTTTGTTTTAGAAAAATCATGAAACTTGCTTAATTCCCAAGAACCGCGTTCCTTTGTATTTGTCTCGATAGGATAGGCAAAAGAGCCTTTACACTACCTAGTCATCGGTGGATTCCTTCCCCTCACAGTACTGAGAGTACTATTACCACCCTATGTATCGATAACTTCGACCACATTAGCTCTCTAGCTATAAGAATTTAGGAATAACTCTTATTCTCTGACCAAATGGTTGTGCACACCATATAAGGTCACAATACGTAGGAAAATCAAGTTAATAAAACATGCAAGGATATGTCCACATTTGTCACAATACAAGGTTCTTTGTAACCAAGTAGAAGGGCAATACCAATAACTTAACACTATAGCTTAACTTATCATACAAAGTAAGGAGAATCAAGTCACTAGCATTCTAGTATCTAGTACGTCATACCATCACTTCACAAGTGATTTGAAAGTCAACCCATGTTGAACAAGGTCCTAGGTACCACCCAAAGGCATTTCAATACACACGGATACTCTAAGTTTCTCACAAATCCCATATATGCAATGTAGATATTTCATCCATGAAATACTCCTATTAATGTCTCAATATATTTAAAGATGCATAAATAAGGGGTTCCAACAAGTAAGGAACACCAATTTCTCAAGATAAACACTTTGGAAGTTTCTGTGTTTGGGTGCTTAGGCGCCCAGTTTCTCAGCGTCTAGGCACTCTATGGTAGAAACACTCCCCTGTTTCATCTGCCAATGCCCAAAACTTGAGCGACTAATCGCTGACCTCTAGAGCCTTCTGGCCTCAGGCGCTTAGGCGCTCACAACCTGGGCGATTAAGCGCCCTGCACGCAGAAGCTCTCTGGCCTTCAACGATTAAGCAGCCAAAAATTTTGCGCTTAGATGCCCAGCACCTAGAACTTCATCCACTATTCCATTGCCTTCTAAACTAGATTTTAACACCCAAAATCAGGTTCTAAGAGTTCTCCAACACTATTAAAGGTTACAAAGCTGAGAGAAACTATCATACAACCTATCAACACATCACTTCAAAGCAAATGATCCAACCAATCATTCATAATACCCATTTTCTCAACTCAAGGATATGAGGTTCCAAGGGTGCAACCAAGTTTCAAACAACCAACAACCGCGTTCTAACTTAGTTTGGGACATCAAATAAGTCCTCAATCAATTCTAACATCCTAAACCATATAAAACACCAAAAACCTATTTTTCTATAACCCAGCATAAATCAAACAAACATGAATAAAAGAAAGATAATGTTTAGAGATAAGAAACAAGAACCCCTACCTCTTGTAATATGGATGATGGATTCAAGCTTTTTCTTTGCCCTTAGCCTTCCTTATCTTTTCCTCTTCTTCCTTCTCCCTTTCATCTTCTTTTCCTTTCTTTTTCTCTTCTCCCTTTGTTGCTTCTGGGTTGCAAAACGTGAGAGTGATGAGAGAAAAGTCAATGAAATGGGCATTAGGAAGGTCATATAACACAAGGAAAACTTAAGACAAAAAGATATTTTGTAGCAAAAATATATTTGCTAAGAACACTTAGATTTCACTAAATCCAGTTTCCTAACTTCCATAAACATTAAAATAAATCTTAAGATTCATCTCAATCCTAATTTCACCATTTCCAAAATTTTTCATATCTGTGATTCATCAATCTGGTACTTAGACACTCACTTAGTGTGCTTAAAAATATCAAATTGACTCAATTAACTCTCAAAAATTAATCATATCACATTTTACACATTCATGACCTAGATACAAATTCTCCATATTTATTTTCATTAACCAAGCAGTTTAAGTTATTTTTTGGGCTAATAACAGCTATTTTCATACATAGTGTTATAGCAAAGTGACTAAACTAACTCATAAAGTCACAAAATTGAACAGACATGTCTAGCAAGTATTAGACTACCTCCGTAACCATATACAAGTCTAACATGTCTATGAGGACGTTACATTTCTCCCCTCTTTTTTAAAATTTTTGTCCCTAAAATTGTTTACCTCATATAAACAATTATGGGTAGTCCTGCTGCATATGAGACTCCAACTCTCACGTTACTTCCTCAAAACCTGCTCCATCGCACAACACTTTCACTAAAGGAATCTGTTTAGCTCTAAGCTCTTTGACCTCTCTATCCACGATCCATATCAATTGCAAAGCATAAGACAAATAATCCCTTAACTGGACAAATTCATTCCTTATGAGATGTAAAAGATCTGGATTGTACTTTCTTAGTTGTGACACATGAAAGTTATTATGAAGGTTTGACAAACTGGGAGGAAAGACTATTTGATAAGCTACTAAACTAACTCTTTTTAGGATTTGGTAGGGACAAATGAAACAAGGATTTAACTTTCGTGTTCTCAAAGCTCTACCAATTCCTACTATAGGAGTAACTCATAAGAAAACATGCTCTCCTTTATCAAACTCAAAAGGTCTTCTTCTCTTGTTAGCATAACTCTTTTGCCTACTTTGAGCCATAACCAACATATCCCTGATCATTCTAATATGATCTATGGTCTGCTGTACCAACTCAAGTCTTAGGATGGTTTTATCTTTAATCTCATACCATCATAAAGGGGACCTGCACTTTCTACCATAAAGTGCCTCAAACGGTGCCCTACCTATACTGGAATGATAACTGTTATTGTAAGCAAACTCCATTAAAGGTAAGAACTTATCCCAACTACCCTTTTGCTCTAGCACACATGCTCTAAGCATATCCTCAATGGTTTGGATAGTCCTTTTTGATTGACCATCGGTCTGTGGATAATATGTTGTACTTAAGCTAAGCTTTGTCCCAAAAGCTTTTGCAAGGTTCTCCAAAATCTAGATGTAAATCTAGGGTCTTTATCAGAAGTTATACTAATGGGAATACCATGAAATCTAACTACCTCTTGTAGGTACAACTGCGCTAGTCTATACATGGAGTAGTTAGCTCTAATGGGTAGAAAGTGGGTAGACTTGGTTAGTCTATCCATAATGACCCAAACCACATCAAAACCTGGCTGAGTCTTGGGCAATCCCATGACAAAGTCCATCGTGATGTTATCCCATTTCCACTCAAGGATTTCTAAGGACTGTAGAGGTCCTGAGGGTCTCTAGTGTTCTATCTTGACCTTCTGACAAGTTAGGCACCTAGACACAAACTCTGCTATGTCCTTTTTCATTCTAGGCTACCAAAACATCTTCTTCAAGTCTTGGTACATCTTAGTGGTCCCGAGGTGAATGGTGTAACGACTTCTATGAGCTTCTTCAAGGATCTGTTCCTTGATTCCAAACTTAATCATTCCATCATCTGTCACATCAAACTCTTTCAGGTTTCCTAAGAAGATTTGCTCAAGTAAATCCCCTAGAGTCTTATATCCCTTTTGAGCTTCTAAGATCTGAGCCCTCAAGTCATTAACTATGTCCACTTTACTCACACAGAGACTATGTGATAACACAGTCACTGCAAGACTCAAATATTTAAAACTCTCAAGAAGTTCACCCTCCTAGATTATCATTCGAGACACATATAAGGATTTCCTACTTAGTGTATCGGCCACTACATTGGCCTTACCCGGATGGTACTTTAACTCAAAGTCATAGTCCTTTAAGAACTTCATCCACCTTCTCTGCCTCATGTTCAGCTCTTTCTGATAAGTACTTTAACCTCTTATGATCACTGAACACCTTAAATTAGACTTCGTACAAGTAATGTCTCCAAACCTTTCGGGAAAACACTACCGCAGCTAACTCTAGATCATGAATAGGGTAGTTCTCCTTATGCAGCCTCAACTGCCTCAATGCATAGGCAACTACTCTCCTATGTTGCATCAAAACATACCCTAAACTCATCCTTGAAGCGTCACAGTACACCTCAGAGTTCTCCAAAGGATCCGAAATTACTAACACCGGTGTAGTGGTTAACCTCAACTTTAACTATTGGAAACTATTCTCATAACTCTGAGTTCATTCGAAAGTACTACATTTCCTACTCAATCTAGTCAAGGGTAGCGCTAACTGAGAAAACTCCTTTATGAACCTCCTATAGTACCCCGCTAACTCTATGAAGTTTCTGATCTCGATCACAGCGGTGGGTTTCTCCCACTGTAACACTGCATTAACTTTGCTAGGATCCATATAAATTCCACCCTAAGATATCACATGGCCTAAAAATTGAACTTCTGTAAGCCAGAACTCACACTTAGATAGCTTGGTAAATAACCTATTCTCCTTAAGGGTCTCCAACATTATCCTCACGTGTTATTCTTGCTCGTCCAAAGTCTTAGAATAGATTAAGATATCATTAATAAACACTACTACAAACTGATCTAGGTAGGGTCTAAAAATCTTGTTCATGTAATCTATGAACACCACTGGTGCATTTATTAACGCAAAGGATATCACAAGATACTCATAATGTCCATAACTAGTTCTAAAAGCGATCTTAGGGATATCCTCTTCCTTAACCCTTATATGATGATACCCAGACCTAAGATCAATCTTTGAAAAAATCACAGCTCCTCTTAGTTGATCCATTAAATTATCTATCCTTGGCAACAGATACTTGCTTTTTATAGTTACACTGTTCAACTACCTGTAATCCACAAAAAAAACCTCATGGTACCATCTTTCTTTTTCACTAGTACCACAAGTGCTCCCCAGGGAGAAACACTAGGCCTAATGAATTGTTTATCCAACAAATCCTCAATGTACTTTTTGAGTTCCGCTAACTCTAATGGTGTCATCCTATAAGGTGTTATAGATATAGGTCCCGTCCTAGGTACTAAATCTACAGTAAACTCTACTTCTCGCTCGAGTGACAACTCAACTATTTCACCTGGAAATACCTCAAGATATTCTCTCACCACAGGTATATCCTCTATGCTTTACTCAACCTTAGCACTTAGAGAGAATAAGGGAATATATCCTAGAGTTCCCTCTAATAAACAGTGATTCACCTGGTTCGCATTGAGATACACTAATTTCAAAGGAATAACTCAAGAAGGTAAATCTGACAAGGACACAAGTGTTTTATCTGAACAATTCAAAACTACATGGTTGGCGAACAACCAATCCATGCCAAGAATGACATCAATATCTGCAAGGGGTGAACATATTAGATTTATGAAGAATATCGTATCTTCTACTTTTATACGACAACTAAGACACACCCTTGAAGTTGCAACTAGTTTACCGGTGGGAGTAGACACAAATAAGTCATATGGAAGTTCAAATACAGGTAAATCTAGCATATTCACATAATCATAAGAAACAAAGGAGTGGGATGCTCCTGAATCGTATAACACAGATAAAAGATGATCATGAATTATGCATTTACTTTGGATAAGGTCCAAAAACTGAGTCACCTCATTACCGCTAAGAGTGTAAACCCTTCCCTTGGCTTGAGGTCTCAGGGTAAACGCAACTTCTTTCCTCTGTGGACAATCCTTAGCAAAATGCCCAGGCTGTCCGCACATAAAGCACACCGAACAAGGTCTATCTTCATGATGTTTTCCACACTTAGGTCCCTTAGGTTCCACGAACTCTTTCTAAACTTGCTTGCCTTTACCCTAAGGAAAGCTAGGTTTAGAAGGCTTTTTCTTGAACTTCTCATCAGCATGCTTCTTCTTCTAAGAGCCTTATGACTTTTGTTCCGCTAAAGGTTTCCCATCATACCCTTCTATTATCCTGCATTTGTTCACCAAGGTTGCAAAATCTCAGATCTCAAATAGCCTGATAGTTTTCTGAACATTTTCTCTCAATCATTCTTCAAATTTCACACATTTCCATCTCTCATTGGTGTTGAACCTAATGTAGGACGAGAATTTGGACAGCTCATTAAACTTGGCTACATACTGACTAACAAACATGTCACCTTGCTCTAACATCAGAAACTCCATCTCTTTCACGTTATGCAAACTTTACGGGAAATACTTCTCTAAGAATGAACCCTTGAAGACCTCCCATGTAACAGGAGTCCCCGTAGTGTCAAACAACTTCTTGGCATCCGTCCACCAGTTTTGCGCTTCCCCTTCCAACGTAAAAGAAGTAAAAAGTACTTTTCGCTCGTCAGAGCAAACCATAATAGCAAAAATTTTCTCCATTTCCTTTAGCTAACCCACCACTTTAACCGGGTCGTACTCTCCCTTAAAGAATGACAAATTAGATTTCCTGAATTCTAAGAGGTGCCAGAAGTTTCGATTTCTTCCTACATATACCTCCTGGACTGATTGCTCTAGTTGGACCGGTGGTGGCGGCGATGGAGGTGGAGTTGCTGCCATCCTCTCGAGCATTCTCGCATTCATGGAAGTCTGCTCCTTCATTGCACTCACCATTTCCATAAAGGCTCCATCCATGTATGGGCCTTCATTAGAATCCTTGTTCACTCGAGTTCGCCTAGGGGGAGCCATAGTTTTCTGTACACACAAAATAATACATATTGAGTTCATCAGTCTCAATATCATGCAATAGTGCAACAAAAGGCAATAATATCCCAACCTAAGGCAAGTCATGCAATCCATTCTAAGTATCTCTCACAAGAGACAAGAAAAGCATAACACAAAATAGGAATCCCTAACATGCCTAAGCATGGTCAGTCCATACACTGGCTCAACAAGATGAACTGTTCTGATACCATAATGTAACACCCTAACCCTAATACAATAGTATATTCAAAATATACCATAGTAAAGAGAGTTAAGCATATCACTTTCACTTTAACACATCGGTAAAGTATTCCATAATAACTAAACAAGCTATTAAAGAGAGCCAAGAGGGAAGGAAAGCTTAATATAAATACATTACTTGCCATAAATGGGCTCATAGTTATATACAAACTTTACATGAAACAAGCGATATAAATAAATACACGCTTAAACCAAAAGAAACAAAACAAGCTACTTTAGGTCTTTTGCTTCTTCTTTTTCTTCTTTCCCTTTTTAGGGTATTGACTTGGATTTACATAGAAACACAAATAGGGTGAGAACATACAAATTCTCAGTATAAGCATCCCAAAACCAGTATTTATAACATTCATAATATATATAACCGAACTCAATTACAACAAATTATTGCCAACCAAAAAGACAACTGCCCATACAATTGTCCAATAATGCAATGTATAATATGCCATATAAATATGCCTAAGGAATGTCCTACAAATATGATTATGCAATGCTTGCGCAAGTTTTTATTTTAGAAAAACCATGACACTTGCTTAATTCCCAAGAACTGCGTTCCTTTGTATTTGTCTCAGTAGGATAGGCAAAAGAGCCTTTATACTACATGGTCATCAATGGATTCTTTCCCCTCACAGTAGTGAGAGTACTATTATCACCTCATGTATCGGTAACCCTGACCACATTAGCTCTCTAGCTACGAGAATTTAGGAATAGCCCTTATTCTCTGACCAAATGGTTATGCACATCATAGAAGGTCACAATACGTAAGAAAAACAAGTTAAGAAAACATGCAAGGATATGTCTATATTTGTCACAATACAAAGTTTTCTATAACCAAGTGGAAGAGCAATACCAATAGCTTAAGATGCTAGCCTAACTTATCATACAAAGCAACGAGAATCAAGTCACTAGCATTCTAGTATCTAGTACCTCATACCATCACTTCACAAGTGATTTCAAAGTCAACCACATGTTGAACAAGGTCCTAGGTACCATCCTAAGGCATTCTAATACACATGGATACTCTAAGTTTCTCACAAATCTCATACATGCAAGGTAGATATTTTTTCCACGAAATACCCCTATTAGTATCTCAATACACTTAAAAACGCATAAAAAAGAGATTCCAACAAGTAGGGAACTCCAATTTCCTAAGATAAGCACTCTGGAAGTTTCTGTGTTTGTAGTTTCTCAACGCCTAGGCGATCTATGGCAGAAACACTCCCGTGTTTCATCTGTCAGCGCCCAAAACTTGAGCGATTAATCGTTGACCTCCAGAGCCTTCTGGCCTCGAGCGCTTAGGAGCTAACAACCTGGGCGATTAAGCACCTTGCTCGCAGAAGCTCTCTGACCTTCAGCGATTAAGCGGCCAAAAACTAAACGCTTAAGCGCCCAGCACTTGAAACTTCATCTGCTATTCCATTCGCTTCTAAACCAGATTTTAACACCTAAAATTAGGTTCTAAGTATTCTCCAACACCATTAAAGGTTACAAAGCTGAGAGAAACTATCATACACCCTATCAACACATCACCTCAAAGCAAATGTTCCAACCAATCATTCACAATACCCATTTTCTCAACTCATGAATATGAGGTTCCAAGGGTGCAACCAAATTTTAAACAACCAACAACCACGTTCTAACTTAATTTGGGACATCAAATAAGTCCTTAACTAATTCTAACATCTCAAACCATAGAAAACACCAAAAATCTACTTTTATATAACCTAACATGCATTAAACAAATATGAAGAGTAGAAAGATGAAGTTTGGAGATAAGAAACAAGAACCCCTATCTCTTGTAGTATGGATGATGGATTCAAGCTTTTGCTTGGTCCTTAGCCTTCCTTATCTTTTCCTCTTCTTCCTTCTCCCTTTCCTCTTCTTTCCTCTCTTTTTCTCTTCTCCCTTTGCTGCCTCTGGGTTGCAGAATGTGAGAGTGATGAGAATGAGAGAAAAGTCAATGAAATGGGGATTAGGTAGGTCATAGAACATAAGGAAAACTTAAAGACAAAAAGATATTTTGCAGCAAACAATATATCTGCTAAGAATACTTAGATTTTACTAAATCCGGTTTCCTAACTTCCATAGGCATTAAAATAAATCCAAAGATTCATCTCAATCCTAATTTCACCATTTCCAAAAGTTTTCATATATGTGATTCATAAATCTGGTACTTAGACACTCACTCAGTGTGCTTAAAAATACCAAACTGACTCAGTTAACTCTAAAAAATTAACCATATCACATTCTACACATTTGTGACCTAAATATAAAATTCTTCATATTTATTTCCATTAACCAAGCAGTTTAAGTTATTTTTTGGGCTAATAACAGCTATTTTTCACACACAGTATTATAGTAAAGTGACTAAACTAATTCAGAAAGTCACAAAATTAAACAAGCATGTCAAGCAAGTATTAGACTACTTCCGTAACTATATACAAGTCTAACATGTCTATGAGGATGTTACAAAAATGGTGTCACCTTTTATAATTGAAGAAATAAATTAATGTCACTTTTTATAATTGAGGGGACAAAATTGATGTCAACTTTATTTAGAACACCAAATTAATATTACCATGTATCATTGAAGGACTCAACTAATGTTAACTTTATGCTTTGATTGAAACGAGTGAATTAAAATAATTTAGGCTATAGAAGATTTTAACTTTTTATTTTAGAATAATCGTTTTGTGAATATGTAGTGAAATCCCTATAGTAACTTTCCCCCACACATTTCAAATTAGACAAAAATCATATTTTCATCATCTAACTTATTTTTTGTTTTCAAATTCGTTCTTTAACTAATAAACATTCCAAATTTTTTCTCCAACGAATCCCAGATTTAACAAGAAAAAGGAATCTGATGATGAGTCTATCGACGACAACATGACTGACCAAACTCGATGCCACATGCACAAGACTGTTAATCTTGAATGTGGATATGAAGCCAATCCACAATACCATCCTTTACCAAAAGAAGATACTACAAGTGTCTAATTGGAGGATTGCATGGATCCAGAACTGATCGAAAAACAAGAAAAAAAAAAGCCAAGGGCCAAGCAGTTGCAATTAATCTGCTCAAAAATTCTGCCTACAGAGTTTGAGGATGAAATTAAGTTGGTGAATGAAGAAGAGTTGAGTCTAGAAGAGCCATAGGCTTACGAACAATCAATGGTCATTGTATTTAGTAGTATAGCTGAATTTGAAAATCCCAATGAAGAGATGAAAGATTATCTCAAACCATTGCACATCAAAGAACATTTGGCGGTTGTGCTTGTTAACTGCATACTCATTAATTGGGTAAAACTTTAGAGGATATAAGGAGCTCTAACTTTTTTATCACTGATTCTAATGGAAAGAGTAGTCCAATCAACGCAGTCGTTATGTTGAATGTGCAAGTGAGTTTTGTGGAAAAGAAGGCATTGTTTGTGGTTGTTTCATCCAAAGCTAATTACAATATGTTGCTAGGGAGAGACTGGATTCATGCAGTAGGAGCTATACCCTCAACTGTTCATCAAAAGCTAGTTCTTTGGAACGATGAGGGTGACGTCAAGATAGTTCCTATAGACAATAGTTCATGCTACATTCAGCAGTGTTATGCTGAATTAAGAATACAATCTAGCAATTTGCCCAATTGATCCAATAAAATTCAGATTCAACCCTAGAACCACAGGTATCAAACTTGACCATACAAGTTTTCACATTATCCCATTGGCCGACAAACGGCCTAAGGATGAATCATGAGTTTTGAACAACATTCGAAGAGGTTGTCGACCTACATGGCCGATAGACACAAAGGAGAAAAGAAAAACAAGATCCCCGATTGTGTACCAGAGGAGGATGGCATTTTCGATGATTCCCCACTCAGGGATAATACTAAAGTTTTGAAAGTGCAAGATCCAATGAAAAAAGTTAACTTAGGTGACAATGAATTTTACAACCAACCTCTGTTAGTAAGTCCTTGCAAATTTCAGAGAGGCACTCATTGCCTTACTGAAAGATTATCAAGACTGTTTCGCTTGGGATTATAATGAAATGCCTGAATTGAGCTGTGACTTGTCAAGCACATACTACCTTTAAAATCAGGGTATCAACCAGTATAACAAGCAGTAATGCATTTTGCTCCAGAAGTGATTTTGGAGATAAAAGAAGGAATTGAGAGGCTACTTAAAGCTGATTTCATCAGATCTACTAGGTATATGGACTGGATCTCAAACATTATCACAGTCAGAAAGAAAAATGGCAAGCTTTTGATTTGTGTAGATTTTTGAAATTTTAACACAACAACACCGAAGGACGAGTATCCTATGCCAATTGTAGACATGTTATTAGATGCGTGATTCTGCCATCAAATTGAATCTTGACTTCTTTTTTTTTTTAATTAGAAAAAACTTTTAGATCTAATTAACCCCTCCCCCCATATTAATTTATATGCAGCCAAAACTTTCATAATTCCAAATCATCTCCTTCGTGATTGCCAACTTCTATCTGTTGTCTTTATTTATTTATTTATTTTTTTGCCTTTAACATTGTAGTCTTGGGTAGCTGTGACTTTGTTGCTTTGGGAGCGTTGCCGCTACCTTCATGGAGGCAGGATAGGAGGCAAAGATGAGGTAGGTGTTGAAGGGTGGATAGAAGTTGCGTTTATGCAGCTTCCTGAGAACCCATTATTGACAGGGGTGTGAAGATGATTACAAGTGAGTGGAGTTAAATTTGGTTTAGATAGGAAGGTAAATGATATGGCAAATTTCTTTTACTTGTCAAAATTTGAGTGGTGAGAGAGGAATAAAGACACAGAGAAGGGTAGAGAGGACAAAATATTTGTATCCATTTAGCAAATGCTTTGTGTAGTTTCTTTCTCACGTAGCATTAAATGAAGACAGAAAGGAGCTTATTTTGCTTGTTATTTTGTTCTAAACAAGGGACTAGGGGAATAGTTCAAGAGGAGGAACTGTTAACTATACTTGCAAGGGCTAGCTGGAAGAAATGATCTAAGATTACATTTGAAGGATGTTAGAAATAGAGAAACATGGACATAGAAAAAGTCTTCTTATTTATACAAGAGGGAGTTTATACACAATCAAATATAATCAAAATAGTATCTCTAATTATGTATAAATTAAATCTCTAAGATAACACAAAATCAAGCTTAATTTAATCCTAAAATATGTTCTAGATATTCTAACGCTCCTCATCATTACAATTAAATACACTAAAAGAAAATGAACCATTATCACACAATCAAAGTGTGATAGTGGCTAGCAATTGCTTTTGAGATGGAGACAGGGCCAGTGCATCTGGGACGAAAATAAGGGCCAAATTACATAAAGTAGGGCTAGAACAGAGCCAATATGTGGAAATAAAGGTTGGAACAGACAGAACTGATCAAGAGCATAGCGGAGGGGTGCAATGGAGGAGCGGAGGATCGCAACAGAGACAAAGCCAACTACAAACAAAAGAGAAAAAGTGACGGCAGAAAGATAAAGAGAATGCTGGAAAGAGAACACGACAGGAGAGCTGACTAATTGGAATTCTAGATTTTCGAGGACTAGACAACGAAATAGTAATTTGTACAGGTCACAGATGATGATATCACTTTGATACTATGTTAAAAATAGAGAACTAGGGACACAAGAATAGTTTAGAAAAAGTTTCTATATATTTTCTGAATAATCAATGTGTACAAGAAGGTTCTCTATTTGCACAAAAAAGAGTTTATGTAAAGAAAAAAATATAATTACATATAATTAAAATAATATTTTTAATTATGTATTAATTAAATCTCTAAGATAACATAAAATTAACTTAATTTAATTTTAAAATATATTCTAGATATTTTAATAAATAAATAAATAAAGATGAAAGACACCTGATGCATACCTAGAAGACGTTGTCTTTTCATCTGTGAGAGAAGACACCAATTATTTCATTTAGAAAGTGATGATTTAGAATTGGTTGTAGAAATTCCTGCATACCTAGAAGACGTAGTCTTTTCATCTGTGAGAAAAGACACCAATTATTTCAATTAGAAAATGATGATTTAGAATTGGCTGTAGAAATTCCTTTAATAAAGGCATACCTGCATGGGGTGCGTCTCAGAGTTGGAGTTTTGAAAAAGTTTGGAGAAAGGAAAGGAGGTTTTATTCTTTGTTTTAAATAAATATTTTTTTATATTTGAAATTTTTTAAAATAAAAATATAAAATAAAAAGTAACCATAAAACCTTTAAATAATTTTTATTTATTTTTATAATGATTTTATAATTATTTTAATTTAAAAATAAAAAATAAGCATTCTCTTTTTTTTTCTAAAAAATTCTCCATTTACTGGCTATACAATATCAGTCCCACCGTTTGGGGATGAGTTCGACCGTGGACGGCATCATTCATCCTGGCTATGAGAAGACAGGAAACTTGAGAATTACATTTCGTGTTGAATTTTCAACAAAACTTACAGATGATCGATGATCTGAGGTTGTTGGTATTTTACAAGATTGTTATTGATCAATAGCATGATTTTAAATTGCAGTTCGTAATCGTAATTGTGGTTACAATATTACAATTTTTATAATCTCCGCAACCACGTCGCAATTGTAATTGTGTCTGCATCAATTGTATTTTTTCGCAATTCTCTGCAATTGTGATAAATACAACATAACTGCAACTGCAACCGCAATCGTAATTTAAAACTATGATCAATAGCTTTCAAATTTTTCCCTCTCTAATTTAAAATACCTTTTCTTTTTTGAAATAAAATGCCTTTTCTTTTTTAATATTAAACAGAATAAATTCATTAATCTTAATATCATCATAAACCCCAGAAGCAAAAGAATGTTGTGTAGTTTGTATAAACCATACAAATAAAAATTTGTTTGAAATCAATTAAAATTTGAAATGATTTAATTTGATTTGAATTAATTTAATTTAAAAATCAAATATTACTTTTAGAACTTATATTAAAAATATAATTTGAATTAATTTGATTTAATTTTATTATTTTACATTTTTACTCTTATGAGAAGTAATTAATAAAGATAAAATAATTTATTTATTTAAAATCAAATCTTAACAAATCTTATTAAATTTGATGAAATTTTAATTGAAAAAGAATAAAATTCATAAAATTTTAAAAATCAGATTATTTTCTATTTTTTAACATTTTAAACACAAAAATTGAATTACAAATCAAATCATTTATCATTTTTTTTTACATTCCAAACACAATCAAGGTGAAAACACTAGTATATGGTAGATTAAAGATTAGTTGCACTTGTAATATTGGCAGAATGAGAATCACAACCAAGTATACACTTCAGTAGAAAATTATGTATCAGAAATCTACTATTCCTTTTCACTCATCACTTCATAGAAACCAACTATGTAAAACATTTCAGAAGATGTTCAGTATCTTACAACTTTAATCCTTTATAGGGATAAGTGATTTCCTTGTTTAACAACTGCATGTCTATAATAAGACACCGTCTTAAGAAAGGAGAGGCGCTGATAGAACCCATAAATTCAGAATTGAGAAAAGATGAATATACTGAATAATGAGCAAATATCAGTATGATATTTCTCTGGTTTGTATTCTTAGAACGCAAAAAAAAAAAGATTACAAAAAGAAAAGTTCTAGACAAGTAAAGGGTGTCTAGGCCCTCCCAAATTCCATGTTAAATCTTGCCTACCTCGTCTGCTACCCCCCCACAAGATATACCCCTTCCACTCAACAGAATCCTTATTCCACTACTCCCTGTCAGCTCAGCAGGTTAGTTACAATTAAGGTCTTGTTTGTTTTTTCTTCTTCAAGGCCCATACGTTTCCTCCTAGAGTATACCTTAATTGCTGCCCATTTATCCTTTGGATTCTTATCAACACTTCCCCCCAAAAGACTCACTTTGTCCTCAAGGTAAAACTCAGGAATATGTTCCTGAATTAACTTCATGGTTTCCCAAGAACTTTCAAATTCGGGCAACTCTTGCCATTTAATCAACACCTCTCCTATTCCTTCAGCATTTTCTTTGTATTCCAGCACATCAGCTGGTTGCACCTTTAATTCCCAATTCTCGGTTAGAAAATGAGGCAAAGGTTGAACTGTAACTAGAGGTGAAATAGCTTTTTTGAGCAATGAAACATGAAATATCGGATGTACCAAACTGACTTCCGGTAATTTAAGCTTGTATGCTACTAGACTTATCTTCTCCAAGATCTCATAAGGTCCATAATACCGGGCGCTCAGTTTCTGATTTGCCCTCTTAGCCAAATTCCTGAGTTTGTAAGGTTGGATATTTAAGTAAACCACATCCCCAAGTTGGTATTCCACTTCCCTTCTATGCTTGTCCACTTCCCCAAGGTTGCACCTTTAATTCCTAATCCTCAGTTAGAAAATAAGGCAAAGGTTGAACTGTAACTAGAGGTGAAATAGCTTTTTTGAGCAATGAAACATGAAATATCGGATGTACCAAACTGACTTCCGGTAATTTAAGCTTGTATGCTACTAGACTTATCTTCTCCAAGATCTCATAAGGTCCATAAAACCGGGCGCTCAGTTTCTGATTTGCCCTCTTAGCCAAATTCCTGAGTTTGTAAGGTTGGTTCTTTAAGTAAACCACATCCCCAAGTTGGTATTCCACTTCCCTTCTATGCTTGTTAGCTTGAGTTTTCATTCGGTTTTGGGCCTGCACCAATTGCTCCTTCAACTCATCTAGCATTTGATTTCTTTCAGCCATTATTAGTCTATTCACTTCCTCCACCAAAGATGGTGCCTCGTCCCTTCTAACCAGTATAGGAGGGTCCCTGCCATATAGTGCCTTGAATAGGGTCATTTTAGTAGCTGAATGGTAATTGGTACCAAAATTCTGCCCAAGCTAACCATTTTGGCCACTATTTGGGTTTAGTACCAGTGAGACACCTCAAGTAAGTCTCCACACATCTATTCACCACCTCGATCTGGCCATCTGATTGAGGATGGTAGGCTGAGCTATACTTAAATTTCGTCCCTGCAAGTCTGAACATTTTAGCCCATAAGGTGCAAAGAAAAACTTGATCTCTGTCTGAAACAATGGAAGAAGGAAAACCATGTAATTTCATTACTTCCCTAGTGAAAATTTCAACAACCTCCTTGGTAGTATAGGAGTGTACAAGAGCTATAAAATGTGCATACTTGGTGAGCCGATCCACTATTACCATGATAGTATCAACCCCATAAGCCTTAGGAAGTCCCCTAATGAAATCAATGGACAAATCAGTCCAAATGTTGGTTGGAATGGGTAGGGGTTAT
This sequence comes from Ormosia semicastrata, assembly GCA_029884595.1. Lineage (NCBI taxonomy): Eukaryota > Viridiplantae > Streptophyta > Magnoliopsida > Fabales > Fabaceae > Ormosia > Ormosia semicastrata. The sequence continues at coordinate 106,234,894 of JAQQTO010000063.1, forward strand.
AATAAACCTCCAGAGGTTAACCTCTAGAGGTTAAGGTTTGGTATTTGTTCCTCTGGAACACTTCACAGGCTTGTACATATTGTTAGATGTCTTTCTTCATTCCTTCCCAAAATAACAGTCCCAAAATTCGTTTATAAGTTTTCAAGAACCCTGAATGTCCTCCAATTGCTGAATCATGAAATTCTTTAAGCACCAATGTGACCTTTGGGGAGCTTCTAGGAATCACCATTCTTCCTTTATACAACAATCTGCCCTTCTTGAGATGATAACCTGAATGGGAATCTGGTTGTCACAACAAATCCTGTATGATGCCTCTCAGTTTTTCATCGTTCTGAACTTCTTCCAACCCATCCCACTCATTGAACTAGGCTGCAGAGATGGTTGCAAACTGTAGCTTCCTTGACAAGGCATCTGCTGCCCAATTTTCCTTCCCTAGTTTGTATCTGATCTCAAAATCAACCATCAACTTGGAAACCCACTTCTGTTGCTCTTCTCCCCCAATCTTTTGCTTTGTCAGGAATCTGAGACTATTATGGTCTATATGGACTATAAAGTGCCTTCCCATTAAATAATGTCTTCATTTTTGCACTGTCAACACTATGGCCATGAGTTCCCTTTCATACACTGATTTGTTTTGAACTCTGTCCGAAAGAGTTTGGCTCATATACACCATTGGTTTTCCTTCCTGCATAAGTACTCCACCCATTCCTTTTTTGGATGCATCAGTTTCCAGCACAAAAGTCTTCTCAAAATTTGGAACAGCAAGTACAGGCAGTGTAGTCATGGCTATTTTAAGTTGATCAAAAGCTTTCTGAGCTTCCAAACCCCATGCAAAATTATCCTTCTTAAGTTGTTGTGTCAAGGGCTAAGCTACCTTCCCGGAATCCTTCACAAACCTTCTATAATACTCGGTTAGACCTAAGATCCCTCTTAATCCTTTAATATCTTTTGGTTGGGGCCAGTTTAGCAGGTCCTCCACTTTGTTAGGGTCTGCTGCCACCCTTTTGTTAGAAATGATATGCCCCAAATATTCAAGTTGTTGCTGTCCAAAAATGCATTTCTTTTGGTTGACAAATAGTTAGTTCTCTTTCAACAGCTTCAAAATCATTCCCAAATGCTTTCTATGAGCTTATGGATCCTTACTAAAAATTAGGATATCATCAAGGAAGACCAAGACAAACTTCCTTTAATATGATTTCAATACCTTATTCATCAAAGCTTGGAAAGTAGAGGGGCATTGGTTAACCCAAAAGGCATCACCAAGAACTCATAATGCCCCTCATGTGTCCTGAAAGTTGTTTTGGAAATGTCTTCCACTATCATTTTGATTTGGTGATAACAAAACTTAAGGTCCAATTTGGAGAAAATAATAACCCCCCAAGCTCATCAAGTAATTCATCAATTATTAGGATTGGAACTAATTCGGTATGGTGAATTTGTTTAAGGCCTTGTAATATACACAAAACCTCCATCCTCCATCTTTCTTCTTGACCAAAATCATGGGACTTGAGTAAGGACTAGTGCTAGGTCTAATTATTCCAGCAACCAACATTTCATATACTATCTTCTCAATCTCATTCTTTTGGTAATGAGGGTACCTGTAAGGACAGATATTGGGGATTTGTGCTTCTTCCTTGAGGTGAATTGTATGATCATGGTCTCATTGAGGAGGAAGTCCTTGTGGTTCTTGAAACAGTTCTGCATACTCTTGTAAGACTTATTGTATTTCCTTGGTCACCTCTCCCATTGGCTGCTCCTCTGGCTGCCACTCTTGGTACTCTATATAGTAACACTCCCCTTCATCCCTTAGGGTCTTTAGCATGGTTTTATAAGAGGCTTGAGCCTTGAAAAGGGATGGTTCCCCTTTTAATGTCATCTTCACCCCCATTCTTCTCCCATTTCAGAGTAAGTTCTCTGAAATTAGCTTGTATTTCTCCTAAGCTTTCCAACCAGTCCATTCCCAACACCACTTCAGCTACACCCCAAATCGAAGAGAAAGAAGTTTTGCTGAATTTCCACCCTTTGAATCCCCACCTTACCATCTTTGCATACTCCTCCACTTCTAATATTGCAGCCATTTCCCACTTCCACTATGTATGCCAAGGTGTCTTGGATTGGTAAGTTTAACTTCTGCACTAACTCCCTTGAAATGAAGTTACTAGAGGCCTCGCAGTCAATAAGCACCATGACCTGCTGCTATCCAATTCTGCCCCACACTTTCAGGGATTTGTTGGAGGTCATCCCTATAATGCTCTTCATAGAGATTTGTAAAGATTTAGCCTCCAATTCCAAACCAGAATCCTCCCCTTCCACCTCTGTTTCAGTTCCTTCCTCTTCCTCACTCTCTACCAAGAAGAGCTGGTAATGTTTGAACTTACAAGTGTGTTCACGTCCCCATTTCTCTCCACATTTAAAACACAACCCCTTCCTACTTCTCTCTTGTAGTTCTATTTGGGATAATCTCCTCGGTCTCATTTCCTTATTTTCCTCTCCCACTCCATCAAGAAGTTTTGGTTCCACTGAATTCCTATGGAAGCCTTGAGTTCTTTGTATTAGTAGTGCATTCTTTCCTCCTTCATTTCCTACATTGGATTTGGTCCCTCCCTCCTCTGTCCTAGGTTTGAAATTACCAATCCCCTTCATGTAAGTCCCCCTTTTCTCTCCCACCCTTCCTCTTCTTAATGCCCAATTTTTTTTTCCTCAAGTAATTAGGCCTTGTCCATGAGATCTGATAGGGAGTGTAGCTCGTATAACTTCAATGTAGCCTTTAATTCTTCACACAACCTGTTCAAGAAATTTCCCTTTAGCACTGTTTTATCAGCATGCTTCACGGGTCCAGATACTAGCTCAAATTGTTCACGATAATCAGTGACAGCCCTGTTTGATGCTCAATAATGGTTCAGGGGGGTTTTGGATAATCCCCAGTTGGAACCTTCTGATAACAGCTTCCTTGAATTGCTTCCAACTTGGCGAAGGGGTCTGATCCTCCCTCCGTTGATACCAATTCAAAGCCTTCCCCTCCACAGCTACCATCACCGCATCCATCATCTCCCACTCCTTCATCTCATTCACTTTGAAGTAACGTTCTACCTTGTTCACCCACTCATAACCCTCATCCCCTGAGAAAACTGGGATTTTGAGCTTCCTCGTCCCTTCGCTCCACTTTGGATGTCGACTGTCCCTGGAGGATTCCCTCTCTGAGTTACGAGACCACTCACGATCCCTGTGAAGTGAGTCACACGTCTTCGTCGATCCTACTCTGCTTCCTTTCTCTACCTTGCTCCCACTATCATCTTCACGTGGCTTAGCACAATGCCAGCGTCGCGATCATCCTCTTGGGCTCCCCTTGTGCCACAACTTCAACAGCTACATGAGTTCATCCAATCGTTCATTAGTTCGTTCCTACCTTGAGAGACTCTCCTGTAGACTCTTTTCCACCATGTCCAAACGAGATTCCATGATTGATTGAGTATGAACCATTCAGCTTTGCTCCAAGATTGTGGAGCTTTGATACCAAATTGATAGAACCCATAAATTCAGAATTGAGAAAAGATGAATATATTGAATAATGAGCATATATGATATCTCTCTGGCTTGTATTCTTAGAATGCAAAAATAATAATAATAATAATAAATAGATTACATAAAGAAAAGTTCTAGTCAGGTAAAGGGTGTCTAGGCCCTCCTAAATTCCATGGCAAATCTTGCCTACCTCGTCTACTACCCCCGCCCCCCAACAAGATATACCCCTTCCACTCAACAGAATCCTCATTCCACTACTCCCTGCCAACTCAGCAGGTTAGTTACAATTAAGGCCTTGTTTGTTTTTTTTCTTCAGGGCCCAAACGTTTCCTCCTAGAGTATACCTTAGTTGCTACCCATTTATCCTTTGGATTCTTATCGGGCGCCAATGACACACAAACTCATACTTCAATTCCAATTCCAATATTCATTACACAGTGCTCTTCAAAAGACATGTCTCAGAATTAACAAAACAAGGGATTTGCAATTATGACACTCAACTAAATGAGTTATACTCCCTTAAACGGCAAGCTAGATAGATACCAAATACATATAATATCAGTACTAGCATGGCCACTAACAGGGCAGAACAACCACAAGGCATCATAAAACAATCATACTGTTAAAAAAAATTAGCAACACTTGATTTACTCTCTTAAGCACAAGTCATGGTTCATGAGTTTTTTTTTATTTTTTAAATAAAACTAAACCGGACATTAATGTACAAGGAAGCCAGAATAAAAGATGTATCAATAGCAGCCAGATTCCAAGACAATTTATGCCTACGACCATCCAAACAGGGCACGAATTATACCGAGTATGCCACCACCAATAAGAGCCTTCAGCAATCTAAGCTTTGTATTCGAGTATGGTGGGTACCTTATTGATGCATCACCAATAAAACTGCGATAGAGAACTGCTTTTTTGTGGCTAAAAGCATCAAATGAGAATTTCCCATGGTATGCACCCACTCCACTCTCCCCAACTCCCCCAAATGGCAAAGTATGAACTGCAAGCTGCACCAGGTGAAGAGGCCAAATGGTAAACAGAAACACAGAGATGAAGAGTGTTCAGATTTCAAATTAATCCAAAACAGTACATATGATTAGCATAGATATAAACATCTATAAATGGAAAAAACCAATTCTTATTTGAAGAAACTCAAGTTTCAATATGAACCAATCAAAGCAAACACATGGGTGTAGAAAACACGTTTCATTTAAAAAAGATAGCTCCTCATTAAAGCAAATGAAACCTGAAAAATCTATATTTTCAGAAATTATTTACGTGTCATTTTTGGGTTAAATTTATGTTTTGTCTAAAGGTAGCTTTAAAACAAGGAATTGATAGCAACAACCACAACTTTGAAGCTGATTATTGATCACCTTTAATGCTGTTCTGTTTGCATATAAGAATAGCTTAAGCACACACAAACACAGGCATTCATTCATGTATAGATTGTAAAAGATTAACAAAAATTACATGTAGAGTAGTGTCATTGACAACCAAACCCCCAGCAGAAACAGTCGTTACAAACTGCTCCTTGAGCTCCTTGTTGGTTGTAAAAATATATGCAGCGAGAGGCTTTGGTCCTGAATTGATCACATCAAAGCTTTCTTCCAGTTTATCGACCTGTTTCAAACCAAAAAAAATAAAATTATTCTGATTGATCAGTTGTGGCTTTAATTAACCGATGTACACTTTATAATTTACAATCATCTGTTTAATTTAGCTGATTTTTTGGCATGACAAGCAATTGAAAATTCCCCCAAGACCTTACCAAAAAAGTGCTATATCTTATATCGGGTTGCTCTTGATGACTAGTTATTTTACACTAAGAGGTGAGAATTTACATTTTCACTCTTATCCCACATGAAGAGGCACATCCCAATAATTACTCTTGCAGCTTATAAACATGTTGGAAAACAATGTTCATATTGTTTACATTAGACTATTGTAAAAGCAACCAAAGAAAACAATGAAATTCTGAAAAAAAAATAGAGAAACAGTTATTTTGGTGTCTTAATTCCTACCGTGAGGATGGGAAGTAAAGGACCAAATATCTCCTCACTCATTATCAGAGAATCGCGCGGGACATCCAATAGAACAGTGGGGGCAATCCTCCTGCAATTTGAGGGAAAAGAGAAATGCCAGTGTCAAGATCTATTGTATTTCATTAAATCAATACTTCATCAATAAAGTACCCCAAAAAGCAGATAGAGAACTTACAATTTGCTTTCATCCTTTTCACCTCCATAAACAATCTTACCAGAAACCTTATGATCATCCAAGAGCTTTGTCAAGCGAGCAAAGTGGTTGGAGCTCACAATACGGGACAAGTCTTTTGATTCCAATGGATTCTTTCCATAAAATTTCTCCAATTCAGTCTTTAGGGCATCCACCTAGAAATGGGAGGCACCAAATACTAAACAAACAAAGACAGATTTGGAATTCTAACTACACTTAGGGTAAACTTATTACCAAATTGGGAGCATAGTCTTTTGTTGTTATGATATAATCTGGAGAAATGCAGGCTTGTCCATTGTTACAACCCCACTTTCCTGCAATTATCCGTCTAGTTGCTACCTTTGCAATTCAAGTTTAAATTAATTTTAGTAAAAAATGAGATGCAAGGAGGTCAAGGTGATTGCATGTAATCGACAAAAACAACAAGGGCTAAGGTATACCTTTAAATTGATATTTGAATCAACAACAACTGGAGATTTTCCTCCAAGCTCCAGCACAACTGGTGTAAGGTGTTTTGCAGCAGCAGCCATCACTATGCGTCCCACTCTTCCATTACCTAAAAATCCAACAATTACTAAAGTATAGAATATCCCCAGACACAAGTATCATTGTAATAAAACTTCCAAGCAAACATTACAAGAACAGCTAGCATTTAGATCACTGTATATTTATAACAAATTGGAGTTTTTATATAAGACTGACACTAAGAGTCTTAACAATCTGTTACAGATACAAGCACAGACAATGCAACTGAAACAACTACAAGAGCACTTGGTCATACACATTGAACATGGATTAAGACAATAACCTTATTTGTTGTCCTCCTTAAATTACAATAATGCTCAAGAGTCAAAAGACTCAAGACTGACCTGCCTTTAACCATCAATTATCCAGAAGCATATAATGTTAGGAGTACTGCCAAGTGCCATACTGCCTTGTCCACCAAGATACGTGAGGATCTCATACACATTTCCTATTATGTATCAGTTAGATACAGCTCTTGAAAAGCTTCATACTTAAATTTATCATATCATCCACCGAGACACCGTTATGTTGGACAACAAATTTCTATCCTGTTCTCCCAAGTAAATATCACACCAGAGCAATTATGCGATTCAATAATGTATATACCTCTAAAGATATTTCAAGAAGCAGAAGCTGTGCTTGAAATTTCAATCTAAGTTAACAATTTCCACGACCAATAACAGTCACATCCCAGATGTATTCCAAGCTGTATTGCAATCAACAATCCGTAACAACCTTGCCAACCATTATTTAGAATGAAGTATTTTCTATACCCCCAAAAAAAAGAATGAAGTATTTTCAAGAAACAGCTTCGTAGGTTGGTCCCATAAAGGAAGAAGAAACAGCTTTTTGAAAGTATATAGATGTCTATGAAAAATACAAACATAATCTGAACACTCCAATATTAATGATTTAAGAATGAAATACTTCCCCTGTTATCCACCAAATTAAAAGGTATATGAAAATTCATGCTCATTAGACTTATTTAAAGTAGGAGAAAAAAGTGATATCAGATACATATGATCATTAAAAATCGCATGTATCAAACCATCCATCAGCTGCCAATAAAAAAATCCACATCCAATATATTCTATTGCATCTGTTAAATTTTAGGAGCATAAATAACAAATGTTATACTTAAACTGATATCTTTTATGACTGAAAAGAAAAACAATATCTAATGAAACAAGGTATTCTGACAGAAAAGTTTGGCCACATAACTTGGTGGTTTGTTGCAAATCTTAGGCTACGAAATATATATATAACTTGAATGAGAGAAATAATTTTTATTCTTTTAACTTTTTCTAGTACAACAATGCACTTATTGAATTATCCAAAACGGGATTTCAAAATTCACACATGTATAATATATTAAAAGAAGACAAACTATATGGAAAATTTTATCTATGAGAAAAACAGAAAATCATTTCAGGATTATAAAACATTGAAGAAAACCAGAAGAGTGACAAACAAGAAGAACCTGTATAGAAAATTTTGTCCCACTTTTGCTGCAGTAATGCAGATGTTTCATCAACTGCCCCCTCAACAACTCTTATAGATGAGTTATCCATGTACTCCCCTAACAATTTTGCCAGCAGTAATGACGTGGCTGGAGCAATTTCTGAGGGTTTTAGAACCACAGCATTACCAGCTGCAATAGCTCCAATGACTGGATCAAGTGACAACACTGGAAAGATAGATAGAGAATGTAATATTAACATCATCACAGATTTTAAAAATAGAGCTTTGATCGAAGAAAAAGGTGAGATGTCAGCTCAAAAACATATGAAACAAGGTCAACTAAATATTAACATACAAAATGGATAGTTCCATGCAGAGATGACTAACACAACTCCCAGTGGTTCAGATACTATTTCAGCTGAAGAAGGAAAAGTTGTGATTGAAGTTTTGACCTGCATTAAAGGGAAATTCTGTGATAAATCAAAAGAATTATGTCAAGCAATGTCAGTGGAAGAACTTCATATAAAATATACCTTTTCCGAAGACATCCAATGTTTCAATTCCTTGAGTGCGACTTTACATGAGTATTTCAACATAGCAATCTGCAATACAAAGTAAACCAGTTACGAGAAGATGGAAAATATCATATTTAACACTGTTGTATTGATTGCACAAACCCTTCAACAACCTAATAAGCAATAGTCAGGAAATTAGTTTTTCATTCCTCATTTTCAGCTTCATGTCCTTATTAAAAGCTCCAAAATGTTTGTTTAGTTGTTAATATTACAAGTCTGAAGTTAATATATAATAAACTTTTCAGTATCTTGGCTAAAATAGATTTAGTGTCTTTTTCTAATTAGTTTACTATCAACAGGAATAAGAGTAGTATAAATTCCACGAGGGCAAAAGAAAATTCTGTGACTACCTAAAAGATAAATATTACAACTGGTTCACACTTGCTCAGGTATTAATAGTTAAATATACAGGACCACTGGTCGCACATCATCAGAGGTCACCAATCCATACACAGACGTAACAGCCTAATGAAATCTTATAAATAATATCATGCAACAATATGCGGAAAAGTTTGGAGAAACAAATTAGGCAGGACTGAGGAGCAGCAACCTAAGATCCAAAAAAATTCGACTAAGAAATAACCAATTCAATATGCATAAACCTAATGAAAATGATTATTGAAATTTTGAGAGTTTTAACTACGAATTGCCTGCTATACACTTGGCATTACTTAAAAACATAACAGTGTACTAGAGCAAGACCCCTTGGATCTTCTCCAAACACACAGATTTTTTTTATATTTTTTTGGGTAACAAATGTTTAGGAGGAGGAGGGGTTGCCCCATTCTAAGGTCATTGCATACCCCACAAACTTCAGCAAGGCTTACAATGGTAGTTATAAATAACCTACCAATGACGGACCATTGGCAGGTATCGAACCCAAGACCTTTGCACCAACATAGTTAGATATTACCAGTTTAGCCAACCCTCATCAGCACAGATTTTCCAGTTTAAATAGGCACACCATGTGTGAATTGAAGTGTCCTTGATAAGTTCCAAATGAGATGGGCATGCTTCATTTATTAATCTGATTATGTACTATAACCAGTGGCATCCCAGTGCTAACTGAACTATTTGTCAACCTCATGAAAGAATGCTAGTGCTTTTGATCAACTAAAAAGGGCAAATCCTGGTCCACACATTTAAAAGCACGAACACCTAAACAACACACAACGAACACAAATAATAAAAAATAAAAAACGGAAACCCAAGAAACCAGAAGGACTAAGGATGAGGTGTACTACAACAATACATCCTGTGACAGTAGTTTAAGAAACACTTTCATCATTGTAGTTTGTGACAAATAATTTAAGATCCCAAGCCACCTATCAAATATTCACAGGCCAAAAGTTGAAAGGACCACAAGATTGGCCCACCCGAAAATGGGAAAGCCAAGTGAGACCTGAAGAGTGCGCCATTAATGCTCATACCAACCCCGCATACTGCCATACAGCAACATTACCACCACCAAAGGGGATGAAATGCTAACTATATTAACAAAGACAAACCTCCTAATTCTCTTTTTGACAATAAAAAATAGGATCCCAAAATCGACACAACACGTCAACATGGGTACAGTACAAGTGTTACATGTAGAAACCGTTCTGAATTTCTAAGGAGAGGACACACACAATTAAAAGCTGAACACGGATATCATCATTTTGTCCCCCGTAAAATTGGACCCTATAATAAATGAACTGCGCAACAACTCATCTAAAATAGTAGTGTATTTGGCAAAGACAGAGTAATATAGGTACACACTATATTCAGAATTTTCATACTCCATCATACCAGCAGGTCATCACAAAACCCACCTGTGAACAACTTCTGGAATATTGTTATTACCGAGGTCAAACACATCATCGGTATTTCCGAGTTCAAATATAAACGAACACAAAATCATTCACAGAAAAACAGAAAAAAAAAAACTGAAACGCAACCAAGTAAGAGCGACTGAACAAAGTCAACAAACAACATAGGAAGCTCAGAAAAACAAAAAAAAAAAATGGAACACAGAGAGACCTCATATACGACGGTTTCGAGCGGTGGCTTGGCGAGGTCGGAGAGAAGAGCATCGACGATCTGTTGCTCGCGATCGTCGAACAGCTTCGACAGTGCGTTCAACTGCGACACTCTCCACTCGTAACTTCGCGTTTTGCCAGAAGCGAAGGCTCCCCTCAGCTCCTTCACGAGCAACGAACCCGCTTCTGCGTCAAACGCTTTCTTCTTCTCTAGCTCCGGCGCCGACATTATAGTCAAGAAAACGAAACGCCCAACGCAGAATCACAGAAAGAGGGGAGAGGGGAGGGAGAAAATAAAAGAATGGAGTTGCTGCTTATGCCTTGAAATCGAGGCTACGGGTCTTTGAGTTTAATTGGATTTGGCAGTGAAACGAGGATATAAAGAAACAAACAAACACGTCGTGAATTGAGAGTTGTGAGCAGTGGTGAGGTGCAGTGTCGTGCTGTATAATAGTAGATCGCGGCCTGTCCCTGGTGGTGATGACTTGTAAGTGGGGATTTTCAAATTTATATGTAGCGTAGGATGGATACACGATAGTGATACATCCTTGATTAACTGATCGTGCGCTGGCGTGTGGTACGAGGAGAGTGTTCAGCGTGTGGTGTTCAAGGCGCGTGGCAGGATGAGAAAGTTGCTTGCGGCTCTGGCCGAATCCAAGTGGGTTTCAACTTTGAATCCGGTGATATGGATGTGTTTGGGAAAACGTTAGACACCCAAACGTCAGCTCATTTGCATAGGATGGAGAAAAAAATTGTTTGGGTAGCAATTTTATCTCTAATATTTATTTTATTTAAATTTATTTTTAAAATAAAATTTTTAAATATAAATTATATTATAAATATAATTTTAATTAAACTTAAATTTATAAAATTAAATTAACTCAAATTTAAATTTATGAACTTTAATTTAAATACACATTTAAATGTGAAGTTAAACATATTTTTTAATATTTATTTTATTATTAATTTAAAAATAAATATTATTAATATTTTTAAATAATTATTTTAAATGTATAAAAAAATTAATAAAAAATAAATATTAAAAAATATTTAAAAAAATGTGTCACTATTATTCTTTTCTCTATCTTCTTTCTTCTTCCCTCACTTTTGTTTCGACCGTTCGGGGAGTTTGGACTTTTGGAGGATTAGTTAGTTGGTTTGTTGCTCCTAATTGGAACATTTTGTTTTCTTTTGTTTCAGATATTTTTACATGCATTTTTCTTAGACTAATTCTTTAGACACAGTTATGATTAGTGGTCATTAATTAAGAAGTTCTATCAATAATTACATTTTTTATGATTCAAACTATGGTTCCTATAAACATGGTTTTTTTTTAATTGTGCTTAATCTTTGTTTCTTTTTAATTAGACTTGTTTGCTTATCCATATAACAATTTTTTCTTGTTTCATTTATTTTGTATATACCTTTTTTCTTTTGTTTCTCAAGGAATCCTTATAACTTTTGATATGATATTAATCTCTTCAAGTACATAGTATATAGTTAAAGAAAACATAATTTGCTTACTACTACACCCAATCACTTATAGGTTTATTATTATTTTTAAATGGTTAGCATAGCATTTTGGCTTTTGGAAATTGGAGTTTAAGAGTTGCAATCCATCTGTCTATCTTTAGTATAATTGCCTTGTGCCATTTAATAACATTATCAAATGCATGTTTATTTTTAAAGGGAAGAATGGAATAGTGAATATATATATATATATATATATATATATATATATATATATATATATATAAAGTGTGAGTTCTGATAATAAAAAAAAGTAATCATGTAATAGTGATAGTATATATTAGAGAAATAAGGATTTATTTTAAAAATAATAATAAATATTGAATATAAAATAACATTATGTTAATAAATCAAATGGTAATGATAAGATATAGTAAAATTATTTTTAAAAATGAAAATAATATTGGGGTGTAATATTGCGAAAAATATATTAATCAAGTAATAATCATAACATACAATAAAATTATCTTAAAAATTAAATATTTAATATCACCAAAAATAATAAAAATATTACATACGAAATAACTTGTTCAACACGAGTAACATAACTAGCAGTATCTTTATAATGTATTTAATGTCAGTTGTGAAATATTTAGTAATTGTTTATAGTTGGCTTTGACAATAAAAATTTAAAAATTTATGATCAATTATTAATAAACATTTTATAATTCATTTCAAGTATCATAATTCTTGTTTTAAATATTAGTTTGATTACGCTGGCTGATCGAACCTCATATTGGACACAATATCAATCTAGGACTGAGTTATCAACTTGTTCAACAACCCATGTTTCAGAATTATCTAAAATTATACAAAAATAAAAGAAATAAAAGAATATGCAGATAAAAGAAAGAAATAAAAAAATATGCTTTAAATTAGGATAGTCATTTATTTTAGAGAAAATTTACTTTAGGATAAATGCTATTATGGTCACTCAGATGTCAATTGTAAGAAATTCGTGAATTATCAACGATTAAATCTATCAGTAATTTCTCAAATTTTACCAAAAATTGAAATTTTTGACAGATTTTTATTTCTTAGAAAAACGCCTGCTAGAAATAGAAATCCGTCATTCCGGCATATTAGGTCGTCGAAAAAAAAAAGAGAGCTTGTTAATTTGTCATATTTTTCGGTGGAAAAATCAACTAATATCCTATCAGAAAATGTCTATTCTCGCAAATTTTTGTTGTCACTATATAAGTGACTCAAAGTAGTACAAGATTTGATTGCTCTACTCATCTTTTGTTTTTACTAATAGTGAGGATGATAGCTCTAATAGTAACATTTTCAAGCGGTTGATATGATCAAAAGTTTGCATATTAAAATGGTTCCACCACTTATGATGAAGAGGACAATATTAAGTAATGAGATATAAAAAAAGAAAGAAGAAAAGCATTGCGAATTATAATAATAAATTTATACAATTTTAAGAAATAAATTTTCAGGCGAATAATAACTCCCTGGTGGAGAACCTGGGGAATAAGAAAGAAACTAAAAGCAAATAATTGTTCTAAAAGCAAATAATTGTTTTTTTTATAAAAAATAATGATACTAATGAAAATGATATTGTACTAGAATATCATAGAGAGAAATATCCGGATAATATTATATGCTTAACATTATTAGAATTAAGATAATTGAGAGAGTAGCCCCAAGACCATTACCCTTGTTAATGACATAGAAAGCATCTGTCTTCTTGTAGTTGTGTAACAAATTTTAAAGAGTAGCAGAAAAATTTAATCTCAAGGGAATTTACACGAGAATGAAATTAAGATTTCGAGAGTGATGATGAAATTAAGATTTATATATATATATATATATATATATATATATATATAAGAAATATATATATATATATATATATATATATATCTTATTCAATGTAATATGTTATAAAACTTAAGAAAAGACTGTCTAAATTTAACGAATCATTCTAGAAATTAAGAGTGTTAGTATAAAAAAAATCATTTTTCTTTTAAAATCTTAAATTGATAGTGCTCATATTTAAAAAATTATTGTGTTTGTTTCTCTCTTGATGAATTAAAATACTAATCCTGTCAGCTACAATTTGAAAATCATAATTGTTAATTCCAAAAACAATGTTCATTGCAAAATATATTAATCATCATCCTTGTCTTCAGCTATTAAATATACGAATTTTATTAACATTCTTACGTATACTTTTCTATACAGTCAATGATAGTCAAATTTTACAGAAGTCAACTCATATACCTTCTCTAATCTAGAAATCTGAACCTACAACTTCTCCAATCCAAAGAGACCTCTAGATTAGAGAAGGCATATGGGTTGACCACTATATGATGTGCCTATCATCAAGCGTAAGGAAAAGTGTAAAAAATGTTAAGAAAATTTGAGTATTTAATTGTAAAAAATAAGGATGATGATTAATATATTTCGTAAGGAACATTACTTAAAAAAAGTTGTACTTCTCGAATAATTGCTAACATTTCTATCCTAACTCACCAAGAGAGATCCAATACAAAAATCTTTTAACATGAGCGAGAGCAATTTATTAAAGATCAAACGAAAATTTACTTTTCTTGATACTGACACTCTCAATTCTTAAACTCATTCAGTAAACATTGACATTCTTCCATTGAGTTCCAATGGTATTGTATAAGAAAAATGCATCTACTCCACTTGTCATCACAAATCACTTTCAAAACCCTAATCCCAACTTCAACCAAATACCCCTGAAATTATTTTTCTATCAATTTCTTACTCTCCAAAACTCGATAGACGAGTGCAAGAAGACACATACTTTTGGTGTCACTAGCAAGGGCAATAATCTAAGCATTGCCCACTCAACTTTCCTAATACTAATGACGTCGAGCTCACGATTCTATCCGACATATTCTCTCCATGAAGTTCTTGTACAACGTCATTTTCATTGTTGAAATCACTCTTTATATCAATTTTGTCTGCTTTTGATTTGTCTTATTCTCCAACTACTCCACCATACGCATTCTATCTGTTAGAAAATCTACTTCAAAAAACATGCAACTTTATCTTTTTAAATTCGCAATATTTTTCTTCTTCCTTTTCTTATATCACCTTATCTAGTCTTCTCCTTATCATCATAGGAGGTGGACTTATGTCATTACTCAAACTTTCTATCTCATTTACCACATAATAATTTTATCACTAGAGTCATCATCCTTACTACTAGTTGTTAGAGGTGAAAATAAAGATTTGGCAATTCGTCGGTTGGATGATGATATTTTTCTAAGTATTGAGCCGACAGAAATGCTAAATGGTGAAATCGACAGAAGTATTGAATAAGAGGAGGACTCTAGCATGGCAATTAGGTATTGATGTCAGACAGAAGAATAATGCGATAGAAAGGTTGCATTGAGTCGACGAAGAGTGGTCAAAGCGGTCAAATGCTGATTTTGTTGGAAAGTGGGTATAAACTGATGGCATAACTGCTAAGACGTGTTAAAGTTTTAGGGTATCAGTTATTTTGTAATTTTGTCTATAAATATCAGTAGTCACGATGTAAAAAGGGGAGGTTATTTGCTGATACATAATCCTAACATCTCAACTCGAGCAGATTAAAGGATTTTGATCCAAGTATGCCTTCCCTTTTTCATTTCAAGTCATTTAAAATTAATGCAATGTTCTTTTAAAGTTCTTTACTTTTCAGTCTTGTCCTTTAAATTTCCTTTACATTTCTTTGCACTTTTACTTGCTTTTCTTTACTATTTTTTCATTTAAATTCTGCACTTTAATTTTGCATCATTTACACGCTTTCAATTAATTTTCTGCATTCTTAAATTCTTGCTCAGTTTCTTTAAATTTCTTTAATCTTTTCAAAGTTTCTTTTCTGCATTTTTTACTTATTTATTTCAAATATCTTAAATCCATTTTGTTTACTGTTAAAACCATTTTTAAAACGAGATTACCACATAACTCGAAACTCATAGTCATCTGATTTTCATTATTTATTTGTTGGAATTGTTACTAAGTCTCTAAATCAAAATTTCACTTAAACAAATTGACATGCCCGGTGGGACGAGTTTAGAGTAACTCGTAGTGTCATAGGAAATAGTTTTATGCGTTTAAGAAGTGGAAGATTTATCTATTCTTCTCAAAATACGTAAATCATGAGTAATGTAAGTAGCTAGGCGTCGGATATACCTTCGACAGCCGTTACAGGGCCACCTTCGACCGTCGCTAGTACTGGTTTGGTGGATGATGTTATAGCAACTGGTGCTCTCCAGAGTAATCCAGTAGTGGAACAGGTGCTGCCTGGAATGATTCAGTCATCGTTGAGTCAGCCAAGTAACCAAAGCATAATAAACTCAAAATTCAAGGTTTGTGCCCCAATATGGGTTGCCACCGAATTATGTGCCTCCTGTCATGACACAAAAGGGACTTGGCTCCACTTTGGCCAATACTGCTGGCCAACCAGTGGTTTTACAATGCCAACCACAGATAAGTTCAACCTTGGCAAGTTTTGGTAGCCAAGGAGTAGGGGTTGCAGGTACAAGCAATCCAACTCTCTTTCAACAGGAAAGATTGAATTTGGGACCATTTTTCCTAAATATGTCGAGAGATAATTCCCAAAGTGTAACAGGGTCAACTGTAAATTCTTTGGCCAACTTTCGACAACAAATGGATGAAAGCAACCATGACATGGTGCATATGTTCACTCAGCAAATGGGTGTCGTGATTACGCCAATCATGGAAAATACAAATAATGTTTGCAGCGCATTGGCTCAGCAAATGGCAAGGCTAAACCAAGCCTTGGGAGAAGGTGATTTGGCCAATGATAATATTCAAGGAGCCCAGCCTGGGGTAAATAGAGAAATGGTTGCACCTCAGGAAAATCTGGGACAAAATCAACAAAACTTAGATCAACCTGGGCAAAATGATCAGCTACGTTTGGAATATAGAAATGTCTATGTGCTCCTTCGAGGAAATGGAGATCAAATAGCTAGACATGATGTAGCCATGAGATTGCTTTGACAAAATCTTGGGGGGCATCAAGTGGTTGAACAAAATGTAAACCAAGTAGTGGAACAAGTGCTAAACAGATTTGGTTTCAACGTTGGCTATGCCAACCAGCCATATTTTGTATCAGCATTTCCTGAGTGGGTCCAACAGGTAGAGTTACCTAGAGGAGTTAAGATTCCAAAACTCTCTAAGTTTGCAGGAAAAAGTGGGGAATCGACCGTCGAACATATTACACGGTTTACAATAGAGATAGGGGAGTTGGCCACTGTTGAAAGCCTTAAAATGAGATTCTTCCCAAGTTCCCTTACAAAGAATATTTTTTCCTGGTTCTCGACATTAAGACCAAATTTAGTCCACTCTTGGGCTCAATTGGAAAGAAGCTTTCATAATCAATTTTTTAGAGAAGATTTGAAAGTGGGACTTATAGATCTCTTTAATATCAAAAGGATGTACAATGAAACTGTCGATGACTATCTTGCTAAGTTTTGACAAATGAGGAGTAGATGTTTTACTCCTATACCTGAGGTCGAAATAGTAAAGATAGTTGCAGGTGTTTTAGATTATTATATAAGGAAGAAATTAGTGAATCGACATTTGATTGATCTTGCCCAACTAGATGAAAAAGTTAAGCAAATAGAACAACTAAAAGTTGAAAAGATTCAAAAACAGAAAAGATTTCTTAAAAGAGAAAAGGTGACATTTGTCGGATTAAGTGAATCCGACAATGAGTTTGAAGGTAGCGATGATAAGTTCGAAGTTACCATTGTTGAACTTTAGAACGGTCCTCCTTATGCTTACCAGGCCTTACAGCCTACTAGAAATAAGGAGAAAATGAGTTATATCAATAGAAAAACATATACATTCGACGTAACCAAAGCCGACAAGATTTTTGATTTGTTATTAAAAGATAAACAAATTAAATTGTCGAAAGGTCATAGGTTACTAAAGTTTGATGAAATAAAAGACCTAAAATATTGTAAGTTTCATAATAATTTCGGTCATGTTACTAATGAATGTGTTCGTTTCAAAGACATAATTCAAAAAGCAATAATGGATGGACGTTTGAAGTTTGCAGACAAGCTTAAAGCGGATATAAAAGTTGACACAGATCCATTTCAGGCTGAAGTATCTTGTGTTGATCAGCAAGTTCCTTTAAATGTTGGGATGCTCAACATAAGGAAGTTGCAAGAGTTTGACGTGGATACGAAGGATGCAACCGACATATATCCCAAGCCAGGTGAGTCTTTTGAGGCATTTCTTGAAAGAAAGAAAGAAGAGGGCAAGGTAAGGTTGTGCCCAAGATGTAACGCAGTATACGATGAGCTCGCTGCGAAGAAAGCTACTTAAGAACAACCAAGTGTCCAGCAGGGTAAGAAGAAGGTTCTCGACAAGAAAACCTGGAGACCACAGAAGCCTTTTCATGCTCCAAGGTCAAAGCCAGTCTATATGCCTAGGCCTAACATGAATGGTTGGTTAGTCGAACCACATGAGTTTATGGGAAATAGAGCTCACGTCAGACCAGTTAAGACCAAAGTGCCACCTGCCAATGTTGTCGTGGATAGATGGGTAAAGAATTCTGTAATGGCTAGAAATACGTATTTTCGATTAAATGTATCTGCCAGGAGGAGTAACTTTCAAAGGGATCAACCCTTTTGGAATGAAGACTACAAGAATGGCAGGATCAATCCAGGAAAAACCTCGATTGGCCAAGATGTAGTAGGGTCATCAAAGGTTCTTCCAATGTCGAAGGGTAAGAAAAGGAGATTGCAGAGATTAAGACAAACACAAAAGAGACGAGATATGGTTGAAGGGTTAGTGATCAAGGAGCAGCCCGTAGAAACAGGTTGTTTGGTGGTCGAAAAGAAGCCAATGCTTAATCAGGATAAAGATGGTAGAAAGCTAAAAAGTGTTGTTACCAAGGGATTGTTTCTAAGGGAGCCGACAACAAATATAGTTAGACGGCTTGATACAGATGATAAATCCCGACAAGAAAGGTTGGCAGAAATAAGAAAGGGTAAGCAGGTTCAAAGGCCAATTCCAAATAAAACAAAGAGGAAATGGCCAATTGGATTGATAGCAGCAGAAAAAGAGGCAAGAAAGAATAGTTTACCAGTCGAGAAGGATAAGGAGTTGGTCAACTCGAATGTTGCAAAATTGACAATGGGAAAGGAACAGACTAAGGATTCTGGAATTAGAAATAATAAGAATACTGAAGACTAGTCGAAAGAAGAAATCAAGAGAATCTTAGAAGATCCTGATCAAGATGTTGAGTGGAGGACAAAGGTACTCGACATAAGTAAAGATAAAGAAAGATTGGCAAAGCCTGATTGCCAAAGTATGGACTTGGTAGCCGATGAAGTTATTGAGGCTTTAAATGATCCAGATGATCTATTAGGCCTTGGTGACAATGAGTTCGATATGGACATCAATTTGGAGGGGGGCTTGGATGATATCTTATCGGCTATGGATAATAACTTGTCGTCGAAAGATTATTTTAGGATTGGAAGGCATGTAAGTGATGAAAAACTGTCCGACGAGGAGGAATTCTTGAAGTCAATAAGTATTAATTTAGTTTCGGTGTTACCTGCAGATTTTGAAGGGTATCATGAAATTGAGTACACTGGGGAGAATGAAGAGAATTTAGATAACCTGGATGATCATTGGCTTCTTTTCCAGGACAATATGGTAATAGTCTTCGACAATACGGCTCAGCTCGAAAAACTGACAGAAGACCAGAGGGCTCATTTACGACCGTTAAATATTAAGGCTCTATTAGAAGGAAAGCCCACCAATAGAGTTTTAGTCGACAGGGGGGCAGCTATTAATTTAATCCCGAGGGCAATGCTCAAAAAACTTGGGAAAGATGAGTCCGATTTGATGTCGACAAACATGGTAGTCACTGATTTCAGTGGCAAAACCTCCCCGTCAGACAGAGTGGTGATGTTGAAAGTACAAGTCGGATTTGTTGCAAGGCTGACGCTATTTGTGGTAATTCCGACGAAGTCAAGTTACAATATTTTGCTAGGAAGGGATTGGATTCATGCCGTCGGAACAATACCATCAATGGTTCATCAGAAGCTCATTCTTTGGAATGAAGATGACCAAGTTGAAATAATAGAAGCAGATGACAGTCCTTGCCATCTCCAGCAGCTTCATGTCGATTTCAGAATATATGCTCCAAGTGTTAAACCAGTAACAGCAAGTGGTGGAGTCATTAACAAAGATGCACTCGAAGTTTATTTGAGTGATCAGTTTGGTATACGACTGGTGAAGAAGGCCGAAGATGATCGGCCAAGCACTAGTTATGAGTGTTAAAGATCACTCAGAAAGATTGTCAGCTTATTTAGCCGACAAAGCAGTATACACTACTAAAAGCATGCTGTCAGATTTTGTAATTGATGATGGTCCTTTAGGGTTTGAAAAAGGGCTTGATGAAAAGCAGAATGTGGAAGTGGAAGATCCTTTGGAAGAAATAAATTTGGGCTCTGAAACAGACAGGAGACCTATCTTTGTGAGTTCATTTCTGCCAAAGGAATTCAAAGAAAAGCTTATCAAATTAATTATGGAATAAAGATTGTTTTGCCTGGGATTATGATGAAATGCCTGGATTGAGTAGAGATCTTGTCAAACACAGATTGCCTCTGAAAGAAGGATGCAGACTTGTCAAGCAAGCTAACAGAAGATTTGCGCCTAAGGTGATCTTAAAGATAAAAGAAGAGGTCGAAAGATTGTTCAAAGCCAAATTCATCAGAACAACCAAGTATGTCGAATGGCTTTCTAATATTGTTCCTGTAGTGAAGAAAAATGGCAAGCTAAGAATATGTGTAGATTTTAGAAATTTGAGCACTGTCACACCTAAATATGAGTATCTAATGCCAATTGCGGACATGTTAGTTGATGCCGCATTTGGACATGAATTATTACGTTTTATGGATGGCCATGCAGGTTATAATCAAATTTTTATAGCCGAAGAGGATGTGTCGAAAACTGCCTTTAGATGTCCAAGAGCTATTGGGACATTTGAATAGGTAGTCATGCCTTTCGGTTTGAAGAATGTAGGGGCCACCTATCAGAGAGCAATGAATACAATTTTCGATGATGTCATCAGAAAATTTATGGAAGTTTACATCGATGATGTCATTGTCAAGTTGGAAACAAAGGAAAGCCATTTGACGAATTTGAGGTAAGTTTTCGATAAGATGAGGAAGTACAGCCTTAAGATGAATCTAGAAAAATACGATTTTGGAGTGTCGGCTGCTAAATTCTTGGGTTTCTTAGTCCATAAAAAAGGTATAGAAGTGGACAAGAATAAAGTCAATGCAGTTTTGGAGGCCACACCACCGACAAACAAAAAAGAATTGTAATCTTTTTTAGGAAAAGTTAATTTCCTAAGAAGATTTATATCCAACTTGTCGGGAAGAACCAGAGTTTTTGCTCCATTGATCAAGTTGAAGGCTGAACAGGATTTTGTATGGGAACCTTGCCACCAAGAAGCCTTCGACCAGATAAAGCAGTGTTTGACAAAACCACCGGTCATGATGCCTCTAGTGGCCCGTCGACCGTTGAAATTGGACATATTAGCATCAGAAGAAACCATAGGAAGTATGCTGGCTCAAGAAAATGTAAATGGCATCGAGAGAGTTATGTATTATCTTAGTCGAGTTTTAAATGATGTTGAGAGAAGATATAGTGCAATAGAGAAACTTTGTTTAGCATTGTACTTCTCATGTACTAAACTTAAATATTACATGATGCCTTGTAATGTATTGGTTATGTCAAAAATTGATATAATAAAATATATGTTATCAAAACTAGTGTTAAATGGTCATATTGGAAAATAGACTATTGCTTTGTCAGAATTTTCTTTACAATATGTACCAATGAAAGTAGTAAAAGGCCAAGCAATTAT
The DNA here is from genome assembly GCA_029884595.1 of Ormosia semicastrata. Taxonomy (NCBI): domain Eukaryota; kingdom Viridiplantae; phylum Streptophyta; class Magnoliopsida; order Fabales; family Fabaceae; genus Ormosia; species Ormosia semicastrata. Next base: position 106,256,664 of record JAQQTO010000063.1, read on the forward strand.
TGACTTCTTGGCCAACCATCCTTGTTTGGATATAGATAACATAAATGTTGTCGGTTTAAAATCTTGGTGTTTATATTTTGATGGTTCAAGGCATCAGAATGGAATTGGAGTGTGAATTTTAGTTGTTTCCCCTCAAGGTACTCCAACTAAGTTCATGTTTGAACTTAAGTATACCTGTTCCAACAATGAGACTGAATATGAAACCTTAATTGTCGGATTGAAAATATTAGTAGAAATGGAAGCACATAATATGCATATATTTGGTGATTCACAGTTGGTCATTAAACAGCTTGCCCAAGAATATAAATGTGATAGTGAAAATCTAATGAAATATTATATTGTGCCAAGTAAGTTAATGAAGCAATTCGACAAGGTAACTGTCAAACACATTTCCAGAGGTTTAAATGAAGAAGCTAATGAATTAGCACAAGTAGCCTCAGGGTATAGACTTTCATCCAAGGTTCTTACAAATCTAATGGAAATAAGGGAACTTTTATATCCATTAGAGGAAAGAGATATACTACAAAATGACATTTCGACGATTAATGACTGGAGACAACCAATACCGAGTTATTTGGAAAATCCAAGTCAAGATGTGAATAGAAAGCTCAGGTATAGAGCGCCGAAGTTTGTAGTATTCGGGGGAGCCTTGTATAGGAAGTCTGTCGATGGAGATTTGGAGGTTTGCCTGAGTGAAGCAGAGGTTTATATTGCCTTGGCAGAAGTCCACGAAGGAATTTGTGGAGCTCATCAGGCAGGTGAAAAGATGAAATGGGTCCTTCGACGTCAAAGGTACTATTGGCCAACATTGGTTAGGGATTGTATAATGTTTGCCAAGTCTTGCGAAGAATGTCAAAGACATGGCCATATACAAAATGTTCCCACTAGTGAATTACATTCTATAGTTAAAACCATGGCCTTTTAGAGGTTGGACTTTGGATTTAATTGGCCAAATTCATCTTGTCTCATCGAAGGGACACAAATATATTCTTGTAGGAGTCGATTACTTCACCAAATGGGTTGAGGCTATAGCCTTGAAGGATGTAACCCAGTAGGATGTGATTGACTTTATTGAAGATAGTATAGTTTGTCGGTTTGGAATACCGCAAACTTTGACAACCGACCAAGGATCAGTATTCATTAGAAAGAAAGTTGTCGAATATGTTAATTCAAGGAAAATTAAAATGCTCACGTCGACGTCATATTATGCTCAGGCAAATGGCCAAGTAGAGGCCATGAATAAAATAATCATAAGTTTGATTAAAAAACATATTGGTCGACAACCTAAAAATTGGCATAATACTCTTAATCAAGTTATTTGGGCATATAGAAGTTCACCAAGAGAAGCAACGGGCACATCACCATACAAGTTGGTATATGGTCATGATGCAGTCTTGCCCGTCGAAATTAATCTTCAATCAATTCGTATTCAAAAACAAGATGAATTACCAGTTGAGCATTACTGGGACTTGATGTTTGATGAATTGAATGAATTAAGCAATGAAAGATTAATTGCTTTGGAACATTTGATTCAACAGAAAGAAAGAATTGCAAAGTTTTATGATAGTCGAATTAAGTATAAATCTTTTAAAATTGATGATTTGATTTAGAAGGTGATTTTGCCCATGGATAAGAAGTGTCGAGAATATGGGAAATGGTCTCCGAAGTGGGAAGGACCATTTAAAGTGATTGAAGAATTTTCATGAAATGCTTATGCACTTGTCGAAATTAATTATGGTTTAAGAATTAAGTCGATTAATGGTAAATATTTAAAGTCATATAGACCGACAATGTGTGAAGTAAAAATTTACAAAAAATGAGAAGTCTTTATTCATGTGTTTGGCAATTACAAGTTACATTATCAAAATAAAATGCTAAACAGATGTTACAACTGGATATTGCCAAAGCTTTACAAAAGAATTAACCGACAATTAGCTAAAAAAAAAGTTATACTTAGAATTTTTTAAGAACTCCCCAGGAATCTTCTAAAGATTGCTTGTCGGAACAGGCAGTTTGATATTCCGCTTCAAGAGAATTTATTTTTGCCAATACAGCTTTGGCTTCGATAGCCCATTGTTTGGTATTATTGGCAATACTTTGTTGTCTGGCAGCCCCTTGTTGCAATGTTGTTTCAAGTTTTTGGTTACGACGATGGGCAGCCTCAAGTTTCTTCTCTAAGTCTTCAATCTCCTTGTCGAGCTCTGCCTTTTTGGCTTTTCCTTTTATTAGATTTTCCTTCAAAATGGCATTTTCATTTTTTGCGTCGGTCAACTGCTTCAAAATTCTGGACTTCTCTTGAATCTCTTTTATGTAAGCAGGAATGACTCAACGAATGACTAGCATTTTTGTCGTTAAGCTTTGAAGAAAATCTTTAATAGTCGCAGGAAGAGCTCGACTGGTTATTCGTAATTGCTGAGCAAGAGCCTCAAGTTCAGTTACGATTGCCACCATTCTTTCTTGGAGAGGTTGGTCAGAAATTAAGTGTTCGAAAGAGTAGGTGAAGGCATTATTCAATTCAGTTAAGAGTCCAGTAATATGGGAATCACTGGAGTCTTGTCCAAGTTGTGTTGAAGAACAAGCCGATTAAGGAGAACTTCTGTGGCCACCCGACAGCATTGTTATCAATTCGTCTAAATCTGCCTCCATATCTTCAATATCTTCTGGCGTAGCGACAATTAAGTTAGCTGGAGGAGATGGAGGTAGATCAATTGGAGTGAATTCTGCCATCAGAGTATCCATGTCGAATTCTTCTGAGAGAATTTGGACAGGATTGGCTTTGTCTGAATGAGAAGAACCCTCAATACTTGGGGGGATTGGAGTTTTTTCTAAAGCTTCGACAGTTCGGGTTTCTGTCAGAAGTGGTGAAGAAATAGGAGATGTTGCAAGGGCTAGAGAAGTGTGAGATTCTGAAGAATTCTTGGTTACTGGTCTTTGTGGGCTATTAGCTATAGCCAAATTTGTTGAATCCTGTAGATGAGTAAAAAAAGGGGTTTCAAAGACAAGAAGTGTAAGAACAAGTAATGCTTAAGAAAATATTTTAGTAAGATATATTACCTCAAGTGATTGTCGAATTGACTCCTCAATTCTTGATTTGACAACTAGTTCAGGAGGATGATCTGCGGATTGTTCAGCCTCCAGATCCTGAAATGATAGAATCGAGTGTTAAATGAGTGGAGACTTTGAAGTAGAAATGGTGGTTTGAGTCTTCTTTTTCTTTTTCTGTGAAGGTAAAAGGGTGAGATACTGTTGCCTGGTATTAGAGAATGTACAATAATACAAGGCATACTTTTGGAGGATGTTCTGGAGATGGGATTGAAGATTCGCCAGGAGAAATAGAAGTAGCAAAAGCAGATTTGCTAATCTGAATTCGACATTAATTTAGACTTGAACAAAATTAAAAACCAAGTCTTAATATATGGTCGGAAAAGTATATATACCTTGAGGGTTTTTGATTTTGGAAGTTTTGAAGCAGTAGCGTCGTGTTACGAAGAACTCTTTGTTGGCATCGATGCAGCTGATTTGACCTTTGAAGCCTTGGGAACAAGAGGTTTTTGAGTCTTCTTGCTTTTCTTCTTTTTGAAGAAGTGGTTTCATCTTCTTCTTCATCATCACTTCCTTGAGACTGCTTATATTCTAAAGGTCTTTTCAATGGAAGTGCTGCAAGAAGGAAATTGTATTTAGTAAATGGGGTATAGAATTAAAAATAACAGAATGCAAAGAGAAAAAATACCTTTAGGTATTTCAGTGATGACTCGGGTATTCCTGGCAAATTATTCGTACGACAAGGTAAACTGACGAGTAAACTTGACTTCCGGAGTACTTGTAAGAAAGATATTACTCACAAAATATATCCTATCTGAAATAGGGAAGTTACCAGCCTTTATAGGTTTACCTGGGAATTCGTCGGCTAGTCTAAAACGAGCACAAGGAAAAAGCACTGGCTTTGGAAAAGGGATTTGAAAAGGTTCAAGTCGTGCTAAAGGATTTTTTATAGAAACTGAGAGAAAATTAGTAGAACATTTTTCCTTATGTGCTTGTTTTAACTTGGCCACGACTTCTTCACAATGTCGAACAATTAAGCTAGGAAACCTGAAGTCCCACTTGATGTTGTAATATTTTTCAAAAACCTTGATATCTTGAATATGTGTACCTTTAGTCTTTGATGAAGGATCTTGACCCTGCATAGAAATCAAAGTTTCAGTAATGCGGCTTCGAAAGGTTTCAATGTCGACATGATAAGGACTATAATATCTAGTCCACCAATCGATAAAATCCTTTGAAACTCCTCTGTAGGGGGTGAATGCAGAGATCTCGAAGTGTTGTTTGTGCCTTTCATTTTTTGAAGCTACTCGAACTAGATCCGACATGCTTTGTAGGTGGCCATTGATGAGGTGTTCTTTAGACCTATGAGAGAAAGGTGCTGGAATAGCTTGACAAAATCCTAATTGTCGAGCTATTGTGTTTGACAGACACAACTCTAAAGATTTGTCTGTCGAACCAGGGAGACCAGCCACCACAACTTGTCGGCAAAGAAAGTTCGACCAAATTGAAATATTATCGGCTTGAGTAGAAGGATCATTGGAAAGAATTAGTCAAGTGAACCATTCGGGACTAAGAGAACGATCACCAAATGGAGCAAAGTATATGTCTTCAGTATTAAAGGAGATGGAATGAAAAATACTGAAGAAATGCATGAAATTTTCCAAAATTTGTTTATGGACTTTTTCATGTTTTACATGGCAAAGTTTAATGCCATATGTAGCAAGAGAGACTGTTGGAGGAGAAGAGTCGACTAAGTAATCTCCCAGTATGGCATTCAACTAAAGTTGGAGTAGCCACATTGGACCACCAGAATTGGTTTTCTTTACCTAAACTATGATGCTTTGGACAATTTCACCTATACTCAAATAGAGATTGGCAAGGAGAAATTGACTAAGAGCTAGTGGTCGACCTTCATGAAGAAGGTTAGCAAATTGAAGAAAGGATCTGGATACTTGAACCAACTTAGAACCTATAGCATAGGCTGAAAGCCAGAGGAGAAAAAAAGCTATGTGTTCTTCGTTGGTCACAGGACCTGATTCAGGGGAATAAAAATTAATGAAGCCGGAAAAGGAAGTTAGAGCTTTTGAATATACATCGATGGTGTTTGAAGGTTGAAGAACAAGTGTAATGATTTCCCCATCTGGTCGAAGACCAGTTATGGTAGATACGTCGAAAAGTGTTGGACCCATTATGCCATAGGGAAATTGGAAGGAGTTGGTGGTTTTGTTCCAAAAAAAGAAAGAGGCACCCAGCATGCAAGAATCCATTTTTATAGGATAACGAGAAAGCTGGATGCAATCAAAAATACCTATTTCCCTCCATAAGCTTTCTTTAGAAGCCTGAACTCTGTCAAGCCACTCAAGATACCCATTAACATGGGTAGGGAGAGTTCTAAATAGGCTTTCAGATTTTCTGAAATAGCTGATAGGAATAGAAGGAAGGGAAGTCAAGATAGCTTCTTGGGAACTTTTACAAGGAAAGAAAGAATTTATTTCATCAGTAATAAATTCTTTGAGTAGAACTGGGCCTAAGAAAGCAGCCGGAGGATCCAAGGAAAGCGGAGAGTCGTTAATGGGGAGAATTACCTTCGAGAGATGCCAGAGTTCAGACTTTTGTAGAACTGAGTCTTGAACTACGGCGTGGTTACCCAAGTTTGCTATTGGCACATTAGGAGTTTGAGAGCTAGAAGTCATGGGAGAAGGTAAGAGTTTGCAGAGAAAAATAGGCGAAGGTAAAGTTGAAGGTGATGAACAATAAAGAGAGGTGAAAGGTTGAAGATGATAAACAGTGATAAAGGAGTGAAAAGTCGCGTGAATTTGAAAAGTTATTTTTCCACGAGAAAATAGGGGTAATTATGAGCCCTATTTATAAGGAACAACTATTTATTGTTTTGCAATAATAGGCTTGATTATAGTTGTCCGGTACTTGTGGAAGGTTCTCGTTGGATTTTAATATATATATATATATATATATATATATATATATATATATATATATATAGTATATATATTGAAGGAATTTTTGATTAAAATTTATCTTTCTCCTATCCGCGTCGAAAGAAAAATTTTGGGGGGCATTTGTTAGAGGTGAAAATAAAGATTTGGCAATTCGTCAGTTGGATGATGGTATTTTTCTAAGTATTGAGCCGACAGAAATGCTAAATGGTGAAATCGACAGAAGTATTGAATAAGAGGAGGACTCTAGCGTGGCAATTAGGTATTGATGTCGGACAGAAGAATAATGCGACAAAAAGGTTGCATTGAGTCGACGAAGAGTGGTCAAAGCGGTCAAGTGTTGATTCTGTCGAAAAGTGGGTATAAACTGATGGCATAACTACTAAGACGTGTTAACGTTTTAGGGTGTCAGTTATTTTGTAATTTTGTCTATAAATATCAGTAGTCACGATGTAAAAGGGGGAGGTTATTTGCTGATACATAATCCTAACATCTCAACTCGAGCAGATTAAAGGATTTTGATCCAAGTATGCTTTCCCTTTTTCATTTCAAGTCATTTAAAATTAATGCAATGTTCTTTTAAAGTTTTTTACTTTTCAGTCTTGTCCTTTAAATTTCCTTTACATTTCTTCGCACTTTTACTTGCTTTTCTTTACTGTTTTTCCATTTAAATTCTGCACTTTAATTTTACACCATTTACACGCTTTTATTTAATTTTCTGCATTCTTAAATTCCTGCTCAATTTCTTTAAATTTCTTTAATCTTTTCAAAGTTTCTTTTTTGTATTTTTTACTTATTTATTTCAAATCTCTTAAATCCCTTTTGTTTACTATTAAAACTATTTTTAAAACGAAATTATCGCATAACTCGAAACCCACAGTCATCTGATTTTCATTATTTGTTTGTTGGAATTGTTACTAAGTCTCTAAACCAAAATTTCACTTAAACACTAGTAGATGACAAAAGATAAGTTATTTAAGCAATCGAATCTCTGACTGGTCAGAGCCACTTAGCCTATCATGTAAAACTAATATCGTCTAACTGAAGGTTTAGAGCTTCCTAATTCAGTAGAGCATCAATTATTTTAATAATTCAAACATAACAACATATTAAATTAAATTAAATTTTGATTAGTAAAATAAAGAAACATTATCTTGTATGCAATTAAGTTAAAATCTTTATTGATGTAAAATTGTTTAAAATGACTTTACTAGGGTTTTTCTATGGTAATTTTGGAGAATTGAAATCATATTTTGAGTTACAATTTGAAACTCACTTAATTGAAAATTATTCTAAATTTTAATAAGTACTCTTCATTTAAATATTTTTAGTAAATTTTAGAAGATAAGGGCTCCTACTTTAACTCCTAATTTATTTGACATTTTCTATCTCAAGCCAATAGGCTTCTTGAAATTTGTTATTCTAATGAAATTAATAAGTTATTATTAAATTAATTGATTATTAATTATACATAATTCACATGTTTACTTTCTTTATTTTATATTTTAAATTTTAATAAGTGCCCTTTATTTGAATTTTTTAGTAAATTTTAGAAGATAAAGGTACTTGTTTTAACTCTTAATTTATTTGACATTTCCTATTTCAAGCTAGTAGGATTCTTGAAATTTGTCATTTAATGAAATTAATAAATTATTAGTAAATTAATTAATTATTAATTATATATATAATTCACATTTTTACTTTTTTATTTTATATTTTATTACATTACATTATACGTTATTAATTTATTAAAATTAAAATTAATATCAATTAAAAATTAAAAATTATTTTAATTTAATATATAAATTATTAAATTAATTAATGAAATTAGTTAATTTAAATAATTAATAATTAATCAATATCTTCACTTAAAATTTTAAAATTTTAAAATTTAATATTTTTTATTATTATTTTATCACAATTTTTTAATTTTCAAATTAACACATTAGGTTATAATCTATACTACTGATAAAGGAGATTTTTCCTTGTTTGGCCACAATTATGAGTTTTTCATTTTATCATTTTCATTTAATATAAATTATAGTATTAATCTTATACAATATAAAGTTATGAATCAAATCTTATAATAATATAGTAGATAATTATCTATCACAATAGCATACAAAGAATAACAAATAATATATAATAGTATATCATACATATAAATATACATTCAAATATACACATAAACGCATATATTCAATATATATATATAGTACATACATGCAATACCCCGGTCACGTCTGATCCCATGCACCACGTCTAGGTCGCATGGGCATCAATCCTAATGGCACCTGTTGTTGGAGCTTAGGGCCTCGTGGCCTTCAAGGGCAACAACCATCAATGCTGGAAGGATCAAAGCAGAAAGGAGTAACACTGGAGGAGTTATATCAGGGACTGACAATTTTGTTGGAGGCGACACCCAAAGGATGGAGCTAATAGGGAGAGGAATGGGAAGAGAGGACAAAGAAGAAGGAGAGGAAGGAGGAGAGAAAGTCGTAGAAATGGAAGAGAAATAAGCCTTGTTCGACTCTTAAAAAAAGGTTTCCAGCGAATCTCCTGTGAGTATTTTCAAATTTTTGGAGGCTAATTTGTCGTAATCCTTGGAAAACGTATCTAGTTCGTTACCTGAGTAAACCCCAGAAAATTAGCTAGCACTCCTCCTCGGAAGTTGGAGGAATTTTTTAGCAGAATTAATCTGTCGAAAAATATCAAAAAACGAAACTAATACATTTACTGGCGATTAATCCACTAGAAATATAAAAAAAATATGTGGTTATTTACTTTTTTGGCAGATTATTTTCTTTTATTTAATATATTTTCTCGACGTTTAATTTTCTAGAACATATTTCTGTTAGAGATTTCCAAGATTACAGGCAATGATGATTCCGTAAGAAAAATCCACCGCTAATCGTCAAGTTTCTTGTAGCCTGTATTCATTTTCATTTTAGTCCTCATATTTATTTTGTTTAGAGTTAACCCCTATTTTCTTTCAAAGTTAAACCCTATTTTTGCTTCTTAACAATTCACTTGTCATCACTGTGATCCCTCATAAATTTGTATCATCATTTAAGTTCTTCAATCACTTAATGTATCACCACGCTAGTCCTTCTATCACCCTCCATGAGAAACCTCACTATCGGAGTTTGACACGGCATGTTAAGTGTTTGTGTGGCCCGTTAAATGCCATATTGATGCCTAATTGGCTGTCTCACGTGGAGATGAGGTGGAGAAGTACCTTTGAGACCTCTAGTGCTACAAAATCTCTTCAAAACCCTAATCCCAAAGTTCTTGATTCTCTTCATAACCCTAGCCCTAAAATCACACCAACCATTGAAACCCACCCTACTCATCATCGCCTTCTCTTCCCCTTCCCTTACCCTCTACCAGATTCTAAATGTGTTGATACCATGGGGCTTGGGTTAAAGTTCATGGGGCTTGGGTTGTATTTCGTTTGGGGTTTATAGGGTGTAGGCTTAGAGGCTCATGGAGGTCCATGGTTGGAATAGTTGGAGTCAGTGGTTGGGGCGTCCGGTTCAAGGGTTTTACTTGAACGAAGGTGTTGCGATTTGATGGAGGTCATAGTGGCTGGTCAATGGCGCTACTTGGTGGAGTGCAATTGGGTTAGAAGTTGTAGCTCAGGCATCGACATGGAGGGGTACAGTGGCTAGAGGAAGGTGACAACTATGGTGTGTGGTGGCTGTTGTTGGTGTTGGTAGAGGTATGATTTGATTAAATAGTGGTTTAAGGATAGGACAGTCGCAAGGGTTGTGGATTTGGGGTTGCTCGATTTTGGGTTGGGTCGTTCTAGGTTGTGGAATACTGGTGTATGGTTCTAAGGTGTGCAGTGATTTATAAGGGTTTCTGGTTTTATCTGTGAGTGGTGTTTTAATGGTTGCTATTGTGGTTTATAGGAGAAATTTGTGTGTAAAATCCTTGGTGTGCTTCTGATTTGGTTGAAGACTCTCTCTATTGTGGCTCTTTGAGTATTGTTGAGATGTTGACTTTGTAGTGTTTACAGTGAAAATGTTGTGATGTGTTCAATTAGGATGCGGTTTTTATGAAGGTTTAAGAGAAAGAAACATGATAGTGACAATAATAATATTTTTTATTTATATTGATAGTGGTTTAAGGTTCAGCCCAATAAAAATAAATATAAATATTTGCTACTATTTTTTTGTCTTAAATATTTATTACTAATTTAGATACATCATAATTTTTATATAAAATTTTTATTTATATTAATATTTATCTAATTATTTTATTTTATATGATTTTACCAATGACTTACTAGTTGAACTAATGACCCATTGACCAGTCGATTGAGTCAACTACTAGATCGAGTTTTAAAATTGAAATATATATAAGAAATGTATCTAGTGAGAGAAGTGTTTATTATAAAAGGTAAAAAAAGTAAATTTTGATTATTAAATCTTATATGAATGGATAAGATTAAAATATAAATACATATGACTTTTTTAAGTAGTCATATGACCTTTAAGTAACTTTTAATATTGACCTTTTATGTATGATTGTATAGTCAAAATTCACTCCTCTCATACTTTCACAATAAAAACTCTTATCACTATATATATATATATATATATATTCATATAAGGAGTGTATCTGATGAGAAGAGTGTTTATTGAGAAGAGTGTTTATAAAGAGTAAATCTTGATCATTAGATCTTACATGAATAATCAAGATTAAAACATAAATGCATGTGACTTTTTAAAATAATCATATGATATTTAAGTAACTTTTAATCTTGACCATTATATATAATTGTATGATCAAAATTTACTCATATTATCATCTTTTATATATATATATATATATAAAGTGCTTTTTTTTTTTTTTTTTTGTCATACGGGTTTTCACCATACTCTTTCGGCGTGACACTATTTTTTGCTTGGGGTACTAAGACTGGCTGCCTACAAGGACTTTCTCATAGATTTGAGTTCTTAACGTTGCAAGAACTCCTAACTCCTGAATTCAACTTTATTTATTACTTGAGCTACATTTTTAAGTATTTTACTCTTTACTTTAAGACTTTGTTTGTTATGACCATTTTTTTTATCACTTGAGTTTGTTGTGACTTTAAAATTAAGGGTGATATTATTATTATTATTATTATTATTATTATTAGTATTATTATTGGTGAATGATGACATTAAATTTTTATATAAATCTTATACAAAATTTTTTCACAGATATTTCAAAAATATACAAAATTAACCAGATATGATCATTAAAACATATAGACGAATCAGTTCTAAAATTCAATGTAGAAGACAAATTAAATTTTTTTTCATAGAATCATTATCTAATAAGTGAGAGACTAATCTCTTAAAGTACGATCAGGTATTTACACAGAGACCTATTCCAATAATATTATTTTTATACACATAAATTCTAAAATCGAACTTAAGACTACATACTTAATGGGCCTGAACTCCTTCAACTTGGACTAACACATGTTGATAAAGATAAATCAATTATGTAAAATGAAAATTGGTTATAAAATACACGTAAAAATAATTGGTTATAAAATGTACCGAAAAAATGGTTATAAATTATCTAAAATCTAAACCTGCTTATAATTTTAGCCAACCAAAAGGTAATGTTATTTGTATAACTCAAAATAAATAATTTTGAAATAACTCAAAGAAATAGTAAATGTCTTTAAGATAAATAATAATTTAAATTGTTTATATGATGATCTTATTTTATTATACATAATAAGTTAAAATTAAAATTTATTATATAAGTAATAAAAATTACGACTTATAATCTTATTAATCACTATAAAGTAATTTTTGAGTTGTAAAAAAACCATTTTCCCCGAACAAATATGAGCGGTTGATATATACACATTACTTTTTCACTAATTTAGCATAAATCTCATCTTTACCATCCATTTTACTATGTATTTTTCTTTCTCTTTTATCTCCTAAGCCATCAAATGGTTCTCTTCAAGTGTGTGTGATATTTGTACAAGAAAAATACTATTATCATTTCTGAACAAATATAGTTAAAAATCGAAATGCAATTCCTACACGCATCCAATGAACGAGTACTTTCTTATGAAAGGATTGGTGGGGACATGATTCAAAACGCATCCAATGAACAAGTACTTTCTTATGAAAGGATTGGTGTGGACATGATTCAAACGCCAATGTCTTCAAGGATTTTTCCTTTACTTTAAAAATTGTTCGTTATTGGGTCCATATCAATTTTCGGCTGCTCTTGAAGGTTTTCGATCAAATATGAAAATTTTATTATTAGAACTTCGAAATTTTTTTTCATTATATTATGTGTTATTTGTTTTAATTTTGCTTAAGGATAATACAAATTCTTTATACTTGTATACGGTGGCACATTTTATATGCACAAAGATTAAAATTTTCATCTAGTATGTGTTGGGATTAAACCAAATACTTAATTTGAATATTAATATCTATGAAGTACAGACATGAGATACGATACTTTTACAAGATATAACACGGATACTGAATATGAGACAACTAAATTCAAAAATTATAAGATCTGATTATGACATATATATATATATATATATATATATATATAATTATAAAATTTAAGTAAAAAATTCATAATTCATTAATATTATTTCTATGAGTTTGAAAATTTATAATATCTTAATATATGTTATATATACCAATATTTGCTATCTAATAAGCTCCTCTTAAAAAATATAGAGCATAATTTCGATTGATATATTCTAAAAAATCTCTTAAACTAATTTTTTCTAATAGAACTAACCATGAATGAGTACATGTGCATAAAAAAAATTTACTAGAAGAAATATTAGTATTGATAAAGAATTCAAAGAAAAATACAAGAACATTTGTGAAGAAGAAACAAGGGTTTCATTGATTGTTGAAATGCAAAAGTCAATTTAACCTAAATACAAAGAAACTATATATAGGCTAAACAGGAAAGGAAAATACTATTCTACCCTTAATAAATAATAAAACAAAATAACTCAATATTCTTAACATCTTCTCAAACTCACGATGCAGAGCCTACAAGCATCGAGTTTGCCAACCGAAAATGAAAACGGGAGATGGAATGCGACTTGGTAAAGAAATCTTGTAATGCAAAGAAGAAGAAACAAAGGGCAAGGTAATGGTTCCATGCTTGAGATGATGACGAGTAAGGTGACAATCGATCTCAATGTGCTTAGATTCGTTCATGAAAAAGCGAGTTGTGAGCAATCTGAATAGAACTCCGGTTGTCACAATACAATACATAGGAGTGGGATCTTCTAAAAAGAAACTCCCATATCTCGCAAGTAACCAACGTAACCAAACAATCTCTTTAGTAGTAGATGCCATAGCACGATATTAATCAGTTGAAGATTGAGAAACAATAGATTGTTTCTTGCTCTTCCAAGAAATAAGAGAATCACCCAAAAATATACAGAAACCAATAATAGACTTGCGATCTGTGGGATCACTGCCATGATCAGCATCAGAGTATGCACGCAACTCTAAGGAAGAGGTTGATGGAAATAAAAGACTATGAAAGACTGTACCTCGAAGGTATCGCAAAATCGAAGTATGCCCAATGAATTGTAGTAGGAGAAGCAACAAACTGACTAACAACATGAACAACATATGCAATATCTGGACGAGTAATAGTAAGGTATACCAAGCTCCCAACAATAGTACGATATAAAGTAGGATCTGACAAAGGTAAACCATCAGAAGAAGAAAACTTTGCATTAACTTCAATGGGAGTGTCTACAGCCTTATTATCAGTAAGTCTAGCTCGCTCAAGAATATCTGCAACATATTTCGATTGAGAAAGAAGATAACCTCTGGGTGAGTAGGCTACCTCAATACCCAAGAAATATCGTAGAGAACCCAAATCCTTCATTTCAAACTGTCTAGCTAACTCTGTCTTCAAAACTGAAATACCATGAATATCGTCACCAGTGATAATCATGTCATCAACATATAAAGACAAAATGATACGACTGCATCATTAGTGCACTTAACAAAAAGCGTAATCGTGACTACTTGAAGCAAATCCAAGGAAAGAGATCACAACAGAAAATTTTCAAACCAAGCACGTTGGGTGCTTGTTTGAGACCATATAATGCTTTCTTGAGCTTGCGGACATACCTTAATCATGTAAAACACCAGGAGGAGGTGCCATATAAATTTCTTCTTGAAGATCTCCATTCAAGAAGGCATTTTTAACATCAAGTTGAAAAATATGCCACATGACGAACCGATGCTTTGCAATAAGAGTACGAATAGTAGTCATTTTTGCAACGAGAGCAAATGTCTCCTCATAATCCATACCATTGTTGAGAATACCCTTTTGCAACCAACTGGCTTTGTATCGCGCAATAGATCCATCGAATTAGTCTTGATTTTATATACCCAACGACAACCAACAACGGTCTTACTGTGAGGTAGAGGAACCAAGTCCCAAGTACATTTTTGCAAAGCGTAAAGTTCCTCATCCATAGCTTCACGCCAAAGAGGATCAAGAATAGCCTCTTTATTAAGAGGCTCGAGAGAGACAATGAATAGAAGCTAAAAAGGAAGAAAAAGATGAAGAATAACAAGAATAAGCAAAATCTGGTAACTTTGTGGACTTACGAATGCGTATGGATTGACGTACGAGTGGATCCACAATCTCAGACGGAGCTTGAGGGACCATAGGAGAAGAGGAAGCTTCAGATGTGCCGGAGAGTAAAGTGTCAGTACCTGCAGAAGGGGTATTTGAAGTACTAGGAACCTGAGATGACAAACTATCAGAATCCTCAAAAAAAGGATCTATACGAATAAGGTCAGATCTAGTTAAACTATGAGTAGTGGATGGAATAGAAAAGAAAGGTATATGCTCAAGAAAAACAACATGACGAGACACATAAAGTTTCTGAGTTATTGGATCAAAACAACGATACCCCTTTTTACCTTTACCATAACCAAGAAAGACACAAATAGCGAGATTGAGAGGACAACTTTGCGTTCCACATGAGGACGAAGAACGAAATAAGTACAACCAAAAACTCTAAAGAAAGAATAATCAGGAGCATACCCATACAACTTTTCAAAAGGAGACAAACCTGAAATATGAGAAGATGGAATTGTGTTAATCAAACTTACAGCAGTAAGAACAGCTTCACCCCAAAACACACTAGGAACGAAGGCAGAAAGAAGAGAGAACGAAGCAGTTTCAACAATGTGCCTATGTTTTCTTTCAAAGAACACCATTTTGCTCAGGAGTATCTGTACATGAAGTTTGGTGAATAGTTCCATCTAAGGCAAGCAGCTCACAAAATTTATTAGAGGTGTATTCCCCACCCAAATCACACCTAAAACATTTAATAACAGCAGAATGTTGAGTTTTGACAAGAGCCCGAAAAGCTGTATATATCTCAAAGAATTCAGAACGGTGTTTCATTAAATAAACCCAACAATAACGGGTATGATCATCAATAAAAGAAACATAATATCGAGACCCTCCTTTTGTGGCAACAGGAGAAGGTCCCCATACATCAGAATGAATCAAATGAAAAGGAGAAGAAGAAACAGAAATACTTCGATTAAAAGATAAAGCTAAAAATTTTGCCAGTTTACATCCACTACAATCAGAAATATCACAAGTTTGTAAATTTCCTAAAGCCCCTGTGGATGCCAAAAATCTCAAACGAGAAGATGAAACATGACCTAGACGAGAATGCCATAAGTAAAAACTAGAAGAAGAATGACTCAAATGAAAAGAAGATAAATCAACACTATTAGCAAAGAAGAAAGAATCGGCACTTTTAACTCATCCAAAATATATAGTCCCCCTCCCTACGGCAAGACCCTCCTGTCCCAATCGGCTCGACGAGATCTGCAGATCCCGCACATAACAAGAAGAAGAGGAAAATGTGACTAAATTACCAGAATCACATAACTGACCAACAAAAGCAAGATTTAATTTGAGTTTAGGAATATGATAAACATTAGGGAGAGACAAGTTAGGTGTAACAACAGAACCAACACCTGCTAAAGGCATAGGAGTGCCATCAGCAGTCATAACAGGAATAGAAGACGAAGGAGACACGAAGCAAAATGTGAAGAATCGGAGACATATGATGTGAAGCACGAGAATCCAAGACCCATACGAGAATGAGACATACATGAAGAACTATGAGAGGCAAGCGACCCATGGAAGAAGAAGAAGCAAACATAGCATGTGGGTATTTTCTTTAGCGGGTTTCCCATGGAGAGAAACTTCGAAATTGCTCGGCCGAGTACTAGGATCGGTGAAAGGACCCGATGAAGAAGCTGCTCGTAATGTATTAGGTTTGTGGTGGTAGTAACCCCGAGGTGGTCTATAAGCATTAGATTGTGGTGGTTACCAGGCTTCGAAGCTTGAGATTGCTTTGTTGCGATTGGTTATGTTGTCTCAACTTAGGACACCGAGCCTTCCAATGACCTTTCGCTACGTAAAGCGCACTCGTCAATGGCAACCCTCGTATAAGACTTATTCGATTATTGGAGGGTGGCTTAGAGGATACCGCTAGCACGAGAGGGATTAGAAGTAGAAAGAATTCCTTTTCGAATAAGACTTAAGACGTATTTCTTGACCAATAACTCACCGACAACCGAGTCAACGAAGGAAGAGGAGAACAATGCAAAATTGAACCTCTAAGTCCTTCAAAATCACTGCGAAGTGCCATTAAAAAGCTGTACCAATCATTCTTTGTTCTCTACGAGCAATATAAGCACCACATGCCTTTAATTTCGTCGATTCTGTAAGAGCCAATTGATCCCAAAGATCCGTTATAGCAGAATAAAACTCCCGAATACTCATATTCTTAGATTTGAAGAGCTCGTATATCATTCTCCAATTGATCTTGCTTTGCAAAATTTGATTGAGTGAATAACATTTGCAAATGATCCCAAACCTCCTTTTGAGTCTCATACTTCGCCATTTGTGTACCTATAGAATGCTCAACAGAATTGTTAATCCAAGTAATAATTTTTGCATTGTTTGCTTCCCAGGTATCTATCAAAGCAGCATACCCCTCAACCGTATTCTTAGGTTTTTCAAAAGTTCCACTAACATATCCCCATAGCTTTTTACCCTTAAGAAAGTTTCTCATCACATAACTCCAATACGAATAATTCTTTCCATCCAACCTCCCACTCACAGACTGAAGCGAATCGTCTCTTTCAGTAGCCATAATAAAAAAACCAAGAAAGTCAAAAGAAAACGAAATACCAGATTACAAGAACTGAGCGAATACCGAAATATCAAAATACAGAAGTTGAGCGAATACCCTCTCGAAATTGTACGGTCGCCTCACAAACTGAACGAATGTTGTCTCGAAAAATACATGATACCATGATAAAGAATTCAAAGAAAAATACAAGAACATTTGTGAAGAAGAAACAAGGGTTTCATTGATTGTTGAAATGCAAAAGTCAATTTAACCTAAATACAAAGAAACTATATATAGGCTAAACAGGGAAAGGAAAATACTATTCTACCCTTAATAAATAATAAAACAAAATAACTCAATATTCTTAACAAGTATGAAGCAAGTTTCAGTGACGACGAATTGGACGATTTGGTATGAGCAAAGGTAGAAAGAGCTGATGAAAATAGTGGTGTATAAAAAGATAAAACTTAAAAGTCTAATAGTGATGTGTGAAAAGATAAAACTTAAAATATTGATGTGTGAAAATAATAACTTGGGACCTTAGTTATGTGATTGAGCTTGGATGGGTTATGAGTTTACTAATTGAACATTAATCATGGAAACTATTCAAAAAAAATATTAAAGGATCGTGTACAAGTCGTATCCTAGACGTGTCCAAATTAAAAAATAATAATCTTTTTAATCGGACACATTCTGACACGCAGGACACGTGTGTCATATGGATGTTCCCATGTGTCTGACACGGACACGCCTAAACAACGGTGTGTCTGTGCTTCATAGATTAATATTAATATTTTTTTATTTTTATTGATAAACTCATATCTTGTAATTAATATTAAGATTTGTTTTAATCCAAAAAACATATTGAGATTTGTAAAATATATGTGATAAATATAAAAATTATACAAGAGATATGCAAGATATAAGAAATATTTATTTTTAATAAGAAACTAAAAAATAAAAAAAAAACCTCGTTTGAATGTGCTTTTTTAGATTAAAAAATCTTTTTTTAATAAATACTTTTGTTCATTTTTAGCATGTTTAGATAAACTTTTTTTTAAAATAGAAAAAGCACTAGAAAAATCACAATTCTAAAACAAATTGTGTTTTTTTTCGGAAGTTGGATTTTAATACTTCTAAAAAAAGACCTTGTTTATAAAATAAAATAGTTGTTCAAACATTTAAAAAAAGTACTTTTCTAATATTACATCCAAACATAAAATAACATTTACTTTTTTATAAGACCTTTTAAAAAAAATCACATAAAAAAATGATCTTATTTTAGAAATTCATCCAAATGAACCCAAAGATGTTGAGAGGCCTAATAGAAATGTAAAAATAATGATAAATAGTTGTGGGATAAATGAGATTGAGAATGTCCAAACATTATCTTGTAATCTTATTTTGATAGTTAACTTTTCTTATCTGTAGATATATGCATATTGACCGAATCATGTTAAATTGTGAGTGAATGTTTGTGATGCTTTTTCTTAATTATAAATATTTATACAAACATGTGTAGAAGGAAAAGATGTATTTTCCATCAGTATAATTGTTATAATGTATGTATAAGTATATTAAAAAAGTGATAGTTAATTTGATTAATAATTTTTATTATAGTTAGTGTGGAGAAAAATGGATCTCACTTTCACGGAACAGTTGATGACTTAGAGAACATCTTTTATGAAACTCACTTCCTTAGAATGTTTAACTAAAAGTCTAAAACTCTTATAATTAGGATTTCGTTTTTAATGATAGTTGGGTTGGGCCTAAAACCTTCAGACTTAGAGAGTTTGAATAGTTTTGCCAGTTTTGAAACTCAACCCATCTTAATCTCTGCACATGACCCAAAACGGTTTTTTTTTAATGAGATTTTGGCCTTTATAATTTTCTCTATTTTGTGTTTTGGTTATAGTTTTTGTTTTTCTACATTCGGTTCTTATACTTTTACTCATTTAGGTTTTGATCTTTTAAAGACTAATACTTTAACAAGTGAAAATTATCTACATCAATCTTTTATGAAAAATAAAGATTAATACATTAATATATAAAAATTATAAAAACTAAAATCCAAACAAGAAAAAAATATAAAGACCAATATTTTAATGGTGGGAATCAAATTCAAATAAGTGAAAATATAAAGAGGAATATAGAAAGTAAAAAAAATCATAAGGACAAATAGGTAAAAACAATAAAGACTAAAATATTAAACATTTTTTTTCATTAGTAAAACTAAACATGCACTAAATAAAATAATGTCTTAATCCCTTTTTTTATTGTTTTCGTAGGTGGAATGGCCTCATTATTTTCATAGGCAATAATATTAAAAAAAGTCACAAGTTGAAAAATACCATTTCGTTTATGACAATAATAAAAAATTGTCATAAGAGGAATGATATTGTTCCACTTATGATAAACCAAAAAAAAAAAAGGGCTAAACACTTAAACAACACTGCTCTCTTAAGTCTAAATTCTTAACGGAGCCTTCCCCCAATTCATCCATGTATCCCTCAATTTTTCCAATTCTAGACATGAGAGATCCTTCTGATCCCTTTGTCAATGAATTATGATTCACTCACAATTCTAACGTCAGCACGCATTTAGATGAACTAATTTTCGTACATGCTGACTTAAGGTTCAAACTCAAATAGAGTCCAGATAAAGGTTCTAGTCAGTTACAAATTACAATGGAGACTATGGTTTTCAGTGCTCTGAGGCAAGAAACGCCGCCCCCAACCGGTGAAACCACCAGACTTAGGGCATGTACCAGCAATATCGTTTCGTGACAAAGTCTTGTGCAACAAACAAGCCCCGCCTGTGAGGGAGAAGGTGGACTTGTTGGAAAAAATTTTGGCAAGGATTGAATTTGAGAATGGTAATAGATTGCTCCCAAAGGTGTTCCTACATGATAGTGTTATTAATGAGTTATGCGCTCCATGGCAGGATGCTTTGGTAATCAAGCTTTTGGGGAAACATGTGGGCTACAACATAATGAAAGAGAAACTAAAGAAGGTATGGAGACTTAATGCAAGCTTTGATATCATGGATGTTGATAATGGTTTTTTCATGGTCAAATTCGAGATGGAAGCGGATAGGGAAAAAGTTGCTACTGGGGGCCCTTGGATGATCTTTGACCATAGTTTGGCAGTGACAAACTGGAGTCGTGATTTTGCCTCTCCCAATGCAAAGATAGAACGTACGCTAGTATGGATCAGGTTCCCTGGATTGAATCTTTTGTATTATGATGAGAGTGCTTTGATGGTTATGGCTGCGGCAGTAGGGAAGCCCATTAAGGTGGATAACAACACTTAAGGGTGGAGAGAGGAAAATTTGCAAGAATTTGTGTAGAGATACATCTCACTCAACCTGTGGTTGGGAAGGTTTGGCTTAATGGTCATTGGTATAAGGTTGAATACGAGGGTTTGCATCTGATCTGTGCATCATGTGGTTGCTATGGCCATATTGCCCGAAACTGTACTGTGCGCCCTACAACAACCACGACGGCTGGCGGTGGTTCTCAACTACTCACGAATCTGAGCAACCATAAAGGAGAGGAGATATTATCGGGATCACCTGATAAGGTGGCGGAAAATAAGGGTCCAGAGAATATCAAGGAGATCACTAATAACGTGGAAACTGATACCCATGGTGATTGGATGGTGGTTATCCGGAAAAAAAGGCCCCCAATAAATAAATGAGCCAATTTCAAAGGAAACCCCATTCAAAAGGGTAACAGATTTGATGGGCTAAGGAAGTTAAATGAAGGAAGACAGGATGTGGGGAAAAACCATAAGGGCAATAATAAAGGGAGCAATAAAGGGAAAGATAAGGTGGTTGATACTCATGCAGAAGGAGGTGATACGGAAAAATGGAATATTTTGAAAAGAAGGAGACATGATCAGGGGACAAACAAGTCATTCCAATGGAGATAAAATAGGGGATATGACCAGGAGTGGGCCCACTGGTAATAACAAACCAGGTAAAAAACGCAATGACCCAGCTCCCAAAGCCATGCAAATTCACGTTGCGGAAGGGGAAGATATGAGTCTGCATACCTCGACTCTACCGAGTTCCACCCCCATGGGAACTGGAAAAAAAAATCTTTGACCCTCCCATCAAGACAACAATGAATATAGTTCAAGCTGGTCCAAATCAGTTCAAGTTCGTAGAGGACCCTGTTCCTCCAGATAAGGGCAACATAACAAACATGAATGAAGGGAAAAATTTTGACTCTGCGGAAGTCGTGCCAGAAACGCAGCCGCTTCGAGGGGAAGCCATGGACCTTCAAACTCAGTAGCTTTGTTCTCTGAGTCTCTTGTGTGTTTTTGGGTACCTTTCTACCTTCTCTTGTCTATGAATATGATGATTGAATTTAAAGATATATCCATCCTCTCTTGGAATATTAGGGGAGCCAACAATGTAAAGGCTAAGAGGCACATTAGTGATGTTGTTAGAAGGCTTAGACCTACCTTCTTTGTTATTATGGAAACCCATGTGAGTTTTGACATAACCAAATCTTTCTGGGATCGAGTAGGGTACACTCCAGTAGAAATCATTGAAGCGCAAGGTCATGCAGGAGGCTTGTGGATTTTTATCCAGGTTGGTAGTAATTTTTCTACAACAATTCTTGATGTGGGTTCACATTCTATCACCTTCAGTATTGATCGAGATGGAAGGAATTGGGTGTGCACGTGTATTTATGCCAGTCCCATTCCAACTCAGAGAAGTATCATTTGGCAGTATCTTTGTAATCTTAGCTCATCTATAAACTCCCCTTGGCTTCTCATTGGGGATTTCAATGAAATCCTTCTTCCTGGGGACCAAAGAGGTGGTGTTTTTTCGCAGGCTAGGGCAGATGCTTTTGGCAGAGTTATGGATCAAAGTGGCATTGTGGATCTAAACACAGTTGGGGGTCGTTTTACTTGGCATAGAAATTGTAGAGGTAACCGTATTGTGGCTAAGAAGCTTGATAGGGGGATAACAAACTTACAGTGGAGGCTAAATTTCCCTGAGGCTTTTATTGAAGTGTTACCGCGCCTTCATTCAGACCATAACCCTATTTTCTTGAGGCTTGGAGGGTTACCTCAAATTCGTGGACCAAGACCCTTTAGGTTTGAAGCAGCTTGGATTACTCATGAGTCATATCATCTTGTCGTGAAGGAAGCCTGGAATGAGTTTCATGGTAACCTGATTGGAGCTTTGAATAAGGTGAGAGATGACTCGATTAATTGGAACCGTGAGGTTTTCGGTAATATTTTCAAAAAGAAGAGAAATATTGAAGCCAGGTTGAAGGGAATTCAGCGGTCTCTTGAACAAGTTGATTCTCTTGCACTTGTGAATTTGGAACAGCAACTCCAACATGAATACAACCATATTATCTTCCAGGAAGAAATCCATTGGTACCAAAAATCTAGGGAACAATGGGTGAAACTTGGAGATAAGAATACTTCTTTCTTTCATGCCCAAACTATTATTAGAAGGAAAAGAAGTAAGATTCATGGAGTGACACTCCCAAATGGTATATGGTGTTCTGATGATAATATCTTGCAAGATGAGGCCCAAAGGTACTTCAAATCCCTTTTTTGCACCTCTCATCATGGTCATGACTTCCCCTTTGATGTCCCCAATATCCCTAAAATTGAGGAGGATGGTTTCAATAGCCTTTTGAAAACTGTATCCAAGGAGGAAGTTTCTAGAGCTCTCAATTCAATGCATCCTTTTAAAGCCCCTGGCCCGGATAGTTTCCAATGGATTTTCTTTAAGCAGTATTGGCATGTTATGGGTGATGATATATGGAAACTTGTCAGAGATGCTTTTGCAGTTGGCAGTTTTGATCCTTCAATTGCGGAAACTCTAGTGGCTTTAATCCCAAAGGTTGATAATCCGGGTAATTTTAAAGAATTCCGTCCTATTAGCCTCTGTAATACTATTTACAAAATTATTACTAAAGTTATGGTGAATAGAATTCGGTCTCTTCTGAATAATCTCATTGGTCCATTCCAAAATAGTTTTTTACCGGGTAGAGGGACTGTTGATAATGTCATTGTCCTTCAGGAGATTATTCATGGCATGCATAAGTCTAAGAAGAAAAATGGTGATGTTGCATATAAAATTGATTTGGAAAAGGCTTATGACCATGTGGATTGGAATTTCCTAAAACAGT
Source organism: Ormosia semicastrata (assembly GCA_029884595.1). NCBI lineage: Eukaryota > Viridiplantae > Streptophyta > Magnoliopsida > Fabales > Fabaceae > Ormosia > Ormosia semicastrata. The sequence continues at coordinate 106,280,023 of JAQQTO010000063.1, forward strand.
GCTTGATTGATTTTGGTTTTCCAGATTTAACTGTGAAATTAATCATGTATTGTGTTACTTCTTCCTCCCTCTCTATTTTATGGAATGGGAAACGACTTCCTATTTTTATGCCTACCAGAGGTCTTAGACAAGGAGATCCTCTGTCTCCTTATCTTTTCGTCCTTTGTATGGAGAAATTATCTTTGGCTATCATAGAGGCGGTGAATCAGAGAATTTGGCTTCCAATTAAGGCTTCTAAGAATGGCCCCAATATTTCACATCTGTTTTTTGCGGATGATGTGTTGTTATTTACTAAAGCTAAAACCTCCCAAGCCAAGATGATTGATAAAATGTTTGACATGTTCTCTAAAGCCTCTGGATTGAAGGTTAGCTTAGCTAAGTCAAGAGCCTTTTATTCCAAAGGTGTTACAAGACCAAAGATTGAGAAGTTCACTTCTATTCACTCAATCCGCTCCACATCCTCCTTGGAAAAATATTTGGGTTTCCCTATTTTTAGAGGTAGAGTTCGCAAAGCGGATTTTGATTTTATAATTGAGAAGATGCAATCTCGCTTGGCCTCTTGGAAGCATAGATTCCTCAACAAAGATGGTAGGCTTGCCCTTGCCTCTTCTGTGTTGTCTTCTATCCCAAGCTATTACATGCAAATCTTTTGGTTACCTCAAAGCATTTGTGCTCAGATTGACAAGACTACGCGTGATTTTATTTGGAAAGGAAACTCTAACAAAGGCATCCATTTAGTAGGCTGGGAAAAAATTATTGTGCCTAAAAGAATGGGTGGCCTAGGCATTCGTATGGCGAGGGAAGCTAACACAGCTTTGCTAGGTAAGCTAGTTTGGGACATGAATCACAATAAAAACAAACTATGGACCCAATTGCTCTCTAACAAATATATGAAAGAAACAGGTTTCATGGAATGTAATTTTACCAAGGGTTCTGTTGTGTGGAATTCCATTGCTAAGGCCAAATCTATTTTGAAGGATGGCTACGGTGTTAGGATTGGTGATGGCTCCTCTTCCTTTTGGTATGACTTGTGGTCCCCTCTTGGTCACTTGGGTAGTCAGGTGGAATATGTGAATATTCAAGATACAAATGTCTTGGTGAGAGATGTTTTTAAGGATGGTAGTTGGTGTTTTCAAAATCTAACTACCATTATTCCAGCTCATATTAAAGAAGCAATTGAGGGTATGTACTTGCATCTGCATGCGGAGGTTTCTGATACATCTACTTGGCAGGACAATGATAATGGTTTTTATTCAACGAAATCTGGTTTTAATTGGCTCATTAACAAGCGCACATCAGACCTTTCCATATCTTCTTGGTCTTGGATTTAGCGTGCTAGAGCTCCAGAAAATGTGAAGTTTCTCCTCTGGCTTGCCTTTCACAATGCTGTCCCTACTTGTAACCTCCTCCACCACCGTAATATGCTCCCCAGTAGTACTTGTCAACGCTGTAATATGGAGGAAGAAAGTGTGTTTCACTGTATGCGCGACTGCCCTATGGCAAAAAGCATTTGGCATGACTTTGGCTTTAGAGACAGTGCTTTCTTCACGAAATCAGACCATGTGAGATGGTTGAAGGATGGCCTGGATGGTGGGAATGAAGCACTCTTTTTAGCTTGCTTGTGGTGGTTGTGGCGGGCTCGAAACTCTCACATCGTTGCTAAGGATCCCATGCCTGCGTTCAAGATTAAGCTTGTTGTGCAGCAATTTTACACGTTGATGAAAGCCTGTTTCTACACCACTAGAGTGTCTGAGCACTCTGAAAGTTGGGTCTCTTGGCACCCAACCAGAGCGAGAAGCAAGTGTTTGTTCTCAATGTTGACGGTAGTAGTCTTAGCAACCCAGGCAAGGCAGGTTTTGGTGGTTTGGTTAGAAATTCTGATGGTGCTTGGCAGTTTGGTTTCTTTGGCTCTATTAGTATTACCTCCTCTCTCCATGCAGAGCTCTGGGCCTTATTTCATGTCTTTTGCTTGATTTGGAATAAGGGCTACAGACATGTTTTTTGTTACTCTGATTGCCAGGCCGCTATAATGCTTGTTAAGGAAGACCATAGTCCTTTCCACCAGTTTGCTCCCATTATCCGTTCCATTCAAGACTTGCTGAAAAGGGATTGGTCAGTGTCCCTGCATCATACTTTGAGAGAGGAGAATTCTTGTGCTGACTATCTAGCAAAGATGGGTGCTTCTCAAGATGAAAGAATCAAAGTTGTTCGGTCTCCTCCCCCAGGGATGAGTATCATGCTTATTGCTGACAATAGTGGTGTTGCCTTCTTAAGGGCTTAGTTTTTTTTTTTTTTGGCTTCGTTGTCGCCCCCTTACCAAAAAAATAATAGAGTCCAAATAAGGAGCACAGTTCTTTAACTACTAAGCTAACATATTTCTTTCATTATTATGCTAATCCGTTAAGTTATCCACCTCTATTTATTAAATTAGAATATATTTTCTTAAAAGTAGGTTAATCTTTTAGTCTATTATCCACTAGTCCATTACACATGCCTATTCTTAACTTCTTTTCTTTCAATTTTTAAACTCAAGTTTTCTTTAAATTAGTTATGTTTATCTATATCTATTTTTTAACTTTAAAATTTTTTCTCTTTTAATATATATTTTTATTTTTTTATTCTTTCTTAACTTAAAAAGAAATCAATGCAATGCACGTGATACTTTCTAATTTAAATGACATCTCTTTTTGGGTACACATTTAAATGACGTTTTAAATTTGTAATGCTTTGATCCAATTATTATTATTATCATTATTTTGTTTCCCAGAGTATTTTTCTTTTAAAATGTGAGATATTAATTTCTCGACATATGATCAGACGCTTAAATAGAAATTTCTCCTAATAGTATTATTTGTATACACATAAATTTTAAAATCAAACTCAAAATTACATATTTACAAAACTCGAGTCTCTTTTTATTTAGACTAACACAAATTATTATTATTATTATTATTATTATTATTATTATTATTATTATTATTATTTAACCTGCGAACCTACGCTCATATGTGAGAATTGGTTTGGTTTGAGTTGGTAAAATTGTTTCCTCAACTTGAACCAATCCAATCCACTATTTCACGGATGAGCTAAGTTTGAAAATATCCTAAATCCAATCCATTGTTTTCTTAACCCATGAACAACCTTACATATAATTAATCATGTCAGTATGTCTAAATCTTGGGTTTGTGTAAGTTGACATAATCACAAGTGACATTTCCAAAATAATAATAATAATAATCACAAGTCACTAACAATGACAAATGCAAGGTCTATAGTATGGACTTACCATGATTGGTTATAAGGCTTATTCTGGATCGAATTTTGGGTTAACGGTTTATGAACAACTTGACTTGTTAGAATATGATCCTAGATATTTGTACGCGTTATTAGATAAATAAATATTTTTATTTATAAAAATAAATCTCTTAACATAATCCTATGTAGATAGAGAAATTAATTATATCCCTCATCAATAGAAAAGACAATTATAAGATATAACAATATTATTAAATTCTTATCTTAATTAATAATATTTAATTCATATTTGTAGGTATAACAACATTTAACAACATTTAATTATGATTCTTATCAATCAATACGCTCCTATAAATACCATGCAAGGTTGCAAATGTATCCATCTAATTCCAAATACTCTACCCACATTGTCACAGTCTAATTTGAGTGCAGAATATCTTTTGTAGGTATTCACTCCTTACACACCGTCACAACCATCGTCTATAAAAAAAAATAACATTCATCAATCTAATTCAGGTGATTCTCTGAAACCCATTTAGAATAATGCTACAAATTATATTTAAAAAAAATTGCATCTTTCTCTAACATGACCCTGATGTTATTCAACGATATGAGAGAATCAAGATTCATATTAGAATATGCTTAAATTAAATTAATGATTTACATAAGCTCGTTTTGAGCTGAAATTGGTGCATGTTTGTTTACATTTTAAATCCTCCAATATCAATTATAATTGTTTCGTAAAGATTTCTAGAAGAATTCAATTCTAATGGAAATGATTCAAGAATAGCTTTTGCAATCAACAAAATTGTTTTTGACGTGTGACCCAATGTTTTTATTTTTAAGAAAAAAGCTCTAACGAATAACACTACAAAATTAATTTTAACCAATGAGACTTAACAGTTTTTTTAAAAAAATTATTATAATTATACTTACAAAACTTTAATTTAAATATATTAATATCTAAACAAATCCAGAAGTCTTAAGTTTTTTATGGTAGAACACAAAACTCTATAGCTAATTCTTTTAAACCTCGATTATTTTAATATTATTATTTTATTTTAAATGTTTTTATGAAAAAATAATAATAATAATAAGTTAGTCTAATACTGTCCGTCTGCCAGTATATATTAACCCAATCAGCGCTTTTTAAATTATAAAATAACTTCGCAGTCCTCTACGTCAATAATTTTTCGGCCGTGTCTTATTAATGTCGCTATCTTAGAATATAATATAAGAGAAGGGAGTGTCGTCCACAAGGCCAGGGATCCCTAGACTTTTTGAATTTATTTAGGGTGAGAATGAGAAAACGGAAATTCTTATATTCTCCTTCTTCCTCTACAGAGTATGTAGTCATTAAATTTTAAATGGGGCACATATACTTAATACAACTCAACTACATCTAAAGGCTTTGATGTTTTATAGGGGAAGAAAATCATTTTTCCGTTTAAAGGAAAGAATTTCTCATAAGTAAAATATAACAATGAAAAGTATCAGAATTTTAAACAATTTTAGATGTGTGATAAAATATAATATTTATTTTATTCGTCCCATTGACTTTCTTCACAGTCTGTATTTATGTAATGCAATTTGTTCTTATTGTCGTCCTTCTTCTCACCCTTTAACATATTATAGATTACAGTGGAAGCAACATATTATAGATTACAGATTATACGTTATAGATTCTAAATGCATATATTTCAAAGTTGTTCCTGCAGACTTGATTTTTCAGAATCGTAAGATGTTAAATAATTATTTGTTTATCTTACTGAGTTCAAATAAAATTAAAAAAGTGACATAAAGCTCAATTTAAAATCTAAAATTACACAAGCAAAACTAATAAAACTTTGATTAAAAAAATAGAAATTGAAACAAAAGATTTTGCACATATTTTTTATTGCAAAAATTAAGCACAAAAAATTTAATAAATAGTAAAGTTTTAGTTTAGAGAGAGAGAATTATTACCTCTTGGACGAAGGATTCGGTTTCAGACTTGGATAGGTCGGAGTAAAGTGCTCGAACGATTTCTTGCTCGTGCTGTTCAGTCAACTTGATAAGGGCCTTCAACTGTGAAGCTCTCCACTCGTAGCTCCTAGTCTTGCCAGAACCAAACGTTACTCTCAGATCCTTCACCATGGCTGAAGCCTCTTCTGAATCAAATACTTTCTTGCTAATCGTGGACGCCATTTTAGCTATGCGATGCTGATACAGACGATGAATCTGAAGCACAGAGAACTCTTCTATTTGTGGGGAACTGTGAAAGAAGTTTCAAAAACATACATATGCATTGATATGCGTAAGAATAAGACTGATAAGAGAGAGATTATAATTTTTTAATATAATGGAGTGTGGATATTTCCGAGACGGAGAGCTGTGTCCGTTCTCTGATGTCTTATGCTTTGCCATTCAGATTCCTCTTCTTGGAAGAGCCTACGCGCATGTTATATAGTCCACTTGATGCCAGTACTTGTAGTTCCTATTACTCCAAGTGAACTAATTATTAATTAATTCAAAAAGAAAAAATGAATTATATATATATATATATATGAGATAGTAACAATTTATAAAACATAGTCACGCCATTTTTTAGGTATGTTCGTATTGGACATATGATGACACGCGTATAATATATGTGTTTTGCATGTTTGAATGTATCTAATTAAAAAGATTATTATTTTTGACTTAAACATGTCTTGGACACATCTCGAACATACTTAAACATGTTTAGGACACGACTTGGACATAATTTATTAATATTTTTTTTTGAAAAAATTAGTTTCCATTACTAACGTTTAATTAGTAAGCTTATAACCTAATCAAGCTTAATCATATGACTGACGTCTCAAGCCACTGTTTTCTTATACTAGTATTTTAAGTTTTATCTTTTCACACACCACTATTTTTATCTGCTCCTTCCACCTTTGCTCATACCAATTTGTCCACTTCGTCATCAGTGTACCTCACACCACTATTTTCTCTAGTTGATTTTTTTGGATGCACATGTACTTGTACATGATTAGTTCAATTAGAAAAAGTTGATTTAGGAAATTTTTTAGAATATGTCAATAGAAATTATGCTTCATATTTTTTTAGAGAGGTTTACTAAGTAACAAATATTGACACATATGTCATATATTAAGATATAATAAATCTTCAAACTTATAGGAATATATACATAAACCAAGTTTATTAATTTACGTTGATATATATATGTCGTATTTGTGTCCTATAATTTTTTGAATTTGATGTATCCATGTATCTGTGTCCCGTGTCCATGTCTGTTCTTCATAGGTAACAACTAATGAGTAACAACTGACGAGTGTTCTGTGTTTTTTCTTAATTAAAACAACATTACATAGATAATATAATGATTACTTTTCCTTCCCATGTTGAACCAATAATTGATAAATAAACCAATGGTTGTTGTTCTGGCCTGATATCTCAAAGCATGATCCAACATGAGTGATCCAACTTGATTGGCCCAATTGTAGTCCAGTTTGTTGCGGTCCTCATCTAGCTAAACAACCACCTAATGGATAGTAACTAAATCTCAACAAATATTCCTCATTAAATAAGGATATTAGAGATCAAATTCCTTCACAACTACTTATCCTAGTCATATGGAAATAGTATCTCTTCATATATTACTTCTCTTGCAAGTAAACATATTTTATAAATACAGGGTTAAGCCACTTAGGTAAGCATTTAATCTCATATACTACTTCACTCTAATGCATAGCCCTAACTTGAGCGTTGAAGTGTCTTGCAGGTACACCACCCCTTCTCTACTGCTGTGCACATAGAGGAAACCACCATCAACTACCAACCATCATCGTTTGGAGACATAATTAGGTACAACCCTTGATCTCGTTTATGAACATTAGTGTCGTCTGTAGGAATACTAAATTGCATATCCTACCATCACTATGGTTAACACTAGAAGGCAAACTACCACAAACTAGGAGCAGCGATGGGATGGAGAGGAAACCTCCCTCATCAACCAGAACAAGGTCCTTGACCCCCTGTCACATGGCCCCATCAACAACAATAATAGGTTGCAATCCGTTGCTAGGTTTCGCCTTGTCATGGGACGCAACCATGAGACAAGGTTTCACCGCTTCCTTTGGAATGGTTGATTCGCCACTAGCCCACCTATCAGGAGCTATTGGCTATTATCTGCCATCAAAACAAATAAATGGAGGAGTAAGGAAGGCAGATTGCAAAGCTTTAGAGGCCAATAAATGTGGAATACCAAGATGAAAATAACTTAAGACACCAGCACGAAAGAGTCGCGATGAATGGTCTCAGAATACGGGTCGAGCATGAATTAAGAAGTGAAACCCAGCCACTTCTTGAGAACTCTATGATTTCGGAACCAACTAATCATCTTGGTGCTCCCTACTAGTTTAATCACCCTTTTTTGGACTTTATCATGGGAGTCCAGTTGCTTGTATAGGATTTAAGATCCCAGCTAGCATTGACCTCTATGACGACACTACATACCTCTAGGAACATATAGATCTGTTAACCTCGTCTATGTTGCTCTTGAGGAGTATTGACCCCATCATGTGCCATGCCTTTCGAGGAGCTGATAAGCTTTACATGAGATAAAATTATGTCAAAGGGACATATTGACCTACACCTCACACTGGGATTCGAGTCACTGATCAAGATAGTTAAGGTGAAGTTCTTGGTGGTCGATTACCCCTCCGCCTACAACATCATCCTTGGTTAGTCGTCTTTAAATGCCTTTGGTGTTGTGGTCTGCACTACCCATCTTTCCATGAAATCCTTTACAAAGGACAATGAGATCGCCACTGCGAAAGGAGACTAAGCTGTAGCCCAAAAATGTTACAATGGCAATTTAAAAATTGACAAGACCCTTAAAATGCCTTCACCACGTACACCAAACTCCGTCACGATAGACTATGTCAATGTCTTATTAATCGAGTTGGATGTGTGAGAGGAGATCTGGGATACGCTCCCTCAGCTAGAAGGATAACTATTACCTTTACATCTTAGTGAGAAGCCGAACCAAGTCACCAATATTGGAGGCCATTAACTCCCACAAGAACGAGACGGGTTGATTGTGTTCCTTTAGAAAAATAAGGACCTCTTCACCTAGACATCAACCAATATGCTTGGGATAGACCTAGATCTCTTCTTACACCAACTTTCCATCTTCTTGCATGCCGAGCCAGTATTGCAAGGGAAAAGGAAAGTCGGTTCATAGCATCAGAATATCATTGAGGCCCAAGTCAAAGAACTCCTGGATGTTGGCTTCATTAGAGATATACTACCTAGCTCTCTAATGTCATGTTAGTGAGGAAAGCCAATGGGAAGTGGTGGATGTGCGTGGAATATACGAATCTAAACAAAGCCTACCTAAAGGACCTCTACCCTCATCCTAACATTGACACACTAGTGGATAACTCATTCAACTTTCAAATTCTCTCTTTCATGGAGCCTCACTCTAGATATAATCAAATCTCGATGAGCCTGGACGATGAGGACAAGACAACGTTCATCATGGATAGAGCCTTCCATTGTTATAAGGTCATGCCCTTTGGCCTTAAGAACACCAGAGCCTCATACCAATCAATGATGAACAAAGTCTTCGAGGAGCAGACTGGAGACATGCTTGAAATGTGCATAGATGATATGATCGTCAAGACATCCACCTTGGGCAATCATATCCAATACCTCAAATAGGTATTTCGACAACTCCGAAGGCACAACATGAGGCTCAACTTGGATAAATACACATTTGGAGTCCAAGTTAGATAATTCCTTGGATTCATGTGGCATTGAGGCTAACTCGTACAAATGCCAAGTGGTCACCAACATGAGTAGTCCAACATTAGTAAAGGAAGTCTAGCAGTTGACATGATGAATAACAACCTTCACCCAGTTCATGGCCAAAGCAACTTATAAGTCCCATCCCCTCTTTAAGATCCTCAAAAAGGGAAAAGACTTCCTATGGATCTCGAGGTGTGAAAAGGCCTTCACAAAGCTTAAGAACTGCTACCCTATAAGGTAAGACTGACCTATCATAAAGAGGTTTTAATACTCTAAAATAAAAAATAATAATTTTTATATTTAAATTATATATATATATATATTGTTAAAAAATAAAATAATATTTTTTAAATAAAAACTACTTGAAGACATAATAACGGGTCACGGGTAGGATAGAATCCTCATAACAAATACAACATTGGGTCATATAAAATCACCAAATTCTAACCTTGCTAGGCATATACAAATATCAAGGGCATTTGTGTTTTTTCAAGTTCATATATTCCATTAAACTAAATTAGGTGAAATAATTATGGAAAATGTTTTTAGTACAACTCAAATGGACAACTTTGGAATAACTTATATAAGTGGTAAATGTCTCTAAGATAAGTAATGATTTTAATTGCTTATGAGGTGATATTCTTCTATTATACATAATGAGTTAAAATTAGAATTCACCACATAAGTAATAAGGATCACCACTTATCGCCTTATTGATCACCACAGCAAGATAAGTAGTGATTTTAATTGTTGATGAGGTGATATTCTTCTATTATACATAATGAGTTGAAATTAGAATTTACCACATAAGTAATAAGGATCACCACTTATCGCCTTATTGATCTTTATGTAAGATGTGGTGAATTCTAACTTCAATTCACTATGTGTAATAGAAAAAAAATCACTACATAAGCAATTGGAATTATATTTATCTTAGAAGCGTTCATTACTTATCTGAGTTATCCCAAAGTTGTCTATTTTGAGTTGTACAAATAACATGTCTCAATAATTATGTAGCAATGGAATCTGTCTCTCATTTTGGAGTGAAAGAAAAGAATCTTAGAGACGAATGGGAAAAAGAGAGATAGAGAACAAAAGAAAAAGAGAGAAGAAGAAGAAGCAAGATTAATGATTCCCTTGAAGGATGTGGTGGCTATTGTGATCCTCCTCAAACTGAAGCCCACAAACCATTAAAAAATAAATTAAACCCCCAAATGTGTATTTGAGAAATTTGTCAGCGAACACATAATTCATAAGAAATCAAAACCTCACTTGTGGTGCTTAAGGAACTACAAATGTTGGCCACATTAGTCCTTAGGCACTAAACACATAAGTCCTTGAGAAGGACTAATGTGGCCAACATTCATGGTTCCTTAGAGACCACGATTGATGTTTTAATTTCTCAAGGGCTAATGTGTCTGTAGTCAAATTTCTAAATAACAAACTTAGGGATTTACTCAAGAAAATAATAATAAAAAAAGGAATGGTGTGTGTGTGTGACTGTGTGTGTGCTTCAAGAGTCACCTAAAGTTAGAGATTAAAAAAATACATAAAAAGGTTTGTGCCTTTAGTAGCATGCGATAACAACATTATAAAATATAGGGTTTCAAATTTTCAACTTCTTTTCTTCTTATTTTGGCACTGCCGATGTCGAGAGTTTGAGGAGAAATCTTGCACACTTTGTGGCAGCTATCGGATAATCAATTTCTTTTTTGATTTAGATGATTTTTAGCATGTTATTGCTAACATTGTGAGCTTTTATTTGTATGACCAAAATTTTATTTTCTCATTTTTTTATTAGGTTATTTTTACCCTTTTATGGGTATTGATGCTTTGGTGATTTTCACTTTGTTGATAGTGAGTAATGGCTTTTATGAGATTTATTTTGTCTTGGGAGACTCTTTGATGTACTCATTGATATTTTATAGTAGAGATTTTTCTAGATTAGGTCCTATGATTTTTACTTCTCATATTGAAAGGGTCTTTCACAATAAAAATTGTGTTCTCCTTTAGTTATTTTACTAGAAAGGAAAAATGAAAAATCTACTCTTTGTGAAAAAGTTACATTTACTGGTAATTGCTACTCAGAAACTTGAGAATAAATCTAATGAAGAATGAGCTTTCTAGCATGAGATGGTTTGTGACTTTATTCAGCAATGGGTAGATGACAATGTTTTGAATCATCTCACATGGAAAAACCTTATAAGGCAAGCTTGAAACCTTATGAAAGTGGTTTAGCTCTTCAGTTTTCACTTATACAAAGATTCACTAGTCCTTGCTCTATTGAGCCACAGATTCAACTTGTGCAGCCTTGAGTGCCAATCTAGTTAAAGTCAATAAAAGAGTTGAAAGAAATAAAGGAACCGGTTCTAGGGTGAGGGTACAAGGGAAGTCTAAATAAAAGATTTTGTAGTGTTCATTCCTACAAGACATCACAAACCTATAACAATCTTAGAAACTTTAAGCCTAGAATTACATATGTTGTCCTCACATTAGAAATTGATGAAGAGTTCATGGTAAATTACTAAATAAATGCAACATTATAAAGGAAAAATAATTGAGATCACCATGGTGTGTTTGATTTTTTACATTCAATTTCGATAGTTATGCCAAAGGAAGTGTATTTCATTAGTGGTTCTTGGTTCGCATGCTTAGTTGCAGGATTTCCAACTGGTACCTAATTTTGAGACTCCCAAATCAAACACAATATGTGTGTTGGTGTATGCCCTAGAGGCTAATACATTTTCTGTATTTACATACATTCTATTATGCTATTTTATATATGAGGCATTTCATTTATTGTGTTCTTTTTTATAAACATAATAAAGTCCTTAGAATAGTAAGTTTGATGCCATAGGACATCAAGTGGATGACTTGATCGTGAGATCCTTTTGGTTACAACACTATTCTTAAATGTCCCTAGTCAAGTATTATTGTTAATTAGGACAACAATAATACATTGAGACTAGTATGTGTAGAGACTGATGACCGCATCTCATGAGTCATGGATATGAGATATCAAGTCTTCACATTGGTACATATTAGAGTAATGATGTCTTGGGTGACCCACCATGAGAACGCTACATGGATCGTTACGTGAGTGTCATAAGCGATTCTCATAGTGACAATGGTGTTTGTGGTCCTTTGACACTGAAATCACTATGATTCCTACATAAGGAGTTGTGTGTTTTAATGCCATCAAACGTCATCGTAACAAGGTGATTATAAAGTTAGTTATTGGCATAACGCAAATCATGCGAGAGGGATGTGAGTGACCTAGATGGAATTTGTCACTCCTACATAACAGGAGTGATATCTTCGGGCCCCCTGATTGAGTGAGACTGCGAAATGCATGGCCATGCTCAAATTAGTTAATATGAGATATTGATCTCATTTGTTATTACAAAATCTACTCGAGTATCAGGAAACGAATGATTGGACTATACAAGGGTGACGCATTCCATGCCTTGTGTTCAATCTAGATATCTTGACAAAGGGACTAAACGACACGAAAACATTGGTCACGAAAAGGTTATGTCAAATCACTGACATTCTTATTACTTGGGTGGCAGCGATGTGTTGCTAGATACCGCCCACTGCTTGTAATATTAAAATGGGATTTTAATATTACTGCCAACGTAATAAGAACCTGCAGGGGTCACACATAGAGCGAGACTAAAATTGGAGCAATGGATCCAAGTTGGACTCGGATTCAAATATGGGCCAGACTCATAACAGATGGGTCTAGGGTTGCACAGCTTACCTTGCTGCTTGCTCACACTCACTTAAGGCAGTCGCTATTATAAATAGTACTGCTAAGGGAGCTGCTAATAGAGATAATTCTGAACCCTAACCGCACCTACAAAAAAGTGAGTGAGAGAGCGACAGGTTTCTTCTCTTCTCTTCGCAGCTAGCACTGTGTGAGAGACGTGAGGCTCCTCTTGGCGGACGTTGGACGTTCGTGAGTCTGTTCGTGTGGATACCGCAGAGACGTCATTTCTATTACGGTGTTAGTGATTCACGCTTCAAGAGGTAAATCATTTAAAAACTCAGATTATGGCTTTTTCGCATAGATCCTCGGTGGGAATCCCTGTTTTTCGCTGCGTGTTGTATCTGTAAAAATTCCCAACAATGTGTAGCTTCCATCATATCAAGTGGAGGTGTTGGAACTCACTTATTTCCTCTTATTAGTAGAAGAGCCAAGTTCGCAGTAAAATTTTCTTTAATGTTGAATATTGATGACACTAATGGATGCACTAACGTCAGGGATTATAATCAATGTTTTCAAGACCAAATCGGACTAGCCGGTTGAACCGTGTTTGTGACTCCCTCTACCCTATATACTTCACCTTATGCTCAAACAGGTAAAGTAGATAGGATAAAGCTCACCCCATGTTTCTTTTGTAAATCCCTTTACTAGTTTGGTTAAGTTCCATACTCATCATAACCATATTTTATTTTAGCTTTATTTGTTCCTCTTTTAAACGGCTCGTCACCTTATCTAAGCTGTTAATTTTATTTCATCCTTAGCTTAAGTTATTTAGCTCTCAAGGTGAGTTAGGCCGAAAGCCCTCAATTAGAATGCAATGGAAAATAGTCTTACAAAGCGTATCTAACATATTAGAGTGAGTCCTAACTAGAAGAACTCTTTCTCTATCATACATATTCATGTAAACAGAGCAATTAGAGATACATATAACAAGATACCTACCCTCCAGTCCTTCTTTTTCCACCTTCTCCTTTGTCAGATCAACATTGAAATGTTGGAATACCTTCATTAGCAATATTCCATATGGCAAGCTAGCTGCCATTTTGGTATGCTCGATGATTGAGATCATATATCTCAAAATGATGAAATGCAGAATGAGTGGCTTCCTCTCTTTGATGTGATATATCACCACTTTGTCTGCTTCATGAATCTTCTCAGTGCTTATTATCTGAGGCATCGCAAAGTGGAAAGAGAGAATGGATGAATTTGGCTATAAAGTTAATTTTGCTTGCAAGCTTTGAATCTTCTCCATCCAAAAAGAGAGTTCACAAGACTTTTTCATAATTTCCATAGCCTATGTGCCTTCTTGCTTGATCATAGGCTTGGTGAAACATCCTCCCTAACTTATTAGCCTTAATGATGGTTATAGTAGCTTATTAATCCTTGAGTGAATGTTTTAGGGCCAAATTAAATAGATATATATCTTGAAAAATTAAGAGATATAACATTTCTAGTTAAATATCCAAGTCTATCCTTATCCCTTCGATTTTCTTTCCACCGCCTTCTTCTATCTCTATCTACTCCTTTGACTTTTCTTTTATCACTTTTCACTCTCCAAGCATATGGTTGGCAGTAGAAAAAGAGCATAGGAAAGAAAGAAAAGAAAACTGAGAGAAAAGAAAGAAAGAGAGAGAGAGAGAGAAAGAAAGTAGTAGAACATAATAGAGAAAGAAAGAAAGAGGAAGAAGAAGAGAAATAAAGAAAGAACAAGGAAAAAAATAGAATACTATCAACAAATGAATTGAGGTATGGGTTGTTGTGTTCCTTTTCCATGCTTAGTTCATCTTTGCTATTTGAAATCTTGCAAGAAATGGATTGAGTGATAGCTTTTTATGAAACTCTATAATATCATGGTTGTATGTATAAAGAGATATGATTAATGAGACTTGAGCATAGATATGTATGGACATGTATATGTATGAATACAACTACAAGTACTTGTTGTTGATGATTTTTCCAATGCTTTACTACATGGTTTATGGTATAAATATGTGTTTGTAGTAAAAGGGTAGGTATGGAAATAAAATGAAAAAAGAAAATTGCTATTCTTATGCACCAGAATACCTTTCTGCATTGTCCTATTCAAATAGGCCAACAGGCTATTCGAATAGAACATCACAAAATGTTCTAGATTTAATGTGTTAGTTAATCGAATGACATAATTTTGATGCTAATCGAATAGACTATGATGTTCTAGATTTAATGTGTCAGCTATTCGAATGGCATAATTTCAATGATAATTGAAGACTAAGAGCTATTTGAATAGCATATTTTCGATGTTAATCAAATAGATTATGAAAGCTATTCGGTTGACATAATCCAAAAAGGCATGTTTTTTATGCTAATTGAATATACTATGAGAGCTATTCGAATGGCATGATTTTGATTCTAATTGAATATATTATGATAGCTATTCGAATGACATAGTTTAGAATGACATATTTTTTATGTTAATTGTATAGACTACGTGAGCTATTCAATTAGGCCTTGGCAGAATGCATCAAAATGTGATTTTGAGAAGGCTATTCAAATAGACTAAAGGATCTATTTGAATAGGCTCTTCATGAATGCCATATTATGAGTGCTATTCGAATAGACCAGCGGTGCTATTCGAATAGACTCTTATAGAATACCATATTTTGTATACTATTCGAATAGCAGGAAGTGCTATTCGAATAGAATTGTCATGTTTTAAGGAATTAGAGATTTCATAAGGTGCAAGATGATGAGATTTAAAGGTTTTCACTAAGACAAGTGACTTAACCTAGGAATGGGCACTTTGTACCCCTAGTATAACTTGATAAGTACCCTTGCTATGTTTACAAGATACACTAAGAGATGAATTGCTCCTTTGAATCATTAAAGTAAAGCTATTAATGAATGGATATATAAGTTGAGTTAAATTTAAGAGATATGGGATATATTCCTCGTACTTAGAGGTGAACCTAAATTTGATGTTAGAAATAATCGTAAATAATCCTTGTACCTGAAGCATATATTACTGAATAATCCTTGTACTTGAAGGATATATTATTGAATAATCGTTGTACCTGAAGGATATATTACTGAATAATCCTTGTATTTGGAGGATATGTTATGGAGAATAATCGTTGTATCTGGAGGATATGTTATTAAGGTAATCCTCATACTTGGAGGAGATATTATGATAATTATCCTTGTACCTAGAGGAAATCTTAGACTTTATATATTTTGATGTATCTCCTGATCTATGGATGATGTGTCAAAATTATATATATTGTTTGGATATATGTTATTTAATAATGATAATGAATGGAGTTCTCTACCTCGGGAAGAGAAATGAACTGTTTTGACTTTAGCCACCCTTTCCATATGATATTGTAAATATTGATTTAATGCCCCGAAGCAGATCGAGTTATAATAATGTCCTTTGATATGTTAGAACTACCGATAATTATAGAATTCTCACCCCATGTATTATATTTCCATGATAATTCCAGAGACAAAACGTGGAGTAGTTTTATCTATGCTTTTGTACAAAGAGGTGTGTATAGTTTATATGAATTTGAGCCTTAAGGGCATAGCTTGTTTATATTGTATAATGATGTATAACTTTGTATAAATAAGACTTAAGGATATCAGTTATATGTATGTTATTTTTCCCTTAATAGGCTCATATTTTGATATATATATCATAAATGTTTGTACTAAGAATGTAATCAGGTTAGAAGTAATGTGCCTAATCTTGTTTACTTATGTACATTTCATATATACTAGAGTATTAGTATTGGGACGTTACATTATGGTACCAAAGCTGTTCATCTTGTTAAGCTGGGGTATTGACTGATTATGCTTTTGGTATGATTAGATGTTCCTATTTTATGTTATGCATTTTCTTATCTCTATGTGAGATGTATGAATAGAATTACATGACAACCTTAGGTAGGGATGTTAATAGTTATTGTCGCACTATTACATGATATTGAGACTGATCAACTCAATATGTATTATTCTGTGCGTATAGGAGATTATGGCACCCCTAGGTGAACACAAAGAAATATAGAATCTGTTGATGAAAATATAGAAGATATGATGGGAATGTTTAGACAGATGGCGAATGTGATGAGGGAGCAAACCATCGTCACCAATAGAGTACCAGAAAGAATGGAAGCAAATCCACCTCTACAGCCAGCTGAAGATGCAACAATAGTGAGGAACTAAAACTTTCATGATCTTTCTAAATTCAGAAAAGCAAATCCTCCATCTTTTAGAGGAGAATACAATCCTACAAATGCTGAAGAATGGCTAAAGGAAATAGAAAAGATCTTTGCGTTGATGGATTGTACAGATGTCTAGAAGATCTCTTTTGCTTCCTATATGTTGAAGGGGGAGGCAGAGTGTTGGTGGACTGGTGTCAAGAGATTAATAGAAGTGGCGGGAACTCAAGTTATATGGGAAGTGTTTAACCTTTTTGGATAAATACCTCCCAAAGAACTTGCAAGATGACAAAGAAATAGAGTTTCTAAAACATGACAAGGAGGTATGTCAGTGGGGCAGTATGTAGCTAAGTTTGAGGAGTTGTCTAAATTCTCCTCTTATTTTAGGTATAATCTAGATGACAATTGGAAATGTGTGAAGTTTGAAGCTAGATTAAAAGACGACATAAAAAGAACAATAAGGCCTTTTGAAATTAGAGATTTCCCTTTTTGATGAATAAGAGTAGAATCATAGAATCTAGTGATTCTAAGCCTCAAGAGGCTACAACACCTCCAGAAAAGGAAAAGGGTGGAGGAAAGGTTGGAAGGGGTGTTTCTCGGTCTGAATACCCATAAAACAAAGAAAAACAAATTCAGAACGCAACTTGGGAACCACAATGTGTAAAATGTGGGAATTTTCATGGTACTACAACTTACAGATTGGATAAGGTATTATGTTATGCTTGTGGTAGAACATGACATTATGCCCGAGACTATCCTCAAAAACTGGAAGTGACACCTAATTCCAAACCACTAACCGAAGGAAGAGTCTTTACACAAAGTGAAAAAGAAGTGTCTCAATCTTCTAATCTAATGCAAGGTAAAAGTTGTCCTATAATTACGTGAAATTATTAGACTTACTTATGTCAAAGTTTGCTTATGAATTGTTTACCATACATGTTTGAATTGTTGTTAGATCTTGATTTGTATGAGTAAGTAATGATTTAACGTCTAGTAAGTTATTTAGTTAAATATACCCTCTAAGACTTAAAGGAAGGTAAGTTGAGACAGATTTTATTGGTAAAGCTAGTATGAGATAGAATTGAATTAAAAGGAGTTACATGAGAATTAGAGTCAATCGGAAGTTAGATTCTAGTATGATATGAGATTACTTAGAGCTTCTTATATTAGGTAACTAAATTTTAAGGACAAAATTTTTAAAAAGGATGGGAGAATTGTAACATCCTCCCTAACCTATTAGGTTTAATGATAGTTATAATAGCTTATTAATCCTTGAATGAGTGTTTTAGGGTCAAATTAAATAGACAGATATCTTGAAAAATTAAGAGATATAATATTTCCAGTTAAATATCCAAGTCCATCCTTATCCCTTCAATTTTCTTTCCACTGCTTCCTTCTATCTCTATATGCTCCTTTGACTTTTCTTTTATCATTTTTCACTCTCTAAGCATATGGTTGGAAGTAGAGAAAGAGGATAGGAAAGAAAGAAAAGAAAACAAAGAGAAGAGAAAAGAGAGAGAGAGAGAGAGAGCAGTAGAACATAACAAAGAAAGAAAGAAGAAGGAAGAATAATAGAAATAAAGAAAGAACAAGGAAATAAATAAAATACTATCAACAAAGGAATTGAGGTAAATGTTGTTGTGTTTCTTTTCCATGCTTAGTTCATCTTTGCTATTTGAAATCTTGTAAGAAATGAATTGAGTAATAGCTTTTTATGAAACTCTGTAATATCATGGTTATATGTATAAAGAGATATTATTGATGAGACTTGAACATAGATATGTATGAACATGTATATGTATGAATACAACTACAAGTGCTTGTTGTTGATGAGTTTTCCAATGCTTTACTACATGGTTTATGGTATAAATATGTGTTTATAGTAAAAGGGGTATGAAAATGAAATGAAACAAGAAAATTGTTATTCTGATGCACCAGAATGCCATTTTGCATTGCCTTGTTCAAATAGGCCAATAGGCTATTTGAATAGAACATCACATAATGTTCCAAAATTAATGTGTTCGCTATTCGAATGCATAATTTCGATGCTAATCAAATAGATTATGATGTTTCAGATTTAATGTGTCATCTATTTGAATGACATAATTTCAATAATAATTGAAGACTGGGAGCTATTCAAATAGCATATTTTTTATGTTAATCGAATAGACTATGAGAGCTATTCGATCAACATAATCTAGAAGGACATGTTTTTGATGCTAACTGAATATACAAGGAGAGTTATTCGAATGACATGATTTCAATTATAATCGAATAAATTATGATAGCTATTCAAACGACATAGTCCAGAATGACATCTTTTCGATGTTAATCGAACAGACTATGAGAGTTATTTGATCGACATAATCTAGAAGGGTATGTTTTCGATGCTAATCGAATATACTATGAGAGCTATTCGAATGACATGATTTCAATTATAATCGAATATATTATGATAGCTATTCGAATGACACAATCCAAAATGACGTATTATCGATGTTAATTGAATAGACTATGTGAGCTATTTAATTAGGCCTTGACAGAATGCATCAAAATGTGATTTTGAGAAGGCTATTCGAATAGACCAGAGGATCTATTCGAATAGGCTCTTCTTGAATACTATATTGTAAGTGCTATTCGAATAGATCAAGGGTGCTATTTGAATACACTCTTATAGAATGCCATATTTTGTATACTATTCAAATGGCAAGAAGTGCTATTCGAATAGAATTGCCTTGTTTTAAGGAATTAGAGATTTCATAAGATGCAAGATGATAAGAATTAAAGGTTTTCACTAAGACAAGTGACTTAACCTAGCAATGAGCACTTTGTACCCCTAATATAGCTTGATAAGTACCCTTACTATGTTTACAAGATACACTAAGAGATGAATTGCTCTATTGAATCATTAAAGTAGAGCTATTAATGAATGAATATATAAAGTGAATTAAATTTAAGAGATATGGGATATGTTCCTCGTACTTGGAGGTGAACCTAAATTTGATGTTGGAAATAATCATAAATAATCCTTGTACCTAAAGGATATATTATCGAATAATCTTTGTACTTGAAGGATATATTACCGAATAATCCTTGTACCTGAAGGATATATTACTGAATAATCCTTGTACCTGAAGGATATATTATCGAATAATCATTGTATCTGGAGGATTTGTTATGGAGAATAATCCTCGTACCTGGATGAGATATTATGAGAATTATCCTCGTACTTGGAGGAAATCTTAGACTTGATATACTTTGATGCATCTCATGATCTATGGATGATGTGTCTAAATTATATATATTGTTTGGATATATGTTATTAAATAATGATAATGAATGCAGTTTTCTGCCTCGGGAAGAGAAATGATTTGTTTTGGCTTTAGCTACCTTTTTTATATGATATTGTAAATATTGGTTTAATACCCCAATGTAGTTTGAGTTATTATGATGTCATTTGTTGTGTTAGAACTACTGAGAATTATAGAATTCTCATCCCATGTATTATATTTTCATGATAATTCTAAGGACAGATTCTTCAGCAAAGTGAGAGGAAGAATGTGTATGTAGAGTAGTTTTATTTCTACTTTTGTACAAAGAGGTGTATATGAATTTGAGCCATAAGGGCATAGCTTATTTATATTGTATAATGATGTATAGCTTTGTATAAATAAGACTTAAGGTTTGGTAAATCAACGAAAAATGGATTAAGCATCCTTTTTCAGGTTATAAGATTTAGGTTTATTTCTCAGCTTAATCCATAATGGTTATAAGATTTAGGTTTATTTCTCAGCTTCTGTTTCAACTTTCTCATTTGATGTCTCAACTTTCTCATCCTTGGACTGATCATTCTTTTTGTTTTCTATGGTTCTATCCTTTTTCTTTCCATCTTTCTCACTTTTCTCATTAAATGAATGTAACATCCTCTCTAATCAATTAGTCTTAAATGGGGTTACAGAAGTTTAGTAACTCTTGTATGAGTTATTTGTTAACCTTGGTAACCTTTTTAAGATAGCTAGGTTATTTTGCTATAATACAGAGTGGGGAAAGTAGCTGATAATAGCCCAAAATAGTAGCATAAGTTGCTAGAACAAGGGAAATAAATATGAAAAATTTATTTCTAGGTTTCAAATGAATAGAAAGTGACATGGTTAATTTTGGAGAATTAACTTAGTTTAGTATCTTTAATAACACTGAGTGAGTGTTTAAACACTAGATTAAATAAGCAAATATCTTAGAAATTATGAGAATTTGAGAAGATATCAAGTAAAGGATGAAAAATTTACTGATAATGAGAACATATTAGGGTGGATACTTGTAAGTTTATTAGTTCATTCTCTTAAGGTTTAATGTAACCTAAGGAAGAGTAATAGAACTTCAGTGATAATTTAAGGTGTATAAAGGATTATGAAATGATGGAAATAGGATTGAGATGAATCTTAGGATTTTTCATAACACCTATGGAAGTTAGGAAACTTGGATTGGAAAGATCAAAATATTCTTAAGAGATATAATGTTTCAGTAAAATATCTCATTTTGTTTTATAACTCACGGTTCCTATCCCTTTATGCTTTGGCTTTCTTGCCAATTCTCTCTTATTTCACTCATTCTCTCAAGTTCCAAGCAGAAGGAGTAGTAAAGAAGGCAAAGAAAGAAGAGAAAAAGGAAAAAAGGAAGAGGAAAGGAAAGGGAAAGGAAAGCTAGGAGCATCCATAGCCTACCATCACCTTTAAGGAGTTGAGGTAGGGGTGATTGTTTTCAACTTCTATCCCTTGCTATCTTCTCTTCATGCTTGTGTGTTGCATGCTTGAGTTTGAAAATGGGTTTTTGGGAGGTTTTCCATAGTTTGAGGTGCGGAACTTGATTAAAAGTTTGGAAATATTATGTAATGATTTGAGATAAGTCTAATAGTGAATTAGAGCATGTGAGCATCCATAAAACTCCATTAACTTGTGTTAAAGTAATATTGGTTTTTGGGATGGAAGACTTAGCATACTTGTTCTTATGTAACTAGTTGAGTGATTTAAGAATGGGTATGAGAGAGTTTGAGTATGTTTAGAGACTATGTTTGTGGTTGGAAACCACTTAGTATCTATATTTGAGGGTCTAAGTGGAGTTAGAAACTCAATGGAACAGAGTATGAAGACTCTAATGTTGGGCGATTAAGCACCCAAAAGTTGTCCGCTTAAGTATCCAAACAGAGAGCAGAAACGTGTTGGGCGCTCAAGCGCCCAATGAGTGAGCGGCTAAGCATGTTAGTCCAAAAGGTTCTGGAGCTGAGCGATTAAGTGCTTAGAAACTGGGTGCCTAAGTGCCCAATGACAGATGAAATAAGGGAGGGTTTGCTGTCATGGAGCGCCTAAGCATTGAAAAGTTGGGCGCCTAAGTGCCCAAGGACAGAGAGTGCCATGTGTTTCATGTTGAGGAATTAGAGTTCCTTACTTGTTGAGATCTTTTATGCATGTTTTTTAGTGTGAGTTAAGACACTATTAGGTATATTTCATGGATGAAATAACTGCCTAGAGCATGTGTAAAAGAATAGGTCTTTGTTCATCCAATAGTTTTGGATTGGCTTAGGTACGTTGCTAATCATTGAAGAGTAATGATGTTGCACTTGATATCACTTGTGATGTGATGATATGGTATACTAGATGTAGTATACTGAGTTTGTTTGGCATAGTTAGCCTATCATTATGCATGAATTACTCCTTTATGGTGAAAGTTGAGCTTAAGGTGCATGAATGATAGTTGTTTTCCTTATTTGCTAAGGTTGAGCTGTGAGGGTAACCTAGAAACATGACTAACTCCTTTATGAGATAAAGTGAGCTGAGAGTGCATGTTTACTAGATTTCATTGTTTCACTTGGTTAGAGTGGACCTTGTGATAAGTTTTATGATGTTGTATATGTGATGAGAATATTACATAAAGTGAGTATGTGAATATTCTTATAGAAATGAGTGATAACCTCATGAAAGAGGATAAACTTGTGTATAAGTGAAGGATATAAACTCGTGTAGTAGAATATAATTTGTATATGAATGTTGGATGTAAACTCATGTAGAAGAGTATCATTTATGTATAAGCATTGGATATAAACTCGTGTAAGAGAGTATCCTTTGTCTGAAAACAACTCTGCATGTTTTTAAACTTGTTATTCCTACGTATTATAACCTTATATGATGTGCACAATCATTTGGCTGAAGAATTGTGGATATGTCATGAAATTCTATGAATAAGGACAAGTCCTAAATTTTCATAGCGAGTAGGCTATTATGGTTAGGGTTACCGGTATATGAGACGGTATCAGTACACTTATTATTATGAGATGGAATAGTCTATTCATTGCCGGGTAGTGTTAAGTGGCCGTTGCCCTACTACCCAGAAAGATACAAGGAAATCGAGTTTTCTGGGAATGAGCAAGTATCTTGTGTTTTCTAAAACAAAATTTGCACAAGTATTTCATAAGCATAATCTTAGGGCATTTCTTAGGCATAATCATACAACATAAACATTACATTTAATTGACAATTGTATGGACGATTGTCTTATCTTTGGAGTGATGCTAGTTGAGGATTATGGTTTACTTAGGAATATTACATAAAGTGAGTATGTGAATGTTCCTTTAGTAATGAGTAATGGCTCATGTACTTATTGCAAACAGATTTATGATGTGAATGGATAATTGTGTGATAATTATGTCATATTTTGTAAATGAATGAACTGTCTGTCTTAGGAAGAGAAAGGACTATTTTGGTTTATGCCATTTTTCTAGATGTTATTAATTGTTATTTAATAACTTATTTTTCCCTGAAGCAGTTGAAGGTATCATGATGTCATGTTTTGGAAACATATACTGAGAATTGTGAATTCTCACCTTGTTTGTTAATTCCATGATAAATCTAGGTTGCCCTTCAAAGGGAAAGAAGACGAAGCAGAAAGATTAGTATAGTTTATTTGCTTTTAGAGGCAAAGCTTATGCATTATTATATTTGCTTTTGTTTGTATAAAAGTTTTATGTTTTACAATATGCGCTTTTGAGGCTGAAGTTATATATATAATCTTTTCTTTCCCTCTTGGCTCATTATAATAACATGTATGGTTATTACGAATCTAGAAATTTATTTTTAAGTTAGTAGTAACTTGTCTAATACTATATGCTATTGTATATTTGGTATATACTAAGGTATCTTGTATTAGGATGTTACAGGGAAAACTTTTCTATTTCATCATCCAGATCTGTAAGCTTTCTCGTCTCATTGAGAGGGTTAGTTTTATTAAAAACAACATACATACTTTCTTCAACCACTAATGTTCTCAAATTATAAATTCTATATGCTTTGGAAGTTTAAGAATATAAAAAAAAATGCATTGATCATATTTTGAATCAAACTTTCCTAGTTGTTCTTTATTTTTTAACACAAAACACTCACATCCAAATGCATGAAAGTATGACATGTTGGGCTTTCTTCCTTTCCACAAATCATATTGTTTTTTCTTTAGTATTGGCCTTATGGAAACCCTATTTAAAAATAATAGGAGGTGCTGACTGCCTCAGCCCAAAAATATTTTGGTAACTCATTTTCACATAAGAGAATTCAAGCCATTTCTTGCAAAGTTTTATTTTTTGTTTGCAAAACCCTATTCTACTATGGAGTTCTTGGACAAGAGAAATTATGAACAATGTCTTTTTCTTCACAAAAGTTTTTGAAATAAACATTCTTAAACTCTCCTCCATGATCACTCCTTATGACAGCTATACAAAAATCTTTTTCATTTTGAACTTATTTATAAAAGGTTTTACAGGCCTCAAAAGAATCATCCTTATGTTTTAGAAAGAGAATCCATTTGAATCTTGAGAAATCATCAACTATGATAAAACCATACATCTTTCCTCCTAGACTAGCAGTCTTTGTAGGTCTAAAGAGATCAATATGTAGAAGTTTTAGAGGTCTATGAGTAGTAACGATATTCTTAAGTTGAAAACTTGACTTTGTTTACTTACCTCTTTGGCATGCTTCACATATCATATCTTTTTCAAACTTGATTTTTGGCAATTCTTTAACAAGTTCATGTTTCAGTAGTTTTGAAATGGTTTTCATATTGACATGGCCAACTTTCTTATGCCACAACAATTTTTCAGAACTCATAGACATAAGACACTTTATATTTTGATCATTAAGATCCTCTAGCTTAATGCTATAGACATTCTTGTCATGGTTTCTAGAAAAGAGAACTTTGTCATTATTAGCTTATCTAACTATGCACTTAGTTTGTTCAAACATAACCTCATAGCCATTGTCTCAAAATTGACTTATGGTGAGAATGTTGTGTTCTAACTCTTTCATATAGTATACATTATCAACAGTGGTAGAGTTTGCCTTACTAACTTTGCCTATTCCTTTTATTTTTGCTTTGATGTTGTCCCTAAAGGTCACATCACCTCCATCTCTGTTCTTTAATTTCAAGAACTTGCTTCTGTCCCCTGTCACGTGTCTGGAGCAACCATTATCTAGGTACCATATGTCCTTCTTTTTCGTTGTTACTAGACAGATCTGCATGGGAAAGAGTCATTGATTTAGGTACCCAAACTTTCTTGAGTCCTTTTATGTTAGATGGTTTTGTATTTAGTGGTTTGTTTTTGAAAAAGCATTTAGATGCATGATAGCTGCCGAGACTATCAAATTACATCAATTTATAAGTCGATCCACCAAATTACTTACAGCATAAGGTACCACCGGGCTGAGCCCTTGGATCACTCTAATTAAACAATTAGATTAAAAGGTTAATAGAGTGGGGAAGGTTGCAGAATTGATCAATAGAAAGCAATTAAAAACTATAAACAGAATTAGGTAGACAACCAATCCAAGAAAATTAACTAATCTTAAGCTTAATCCATCCTTGATTACTAGGAATCCATTCAATTGCTAACCAAATTCTTGGCTTTATATCATATCAAGAAGCCTTAAGATGATACGTGAATCCTCTACTAGATAAATATCTAGAACTTAATCAATCAAGGTTAGATGAATTAAGCACTCATCTAAGCCTAAATTAACTTAAATCTAGAATCCAACCAAGCTAAACAATCCATCAAACACCTTTGATGCATTATTTAGTCTTTGTAATCCTTCTTAAACATGTGGTAATTATGCAATTATCACAGCAACATCTAAATCAAATTAAGTAATTCAATCTAGATTCAATCAAAATCAAAAGAATAAGAAGAAAAACTTGATTAACAATTAAAGGTAGAGCAATAAAAGCAAGAACTTAGAATTAAACATTAAGATTGTCAATCCCTAAGATTGATTAAAAGGTTCTAACCATCCATGGATGGGAGGAAAGAAAATCAGAAAAAGAAATAAAACCTAGAGAGAAGGGAGAGGGAGAGAGATGAAGAGAAGCTAAGAAAAAATGTGTCTATCTTTCTCTCTAGGCTCTTTGATTTTAGTTAAATAGCTGCCTCTAAAACTAAAAATACAAGTTTTCTCCTAAGTTAGAATTAATGCTCTTCCTCTTACTTTTAATTAAACACCTAATTTGCCTAATTTGGGCTTAGGATGAGAGAGTTATGTCCAAAACATTCTTAACAGCTCTCTAGACCCATCAGTCAACTTTAAAGGGAGAGAAAATCATAAAAAAATATCATAGTTTTGATAAGTGGTCTTCATAAGAGTTGGATATCTGTGTCTTATCTTTCCAATGACACTGGACCCAGCTCGATATGACTCCTACAACCTAAGTTATAGCCTAATCTCTACATACCGTCTAGGTTCTAGTGACAGTTTCTCTATTCTGACTTCTAGGCCCAATCTGCCCCATTAGACAACCGATTCAACTCTTGGAGCTCTTCACCAAAGTTGTGTATCTTTCTCTCAGATTTTCTACAAGATGAAATTCATAATTTTTAAATTTCTAGAACTTAAGTTATGCCCGAAATATAGAAATAGTATAAAATTCTTAATAATGCTGAAAAATACAATTGAGCTCTATTTGAACCGAAACTTATAAAATATGGCCAAGATCAATCAATTAAGCATATAAGAGGTCTAAGAGACTAAATATGAAAGTTAACTTATATATGAAAATTGTGTTTATCAATGCAATATGTCTAGCTTTGTAATAGCAAAAACATACTAACTCAAGCTTCTTAGCATGGATAAATAAGTTTTTATACCATTTTTTATTTGATCCCTCTTTGTATCCTAGACTAGCCTTGTCAAAGGTACATCTTTGGCTTACCAGAAGCTTCTCAAGGTGGTTTTTACTATTAACAAACTTGTCCAGATCATTTGTTAAATCTTCCACCTTCTTTTCGGTAACTCATTTTCTCTTATTACATGAAATGGTTGCTGAGAGCGTTGGTGAGAAAATTAAACCTTCTAAAGTTTGGATTGAGTTGTCAGCTTAATGTTCAAACTGATCAAGGATCTAACTTTCTTATTCAAAGCTGCATTGTCATTTTTTAGTAAATCATTTTTTTTCTGAATAACCTAACTTGGATTTTAAGACAATGCACTTTTGATCTAAGATATTGGAATTAAAGAGGAGATTATTAAAAGCAGTCTCAAGTTCATTATAAGAAGGGTGAGAAAGTTCAGTGCCTGATACCTCATCGTCATTATCTTAATCTCTTGCAACTAGACATAAGTTTGCTACTTCCTCTTGTTCTTCATCACTTGAGGAGTCATCTAGGTCATCCTAGGTTGCCATCATTCCTTTTTTCTTTAAAAATTTATTTTGCTTCTTCAACAATGGATATTTAGATCTTATGTGACTTGATTTCTTACTCTCAAAGCATGTTAATTGTCCTTTATTAAAGTTCCTAGATTCTTCCTTCTAAGAGTCTCTCTTAGGTTGGAAGTTTTTTCCCTTCCTTCCTTTTCTCCTCCATATTATGTGAATTTTTCTATATATAAAGGATAATCCATCTTCATCAGATCCATCCTCATTATCGTCTTCATTTTAATCATCAAATTCTACTATTGAGTTGAGAAAGCTTTGAGAAGGTTGATGAGAAGATTGCTTAGAAGTCTTATGAGTGGACTTGAGAGCAATGCTCTTCCCTTTCTTAGCCACATCTTCTCCTATTTCTGCAAGTTCTTGCTCATGAACCTTCAAGGATCCTAATAGCTCATCCAACCTTAGGACTGACAAATCTTTGGCTTCTTGGATAGTTGTCACTTTTGGTCTCCAAAACTTAGTCAAGCTTCTCAGTAACTTTCACACGTAGGTTTAAGTAAACTTTTCCTAAAAACTTAAGATCATCCACTATAACAGTGAATCTTACAAACATTTCATCAATAGTCTCATGCCCTTCATCTTGAACATCTCATACTGATGTACAAACATATTGGTCATAGCTTTCTTGACTTAATTTGTACCTTCATGAGCTAAGACAAATGTATCTCAGATCTCTTTTATAGTTTGGCATCCAACAACCTTGTCATACTTACTTCTGCTTAGGGCACAGGTGAAGAAAAACTTGACTTTTGAGTTGAGAATATATCTATTCTTCTCATCTTCTATCTATTTTTCTCTAGGCTTCTCAGTTTTTGTATCATCATCGAATCTTATTTTTGGTTTATATGGACCATCTTCAATGATCCTTTAAAGATCAACATGCTGAGACTCGATGAACAACCTCATCTTATCCTTCTAGTACTAGAAGTCTCTTTTATCAAAGGTAGATGGCCTGTTTGTTGATGAACCTTCTAGCAGGTAGTTTCCTCCTCTTTGTAGGTGTGTTATACTTCTTTTAGGATCTTTATCCTCTCACATTATTAGGTGTGCTCAACCCAGAGGTTGAGCTCTGATATCAATTAACGTTAGCAGTAACACAAGAAGAGGGGTTAAATTATGTTCTTAATAAATATAATTTTCATATATTAGTTAACCATCATATTTAGTCTCTTAGACCTCTTATATGTTTAATTGATTAGTTTTTGCCATATTTTATAAGTTTGGGTTTAAATTGGGTTTAATTGTATTTTTTAACATTATTAAAAAATTTACACTATTTCTGTATTTTGGGCATAACTTGAGTTTTAGATATCTTACCTTTTAGGAAATATGAGAGATAATTCTACAACTTTGATGAGAGCTTGAAGGCTAAAGTAGATGTCTAGTAAGTTAGATTGGGCCACAAAGTCAGAACAGAGATGTTGTCACTAGAACCTGGATGATGTGATAAGATTGAGCCATAATATGGATGTAAGTGTGATATAGACCTTAAACTAATGTCATTTGAAATCTCAGATATATATCTTTAATTATTATGAAGATAACTTATCCAAAAGGTGACGTTTTGATGGTGTTTTAACCCTTTGAAGTCAGATGATGGGTTCAAAGAGTTATTAAGAATGTTTTGGGTATAACTCTCTCATCCTAAGCCTAAATTATGCGAATTAGGTGTCCAATTAAAACTAAAAGAAAGAGAATTAATCCTAAGCTAAGGGCAAACTTAGATTTTTTATTTTAGAAATAGTTATTTAAGCAGTAGTTGCGACAATGAAAATCAACTCGAACTTTTTCTCTTCACCTTCCCTCTTGCTCTCCTCTCCCCTCTTCTCTCTTCTTACTTCTCTTTATATTTTTACTCTTTTATATTTTGTAATTTTACTTTTCTGTTTGTGCTCTCTATTCATGGAGAGCTAAAGCTTTGTAATCAATCCTAGGGGTTAAAACACTCTTGATGTTTAATTTTGAGACCTTGTGATGAATATTTACATTCTTGTTGTTAATCAAATTTTTTTCCTCCTTGTCTTCATTCTACTGCATCTTCACTGAGTGCTTGACTTAGTTTGGGTGTTCAAGTGATGGTTCTTTAACTATCACGTGTTTGCAAAATGTAGATAGTTCATCAAAGGTGTTTGATGTATCTAGCATGAATTCTGGAATGTGGTTGATTTAGGGTTAAATGGATGCTTAATCCATTTTTCATTGATTGACCAAATCTTAGGTGCTTACATAGTAAAGTATTCATGCTTGGATGAGAATTTCACATGAGATTAGGCAATGCACCAAAGGTGTTTGATGAATTACCTAACTTGGTTGAATGTTGAGTTTTAGGTTGATTTAGGGTTAAATGGATGTTAACTTCATCTAATGTTGATTAACCAAATGCTAGATGTTTATCTTGTAGAGCATACCAAGAATCTGGTTAGCATATGAATGAGTCCATAGTGGTTAAGGATGGATTAAACTCAATAGTTATTGATTCACTTAGATTGGTTGTTTTCCTCATTCTGTTTACAATATTTTATAGCATTTTGATTACTGTCTTTTAATTACTGTTGCAAACCAAACCTCCTTGTTAATCCCTTAATATAATTGATGAATTAGAGTGATCTAATGGCTCGACCAAGTTACACTATATATAAGTTTTGGTGAATCAGTTAATAAATATCATCTAATTTGGTAGCCTCAGTAGCTATCAGGTCCTCTTTTTCTTAAAAATCAACTTTCTCTCAACTTTCTCAAGTTGTTCAGACTTAGAGGTGAGAATGTTTAGACTTAAACAGAATATTAGTGAGAATGTTCAGAAGTGAGTTATTAAACAAGGATGAGAAGGTTCGTGAAAAGGTTAACTGGTTGAGTCAAAGCAACCTTCTCACCATTGAAACTAGATCTTATCAATTAAATCTAAGTTTAAAACGTTTTCTTAAGACAAACTCAGTGTTGACAAACTTTGAAAAACCATTCAAACCTTCAAATTACACTAGAAATTATAGAGGTTTCTTATGAAAGTCTTATAAAAACAAATTTAGATTTTGGTTCCAATTTCTTGACTTAATTTTGTTGATAAAGCAAATAAAGAGCAAATGTAAGAGAAGCTTTACACAATGATTTATATTGGTTCACCCCTAAACCAAGTGGGGCTATATCTAGTACCTAGCAACAACTAGGATTTTCCATTATTTCTAAGTATGCTTTTATAAACAAGCCTCTTCAGGCTTTAACCCAAGTACTCTTTAACAATAGCCTCTTCAACCTCACAAACTATGTATTATTTTCACAGCATATTTAGGTTACTCATTAAGTATTCTTTTCATTGCCTCTTCAAACTTACAAACTCATATTCAAGTAGCTTGTACAACCCACCGGCTCACTTTCATCAAATAAGAATCAAGAGATGGAAGAAAGTGTTTGTTTTAGTTGGATGCCTCTCGAAAACACTCTATGAGTGGATACAAACACTTAATCAAGCTTGACAACAACACCTACTAAAGATTTACAAATTTCAGATGTAATATCCTCTCTAACATGTTAGACTTGTATGTGGTTACAAATGTAGTATAATACTTGCTTAATATGCCTATTTAATTTTGTGACTTTCTAAGTTAGTTTAGTCACTTTGTGTAATACTATATGTGAACAATAATTGTTATTAGCTTAGTAAATGGCTTAAACTTCTTAATTAATGGAAATAAATATGAAAGATTTATTTCTAGGTAAAAAATGTGTGAAACCTCATGTAGTTAAAGTTTGAGAGTAAACCGAGTTAGTTTGGTATTTTTAAATACACTGGTTGAGTATTTATATACCAGATTAATGAGTTACAAATATGGAAACTTATAAAAATGATGAAATTAAGATTGAGATAAATCCTAGGATTTTTCACAATATCTTTGGAAGTTAGGAAACTTAGATTTGTGAGATCAAAGTATTCCTAAGAGATATAATGTTTCAATAAAATAGCATAACCCACTTTTGAGTCATCGTTCTCATATTCTCTTTTTGACTTTTCATGCTTATTTCTCTTGTGTTTCTTCTCCTTTTTCATGACTAAACACAACAGAAAATAGAGGAGAAAATAGAGAAAGAAAGGAAAAGGAAAAGGAGGATAAAGAAGAGGAGAGAAAGTGGAAAGCAAAGCAAAAAATTAGAGCTTAAAAGTCATTAACCATACAAGTTAAGTAGGGGTGCTTGAACCTATGTGATTATTTTTCCTTATCTCCATCTTTGTTGATGCATGTATGTGAAGGTGGGAAAAATAAGTTTTGTATGGTTTTTCCATAGTTTGGGTTGGATGAACTAGTTGGAAACCTAGTTTGTGATTCAACTTGAGCTAGTCTAGGCATCGTGGATAGTTTGAATCTTAGGAATGTCCATGAAACTCCTTGTGATGGCGGTTGAGAAATAAGTATTTGGGATTGGGGTTCTTGGTCAGAAATCCATACTAGATGAGTTGAGAGTTTATTTGAGGATTGTTATATGATTATGGACCTTAGTTGTGGTTGAAAATCACTTAGAACTCATAAGTGAGGGTTGGTTTCTGGTTTGGAAATAAATAGAATAGGAAATTAGTTTTCTAGTGCACTAGTGCCTAGGCGCAAGGAGGTGGGTGCCTAAGCGCCTACTGCCTAGAAATAAAACACCATAATGCTGCGTGCAGAGCACCTAAGTGCTAAGGATGAACGCCTAAGCACCAGCAACTAAGGGAAATAGGGTAGGCATTCTACCACTTGAGTGCCTAAGCGTCCAACTTGGAGCACTTAAGCGCTCGAAGAATAGAAAATAGAGATGTGTTCTCTGGTGTCAGGGCGCCTAAGCACTAAAGGGCTAGTGCTTGAGCACCCAAAATAGAACACATTGTGTGTTCGTTGTGAAGGGAATGAAGTTCCTTATTGGTTAGGATCTTTTATATATGCTATTTAGTGTTAGTTAAGACACTATTAAGGATATTTCGTGGAGGAGATAAGTACCTAGTGCATGTGTAAAAGAATAGGACTTATGAAGAAGTCTAGTCTCTTAAGTAACATGGTGTAGTATGTGAAATCACTTGTGATATGAAGTTGTGGTGTACTAGGTATAGTATATTGAACTGTTTAGCATAGTTAGTATACCATTATGCATGAGTTGCTTCTTTGGTGAAAGTTAA
Source organism: Ormosia semicastrata (assembly GCA_029884595.1). NCBI lineage: Eukaryota > Viridiplantae > Streptophyta > Magnoliopsida > Fabales > Fabaceae > Ormosia > Ormosia semicastrata. The sequence goes on from JAQQTO010000063.1 coordinate 106,312,925, forward strand.
GCTTAAGGTACATAATTGATAGTTGTTTTCCTTATTTGCTAAGGTTGAGCTGTGAGGATAACCTAAAAACATGAATAGCTCCTTTGTAAGATAAAGTGAGCTGAGTGTGCATGTTACTAGATTTTGTTAGTTCACTTGGTTAGTGTGGACCTTGTGATATTGAATATGTGATGGGAATATTACATAGAGTAAGTATATGAGTATTCTTATAGTAATGAGTGAAAACCTCATGGAGGAGGATAGACTCATGTATAATCATTAGATATATACTTATGTAGGAGAGTATCCTTTATGGTGTTGAATGTGTTTTGAAAATACTTTGCATGTTTTCACATACTTGCTATTCCTATGTATCTGTAAATGGTATATGTGGTACAAGTACACTCATTGTAATGAGTAGAAAGAATCCATTCATTATCAGGTAGTGTTAAATGGTTGTAGCCATACTATCTAGAATAATATATGGAATTGGGCTCTTGGGAATAGTTGAGTTTCATGACATTGTATCAACACTATTTTACTGCATATCATATTCATTAACTTAGGACATACCTTAGGCATAATCATACGACATAACATGAGTATTTACTTTTTGATGACAATTGTATGGGCGATTATCTTATCTTTGGGTTTATATTTGCTTGGGAGTAACATATAGAGTGAGTATGTGTTTGTTCCTTTAGTATTGAGTAGTGACTTATATACTTGTTGCAAATATATTCCTAATGTAAATGTTTGTTTATTTCTTGTGAATGGATAAATGTTGGGTTTGAAATACTTTTACTGAGAATTTGTGAATTCTCACCCAACTGTATTGCCATATAAATCAAGGTGGAAGCCCTTCAAAGGGAAAGAAGAAGAAGCATGAAGACTAGTACAGTTTATATGCTTTAATAGACAAAGCTTGTATATATTTTTTTTATATTTGCTTTGAGTTTGTATAAAGTTGTATGTATAACACGTTATCCTTTGAGGCTATTGATGTATATATGTATGGCCTTTTCTTATGGCTCTCCATAATTATTTATATAAATGTTATGAATTAGAATGATATTTTTAGTTTAGAAGTGACATGACTAATGTTGTATACTTTGTATATTCAGTATATACTATAGTATCTAGTATTAGGATGTTACACTAGAAATAGTAAGTAGAGATGAAAAGGTTTAGTTCATAGTTCACTATGTCAGATTGGCTTCAAAGTTCATAAACTTCTGATCTTCAAGCTTAGATCCTTTTGAAAATATGACTATTAGATGATTCAAATGGTAACTATACTTGTTTGTAGTAGGTGACCGTTATTTTGTTCTTTTCTTGTTAAGTTAGTGCATTAGACTTTAAGTGAGAACGTTGAGTAATTTTCTCACGAGCAACCTTCTCTTTAACTTTCTTATCCAACCTTCTCAAGCTTGAAAGACTTCAATCTTCTTCATCTTTCTAATTTCACGTCTTCCGTTTGATTGTTCTTGATGATTTAGATGGTGACATCTTCTCTTGTTGGTTTGAATTCTTCTCGAGATCAAATAATGTGGAAGTTCTCCATTTTCTAGAACTTTCTCAAAGTTTCTCAAGAACTTCTCATGCTTAACTTTCTCATGTTCTTTAGTAACTTTCTCAAGTCAAAATTTGATCTTCTTAGCCCTTTCTAATTTCCTAGAAAGCTTCCTTAAAACTTATTTAGTCTTGAAAATCTTAATAATAGCAAGAGCCACTCCACAAAGATCATGTTAAACTATTTTAAACATTAAGAAGATTCAAACATGATTTTCAATATAGTTGTTATCATCAAAACATAATATGTAGTATAAAGTACACAAGGGATTTGGAGCTTACAAGTAAAAGTCTAGTAGAGCATCGACTACCAACCATACCTGGATGTTGACCAGTGAAACAAATGTCGTAGTGATTTGTACTAGAGGCAGTGTTAAAAATCAAAGAAGAAATTGAATGACTGCTAAAAGCCAAGTTCATTAGAACTACTAAGTATGTCGATTGGATATCTAATGTCGTTCTTGTCATGAAGAAAAATGGCAAACTTAGAGTTTGCATTGATTTTACAAACTTAAATTCTACTGCACCTAATGATAAATATCCAATGCGTATAGTTGACATGCTTATCGGTTCAGCTTCTTGTCATGAGATTTTAAGCTTCATAGATGGATATTCTGGTTATAAGCAAATCTTTATTGTTGAAGATGATTTATTGAAATGGTATTTAGATGTCCTGAGGCCATTAGAATCTATGAATGAGTTGTTATGCCTTTTGACCTTAAAAATGTTGAGGCGACTTATCAAAGAGCCATGAATATAATTTTTCATTACATGATTAGAGATTTAATGGAAGTTTATATTGACGATGTAGTCATTAAGTTAGATTCTAAAATGGCTCATTTGTCATAATTAAGAAAAATATTTGATAGAATGCATAAACATAGACCCAAAATGAATCCAGTAAAATATTTCTTTGGTGTGGTTATAGGAAACTTCTTAGGATTCTTGGTTCATAAGAAAGTAATCATAGTTGACAAAAACAAGGAGAAAGCCATATTAGAAGCAACACCACCGACAAATAAGAAATAGTTGCAATTAGTTCTAGGAAAAATTAACTTCTTAAGGAGGTTCATTTCTGATATGTCAGGAAGGACTAAAATTTTCTCCCTATTGGTGAAGTTAAAATCATTAGAAGAATTCAAATAGGAGAAACATCATTAAGAAGTGTTCAATGAGATCAAGAGATACTTGATGAATCCACGTATTATGACATTGTCGATACTAAGATGTCCACTTAAACTTTACATCTTAGCATCCAAAGATACTATTTGGAGCATGCTAGCCTAAGAGGATGAAGACTGTGTCGAAAGAGTTATGTACTACTTTAGTAGAGTTCTTATTGATGCTAAAAGAAGATATAGTGCTATTGAAAAACTTTGTCATGCTTTATACTTTTCATGTACAAAGTTAAAGTACTATATAATGCCATTTGATGTATTAATCTTGTAAAAGAAAGATGTAATTAAATATATATTATCAAAACCCATAATACATGGAAGAATTGGTCATTGGATCTTAGGCTTAGCGAAATTCTCTTTCATTATGTTCTATTCAAAGCTATCAAAGGCTAAGTTATAGTTGATTTTCTAGCTGACCATCCACATCTAATGTTGAAAATGAAGATATTAATCTCATTAGGTTAAAACATTAGAAATTATACTTTGACAACTCACGCCATTAAAATAGTGTAGGAATAAGGGTTCTAATCATAACTCCTAATGGAAAGACGACAAAGTTTATGTTTGAATTATTATGTGAGTGTTCTAATAACGAAGTAGGATATGAAGCTTTAATTACCAGGTTAGAAATTTTAGTTGAACTACAGGCCCATAATGTCAAAATTATTGGAGACTCACAACTTGTTATAAAGCAATTGACAAAAGAATATCATTGTATAAGTTATAACTTGATGAAATATTTGTTAGTGCGGCAAGATTACTAGCCAAATTCAATGATGTAATCATTGAACATGTGTTGCGACACAAGAATAGTGAAGCCAATGAGTTGGCGAAAATTGCCTCTGGGTACAAAGTGTCGATAAATACCTTCACCCAGCTCATAGGGGTAAATGAAATTTTATATCCCTTAAAGGAACATGAAAATATATCATGTTCCTAGAAAATCTATCATTGAATTACTAGAAAATCCTAACCAACAAGTCGACAAGAAGCTTAGATACAAAGCATTAAGCTACACACTATTAGGAGGAATTTTATATAGGAGGGCTGTTGACAAAAGCCTTTTGATATGCTTAGGTGAGTAGGAAGCTTACTTAGCCTTTTGTTGAAGTCCACGAAGGCATTATGTGAAAAAATGAAATGGGTATTGAATCAACAATGGCTATATTGGCCAACAATGATAAAAGATTGCTTTAAATTCATTAAGTCTTGTGAAATATGTCAAAAGCATGGAATTTTGCAATAGGTTCTTGCAAGCGAATTGTATTCTATTATTAAACCTTGGCCTTTTAAATGTGAGGCTCTAGATTTGATTAGCCAAATTCATCACATTTCATCAAAGGGTCACAAATACATCATAGTCGTTGTCGACTATTTTACCAAGTGGGTAGAAGCTATTGTCCTAAAGGAAGTTACTCAGTAGGACGTAATCAACTTCATTGAAAATCAAATTGTTTGTTAATTTAAGATTCCACAATCATTGACAATGGATCAAGGAACTGTGTTTGTTGGTAAGAAGGTTATCAAATATGCTAAGTCAAGATAGATAAAGCTATTAACGTTAATGCCATATTATGCTTAAGCAAACAACCAAGTGGAAGCTGTTGACAAAGTGATCATTAATTTGATTAAGAAGCATATTGGCTGATAGCATAGAAATTGGCATAACACGCTTAAGCAAACTATATGAGTTTAAAGAAATTCACCAAAGGATTTAATAGGAACTACGCCTTACAAGTTAGTTTATAGGCACAATGATATGCTACCTGTCAAAGTCAACATTTAGTCAGCTCGACAATTGAAACAAAACTACTTGCCAGTGAACGATTGCTAGCATTGGAACACTTGATTCGATAGAAAGAAAAGGTTGCCAGGTACTATATTGTCAAGTTTAGTACAAGTCTTTTAAAGTTGGTGATTTAGTATGGAAAGTTATCTTGCCCATTACTTAGAAGGATCACATTTATGGCAAGTGGTTTCCAAACTAGGATAACCCTTACAAAATTACTAAGGTGTTTGGAGGAAATGCTTATAGTCTAATCGATGTCAATATAGGACTAAAGCTACAAGTAATTAATGGTAAGTGTTTGAAAAAAATATAAACTAGCAATGTACAAAGTGAGAGTGCATTGAAACATCATTATATTCAAAACGACCTCAAAATCCAATCAAGTACATTCCAAATGGAGGCCAAGATGGCTGACGTCATCAAAATACACTCCAAGAATTGGTCCTAATGGCCAATTGACCAATTACATAAAAAAGAAACATTAAAAGACAAAGTGTCAAAGCAAAGACTTGTTGATAACAAATTTCCATTTCAAGTCTTCTCATTTTGATTGGATTATATTATGCTTCAACCATGCAGCCTCAGAATCTTATAGTTCTTTTAATAGAATAGAGCCTTCTACCACCTATTGTGAGCTACCTCCTCAGGCTTTTTCTTCTCATTGGCACAAAGCTTAAAGGATTTCTTAAAGTTTTCTTGCTTTGTCAAAAGAGCTTGCAATTGTTTCTCTATATTAGCAAGATGTGCTTCGCCTTCAGCAATCTTTTTTTATTGTTAATGACCTACCTTTATTTAGCATTAACTACTTGAGCCACCAGACAACTTCTTTTTCTTGAATGCTCAGCATAGTCAGCCATATTATTCATGAGTGAAGGGTAGTTCTACACCAAGTCATCGACAGATGTTTTCAAATCTCGAATGAAGTTACCAAAGGCTTGAAGAAGCTTAGCCTTCAATTGGTTGCAGTTGATAATGAAAGGCTATAGCTTTTCTCTTAACTATTTCTTCTCAAGCAATTAGTCAAGTGGCTTTTCCAATAATTGTTCTAAGGCCAGCAAAGTTTTTTTTTAGATTAGTTGAGCTCGCTTGACAACAACAATTGACACCGGTTCTGGCGTGCTCTAATAACTAGCTTGGAGAAAATTATCAAGAAAAGCTAAGGGATCATTAGATGCATCTTGCATTGGCTCGCCAGCCTTATTAGGATTGTCGACTACTATAATACCCCCTCCGAAGGGTATCACATTTCAGACTAACTTCTTATAATTATTACCCAAGTTATAAAATATTTAATATTTACTTAATACTGATTTCAAAATTTCTTTTTCGCGGATAACATTAATTTATCAAACCTTTAGAGATTATAGAATATAATTAACTAATTAACACTTATTACATAAACAACATAACTCACCAATATTATTTAATACTCAAGGTTTACAAAACTCAAAGTTTATACCCAACTACCATATAAAAACTTGACTTGGCCCAAGCCCAAAAACCTGGGGAGTAAGGTCCTGAACCTGATCTTCTCCTGAATCCTCTACAGATGCATTCTTTAGACAAGACGAGTCTCTACAGACAGGAGTCTGAGCAGTTGACTCCGTAGGGTCTTCGCTAAGCAAACAGTGAGCAATGTCCCACAGTTCTCTAATAGGCATGGAGAACTCTACATATACACAAGCGTTATATGTAATAGTAGGGATTCCATGGTATGTCTCACTCTGAAATAGAGTCACCTCTCCTATATAACTAAAACGCTGAGTATCTGAGTCAACATTTTAGGCATTAGTGCCTCCGTGGAACTGTGCTTGTACGTAATTAGATAAATCTCTCCTTGCAGCCATTGTAGACTGATCAAACAAAGTCAAACCAACTTGAACCTAGGCGATCCTACCCCGTCTTTCTTATGGTCTTTATTAAATAGAATCATAAAAACATAGCAGATAGGCAACATAACAAAGAGGTGAGATCCCCTACATCAATACCAGTATGACAGTATAGAAAATGACAGCAGACATACAAATATAGTACTTAACATAATGTACCATATTATCATTTCATAGTGAATCATATTATCATTTCATAGATAAATTATCATACCATAGATAAAATATCAGATGAACATAATTATCTTATCAAGATGCTGACCACTAATGCATATGCACACAGACCCATTCCTACTCCATGGAGCTAAACACAATTTCGGAGAGAATGATCCAGAATATATGTCTGTAAACTTGGCTGCTTTGACCAAAAGTGCTGTAATTTATCAAAATGCACATCAGGCATTGTACAAGACATTCTTCGTCAGATCGTGATTAGTGATAGTGTCTTGGTCCGGATCGTTGGTATGTTTGCATCGATATGATCCACGACATAGGGGTGCTAACAACTGGCCATTGTGGAAAACTCGCACCCCGACGCCCCTAAGGTCTACATTTGACCTACACTACAACCATCGCACTCGCACTTAGGTGTAAATCAATCTCCTAAGCATATAGTCTTAATCAAATAAGCTAACATGTTTTTCTATGCATAATGTATGCTTCAAATACATATATTGTCACTAATCACACAGTATTTCATATTCACATGCCGTCACTTGGTGGTATCATTGTTCAACATCACCGGGTCAATCACTGTTGAATCATTCCCAATGGTATTAAATCAATTGCCCATACAATTGTCTAATGCCATTAGTATCAATGATATTATATAACCGCACATACAATTACATAATACCAATGATCCACTCGGATCCAGTACTTCAACCTTACAGCAAAACTCGCTGGTCCTCTCAATCGCGCAGCAATACTATCGCATTTTCACAATCGCGTAACACTTTTGTTATGTTTTCAAATCGCGTAAATATTTTTCAATGTTTTCTCAATCACATAAAGATTTTAAAACATTTTCTCAATTGCGTAGTTAAAAATTACTGCTTTTAAATCGCATAAGAGTTTTTTTTTGCTTATTTTCAATCGCGTAAAATATTTTTAACATATTCTAAGCTCAAAATAAGATTTGTCTCATTTAATATCAAAATTAGACTTTAATTCCATTATTTCCATAATAAACCTTCTTTAAATAATATTTCCAATAATTTCTCATTAAAAGCAGTAATTTCTACTATTTCTCATAAAACTACATTTCTTTGATTAAATGAGAATATTACAGCTTAAAATTTTCTAACATGCTTCAAAACTCAACGGGTGAGCTATACGTCAGTAAATTTCAAGTTTTAACTTTTATTTTACTTCATAACTTAATTAAGCTAATTTTAATTCTAAAAAGTAGATTACTTCCTTTTTAGATCTAAAAACCCATCAAATTAATTTCTTATCAATTAAATACCTAAGTCTACACTTAGTAAAATAATTTGGATTTAAGACGCCAAAAATGGCATGTTGGCCAAATTTCACATTATGCTTCATAAATCATATATAATTATTTTCTAACATTTTATTCCTTGCAAAAACACTTAATTAAATTTCTTGTCATGAAATCATTTAATTCTTAATTAGGAAAATAATTTAGAACACTTGGTTCCCTTGGTGATATTGAGGTCGTGAGCCTCTAGGGTTCTTTAGAACCATCATACAATTTCCCATCATGTGAATCACATCCTACTTTACACAAGAATCAACATGCTTTCATAATCACATAATCAAGCATACTATCAAAGCTATAAGCATACCAATCTCATATTCAAGCATACTTTTAAAGCTATAAACATACCAATCACAAATAAGGAAAGCTTAAACAATCAAGTGAATAAATCCTTATGGATTTTTCACCACAAATAATTCCATTTCCTCACCACCAACACATGGTTGATGAGGTTAATCTCCCTCTTACCTCAAGGAAGACAAAAACTCTTGAAGTTCCTTTTCTTCTAAATTTTGTGAGCCTCCTCAAGAAATCCTAACAAGCTTAAATAAATCTTAAAGTCATAAACCAAGCTTGAAAACAAGAAACCATGGATCAATCATGGTTTAGAAATTCAAGAATCCAACTTAGGATCAAGAAATCAAGAAGTTACCTTTAGGAGTATAAAATCTAAACTTGATTTTGAAGCACTTAGAAGATAAATTAGATAAAACTCACAAAATGAAAAGTGTTTAGGATTGTATCCAGGTTTAGAAAGTAGGATTGGATAAAATTATCGAAGTGAGGAAGTAGGGTTTTGGTGTGGAGGCTGTGAGCTCCAAGAAGAAAGAAGAATGGTGTTCTTGGTTGTTCTTGAGGTGAGAGAAAAGATGAAGGAGATTTTCTTGTCACAAAGTGTGAGAAAATGAAGGAAAAAGCTTATTTCTCCTAAACTTGGCCGTGTAAAATGAGTACATAGAAAGATCAAGGCTTAATTATGTTGATAGAAAAATATCTCATGATTTCACATGGTGTTCACATAGCCTATGACACAAAATGGTAATCATTTGATCATTAGAAGAACCATGAAGCTCCTAGAAGTCCTTGTTGGTCGTGTGAATCATGGAAGGATATTAACTAAGTTTGGTTCCATTCTAACTTCTAGTTACACTTAGCTTAACTAGTTAGTTCATCTAGTTGCATTTAAACTAACTTAGTTAGATCATTTAGTTACATTATAACTATCTAGTTACATGACTAAATCATGCTCTTGTCATGTATAGGCAATGATTCTAGGAACTCTAGATATTTTTCTAGTAACTAAAGACTCTAAGTATTTACAAACTTAGTTAGCTCCATTTAGTTACTACTTAGTCTATTTAAGTAACTTAGTTAGAACATCTAGTTACTAGCCATTATTGTTGACTTTTTGACAAACAAGTTTGATTCTAATTGGTTGGTCATAAAGTGATGTACTAATGGTTCATAATTATACTTAAGATATTTAGCTTAGATATTTTCACTTAGATATTTTACTAAGATATTTTCTATTAGATATTTATCCTAAGATATTTACTAGGTGAGTCATCATAGAGAAGTTTCTAGAACAGCTGAGTCAGTATGGTGAGTCGTATTGCTGAGTCACCAGCTGAGTCATCAAAAGAAACTTCTGAAACGTGTAACTCATTGTGACAAGTCACAAGGTGAGTCAGCGTTCCACAACTTTCTGGAATATAACGAGTCACCATTCTAGAACATGGCGAGTCATCGCTTCTACAAACTTCTAGAGAAAGAATAATAAGATAAGCTTGAAAGAATAAGTAGTCAATTTGAATTTGTCCTCTTCAACTTGAGTATCCAATTTGCCTTCTTCATGCTTGCTATTGGTTCATCACTTCGAGTCATTGCCATCAATATATTTTCTAGAAGATATTACCCAATGGATAATAGAAAACTCAGATAAAGAAAATGTTCATCAGCTGTTCCTGATTTTGGGTTTACTAAGATCCCTCAATCCCACGTTGACAGTCTGAAACTTTCTGGTCCAGGAAAAATTTTTATTTTTCCGAGCCTACCTCAAACACACATACAGTTCAAAATAGTATTAAAATAATTAAAAACTCAAAAAAATCTATAAAAATTCACAAAAATCATAAAAATTATAAAACATATATATTCAAAAGAAAAACAAAGTTTGAGCATTACAAAGTGTGAAATAATATTAATATATCAAAATAATATTAAAATAATTAAAATAATTAAAAATTCCTAAAAATTTACAAAAACTGATAAATATTATAAAATGTATTTATTTCAAGAAAAAAAAAATCAAGGCGTTACAACTACCATAGGAGAGGTTTCAACAATAATACCTAGTTCTCTCATCTATAAGTCTTGAAGGGCCTGAGCAGAAGTACTTAGAGTGTTTTATCTCAATGGGATTTTGGAATGAACACTCTTAGCCAACACAATTGCAGCCTTGTCAACTTTTCTTTTCCTCAATCAAGTCAGGTGATCTAAGCTATTCAACATCTAAAGTAGCAGTAATTGGTTGTTTCTTTTGCCAAAGATACAAACATATATGTTAGTCACAAATTAACAAAAGTTGACAATAAAAAGTAACTTAAACAGATATACCTCAAGAACCACAATAGAGGGTTTCTTCAATGGCTTGGACCCCATTGATTTAGCCTTTGGTGTTTTAGAGGTGTTAATACAACCTTCTCATGACCACAAGTGGCTGAAGCTTTAGCTTTACCAAACTCACTCTTCTAGGGAGCAGGTTTAGCAAAGGCATCATCATCATCTTCGATGTCAACTAGCTCAGAGATAGCTAGAGAGGACATGCTCGTTGTAAAGAAAAGAGGGATTATGTTGAAATCCAAAAAGGAGAAAAGACAATACACAAAGTGTTACCTAAATAGGGTAACCACCCTAGTGTGTTGTTTTGTTGAAAAGTGTCCATGCGAATGCATGTAATTTCCAATAAAGGTAACTTGGTTTTTGCAATCGTCAAATGGATCAATTATGTTAGTAACACCAAAAGAGACTGTCGGTATGGGAACCAACATTCGATAAATAGGAGTGAAGAACTGGTTCGGTTCACCATTGGGATTCAATGTCAGGGCGTCAAAGAATTTCCAAACACATCTATCTTGATGGTATTTGAATCTTCATTCCAACAATGATTCTACTTCATTGGTTATTTTAAAAGCCCGTCAAGGATCCCACTTAATATTATACTAATTTTGAAAAGCTAAACCTTCTTGAAGGTGTATACCTTTCAAGTTAGTAGATATCCATTTTGATGTCGCATTGGGAACTCTTTCATGTTGGTGTATGCCCTAGTGGCCAATACATTTTGTTTGTATTGACATACATTATATTATGCTATTTTTGATATATGAGGCATTTCATTTATTGTGTTCTTTTTTATAGACATAATAAAGTCCTTAGAATAGTAAGTTTGATACCATAGGACATCAAGTGGATGACTTGATGGTGAGATCCTATTGGATAAAATACTATTCTTAAATGTCCCTAGTCAAGTATTATTGTTAATTAGGACAACAATAATGCATTGAGACTAGTATGTGCGTAGTCGATGACCACATCTCACGGGTCATGGATATGAGATATCAAGTCTACACATGGATATATATTAGAGTAATGATGTATTGGATGGACCCGCCATGAGAACGCTACGTGGATCGTTACGTGAGTGTCATAGCGATTCTCATAGTGATAATGGTGTATGTGGTTCTTTGACCGAAATCACTACGATTCCTACATGAGGAGTTGTGTGTTTTAAATGCCATCAAACGTCATCGTAACAAGATGATTATAAAGTTGGTTATTAGACATATTGCGATGCATGTGGAGGAATGTGAGTGACCTAGATGGGATTTGTCCCTCCTACATAACAGAGTGATATCTTCGGGCCCCCGATTGAGTGAGACTATGAAATGCATGGCCATGCTCAAATGAGTCAATATGAGATATTGATCTCATTTGTTATTACTATGTCTACTCGGGAATCGGAAACCGAAGATTGAATTAAACAAGGGTGACACGTTCCATGCCTTGTGTTCAATCTGGATATCCGGACAAAGGGACTAAACTACACGGAAACATTGATCACGGATAGGTTATGTCAAATCACCGACATTCTCATTACTTGGGTAGCAAGTGATGTATTGGTAGATACCGCTCCATCGTTTGTAATATTAAAATGAGATTTTAATATTACTACCAACGTCATGAGAACCTGCAGGTCGCACACTTAGAACAGACTAAATTGGAGCAATAAGGATCCAAGTTGGACTCGGATTCAATTGTGGGCCTAACTCATGACAGATGGGTTTTAGGGTTGCACGACTTACCTTGCTTTTACTACGCTCACACTCACTTAAGGCAGCCACTATTATAAATAATCTTTGTTAAAGGGGCTGCTATAGATGTTACATCACAACCCTAGCCGCACCTAAGAAAGTGAGTGAGAGACAGTGAAAGGTTCTTCTCTTCTATTCGCAGCTAGCACCGCGAAACAGAGGCGTGACTCCTTTTGCAAGTCTGTTCGTGTGGATACCGCAGAAACATCGTCGCTATTACGGTGTTGGTGATTCACCTCGCTTGTGTTTATCACGCTTCAAGAGGTAAATTTTAAAAAAACTCAGATTATGGACTTTTCGCATGGATCCTGTATGGGAATCCTATTATTCCGTTGCGCGATATTTTGATCCGCAATTCCCAACATTTCAGTCATTCAACCTAAATAGGTTAAGCAGCAAAGGTTGATAGTAATTGTTTCACTATTCAACAAAATCTGGGGTGGGAAAGGTGCTAGTTGTGCAATCCATAGGTTGGAAAGACTATTTAGTGGCTTTATTGTTCCTTATCAGTTTGACCATAGAATCTACCAAAGACAAAATTGATATTGGCTGCTTGTATAAGCCTTTCTACAACATAGGGGCAAGAACGACGTGAGTAAAACCAATATGTCGAGCCACTAAATTTGGCAAGTGACAAGTTATATTAAGAGAATCATAACCTAAAAAGCTAGAGGAAAAGATCTATTAACAAAGGTAATTAGCTCACATGTCATTGATTTCCCCTTGGAAATCATTATCATCAAAAAATATGTTCCCAATGAAATGGAAAGACCTTCAACTGTCATGCTAAATGGATTACAACTAATTTTAGTGGCGTGCATCAACATGGAATAGAAGGTGGCGAAATACTTCTTTATGTTATCGACATAAAAAGCATTCTTAGTGTCATCATGGTGATAATAGGCAAGCCTATATCCACAAACCCTGTCAAGGATGTTGGTTAGAGATTCATTGGCCAAGTAATCAAACAAAATTGCATTGAACCACATCTAGAATAGCCAGAAGGGGCCAACCATAATGACCATCTTGGTTTGAGCACATATAGTGTCGACAGTTTCATTAATGGACTGATAAAGGCAAACAATGATCAATTGGCTGAAAGCTAGACATTAGACTTCGTGAAGCATAGTGGCCAAAGGTAAACAAACATTCAAAACCTGTAAATATTTGATGCAAAAGACAAGGCCACAAAGCCAAAGGGGCAAAATTACTATGTGCTCCTCATCAAACAAAGTTTCTTTACCAATTTTACAGTGGTGAGAAATAAAAGGGTCATAAGACCAATTAAGGGCTGTTACCAAGTGACCTTAATACTCAAGAGGGGGGTGAATTGAGTTTGTAAAACAAGTTCACAAATATTTTGCAAATCGTTTGATAATCAATTTTTGTTGAAGTTATTGAATGGATAAAATAGATGAACACTTTTACTTATAAATATAATACCCAAAGGAGACAATATTCAAGCAATCCAATGAAACAGTGCACAAATGTAAAGAGAAGGATTTAGAGAAACAAACACAATAATTTATCCTAATTCGATCACCAATCCACTTGTGATCTACGTCCAGTCCCCAAGAAAACACATGAGATTTTCTACTATATCTTCAAGTTTCAATAGATTCTTGACAACCATTACAAACTTGAGTACTCAACACTTTGGGATACCTCACCCTTTGAGCTTGAGCCTCTTTAACTAAGGGATGCCTCACCTTTTACACTTTAGGAGGGATGCCTCACCCTTTTTACAAAGTAATTCAGATTGATAAAAAGAAACTCTCACAAGAGTAATTGATACAAATTGAAGCTCTAATATGCTCTCAAAAGATATCTCAAGATTTTCACAAAAAATATAGCAAGAACATTTTTAGAGTATGATTCTCGTGTTTAGATGTTAGATTGATGTTTTGAATTGAAGGTTAGCCATTAATGAAGCCCCAAGGCAAGTATTTATAAGTTATATGAAGAAAGGAGATGTTGGGGACATTCAAGCCAAGCATTTAATGCAGTTAATGTAGCCGTTGGGCACTCTCAGACTTGTGGTAATCGATTACACAATCAATGTAATTGATTACATGGCTGTTCCAACATGTTCTTGGCTTTCTGGGCACTTGGTAATCGATTATAAGCTTAGTGTAATCGATTACAAGGCTTCTGACTTTCTTGTAATCGATTACAATATCTATGTAATCGATTACATGGCTCTTTGAATGTGTTCTTGCCTTTCTGGGCTCATTATAATCAATTACCAACTTGGTGTAATTGATTACAAGGCCTCTGACTTGCTTGTAATCGATTACATGGCTCCTTGAACGTGTTCTTGCCTTTTTGGACTCATTGTAATCGATTACTAACTTGGTGTAATCGATTACAAAGCCTCCGACTTGCTTGTAGTCGATTACAATGCACATGTAATCGATTACAAGGCCTCTGTTTGTTGTGTAATCGATTACAAACATCATGTAATTGATTACCTTGGCCTTTGATCACATTTTTCAAGTCCAATTTGAGATGTAATCCATTTTTTACTTTGAGAAACTTAGATTGAACAATATTGACGTGTGTTTTACACAATCCAAGATTAAATCAACATTTTCTTAAAAAAAGAGCTTTTAATAATAAGTTGATTTCGAAGGAACTTGAAAAACTATTTGAAGATGTTTGAGACACTTAGAGAGCATTTAACATTGATAATCTAGGACCTATATCTAATATACCTCTTTTGATCTTTAGTCTTCTCTTTTGATCTTGATCTTCATCTTGACTTTGTTATCATCAAAAACTCATTTGATATGCTTTGAGACATAAGCATTCATATTCTCCCCCTTTTTGATGATGACAAACTAATCATAGGAAAAAAAGTTTTTATATTTGTGTATATTAGAGATTTAAGCGCAACTCTCCCACGTAATTTATGCATGATATAAGATAAGATTTTTCATATAAAAGCTTGAAGCTCCCCCGTACATATACAACACTAATCAGATTTCATTGTTCACTAATCTCTCTCCCGTTAGCATTATCAAAAAGACATAAGCATTTTAAATGAAATTTTGGTAGCATTTCCGCATAATAGCGTGATTAGCCCAAAAATAATCAAACATAGCAGCCAACAGACATAATAAGATCATTAAGAGTCATAAAAAGATATATTGTATCATTATCACAATCAAAACCCACAAAGGTCCAAAGATAAATGTAAATCAGTCATGTTCAGTAATTAAAATGAGAAACAACTAATATTAGGCAAACAAACAAAAGGTCATCTGACTAAATCCTAAGTCACTATGTAGCCTCGCTATCGCTGTCATTATCATAGTCATCACCAGCCCCATCAGCAGCCATGCCTACATCAGCAGGATCAATGTCATTGTCATCGTCTGAATCAAGGCTCGCCTCGTCATTAGGAGCAACAAATGATAGAGGAGCAGAGGCTGCAGTAGAGGAGGAAGGTGCTCCTTGACCCTCTAGCAAAGAGTGAAGATAAGCTATTTCTATTCCCTGATGATTAACCTTCTGCTCAACGCGATCAATTCCCTTTTTCAAGTTGCGAATCTCTTGTAGCAGAAGCTCCATGTTAGCAGTAGAAAGAGGAGGTTGCTGGGCTTCTTCTTCATCATCACTTTCTGGACCATGAGGGATATGTCCAAAGCTACCATAGGCAATGTAGTGCCATCTATCATCGACTTTGTACAGCTGAAGCTTTTTTAATGTATACAAGCCTATAGATCATGGCCCTTTTGAGCTTGTGTCCCTTAACTCCTCAGTCAAGAAAATGTGACAATGTTCCAAGATTGCTATCACTAGCATAGCAAATGGAAGGGCAGAGTTTTTCTTCTTCTTAACATCTAGCATGTGCTCAATTATATAATAGCCCCAGTTGATTGGCCTGCCAGTGGTCATTGCCCATAATGACACAATGTCATCTCTCAGAACTTGGGAGTAATTGCCTCCCCTTGGAACTAATCCCCTGACTAGAAGGTAGTACAGTACCCTGTTCTCGATAGTTAAGCCAGTTGCCATTACCCTCTTTTTGGGATCCGAGGGGATATCATAGCTAGTCCTTAGCAGGGAAGATAAAGCAGCTCTATGCTCATATTCATTTCCCCAAACATTAGCATTTCTATAAAAATTGGTACCTTCAGGAGAAAGTTTAGTCAACCTATACCAATCATGTTTAATGACCCTGATTTGTTACTTCTTCACCTCAAAAATTAAGCATTCATCCTCATATTTTAGATTAGCATAAAACACTCTAACCAAGTTTGGATAAATTACTTTTTGAATGCTAAGGAACTCAAGCAAACCTAAATTTTCAATGGTTCTAAAGCTCTCCAAAGGTTCACTTTCACAGATGCTCTGAAGGAAATACCCAAGAGAGATTATTTTTCACAACTAGAAAATTTTTTTTTGAACAACTTAGCCTTCTTGACAGTGGAGAAGTGGTGAGTGAGGTCCAGCCTTGAGATGTTGCGTGAAGACCCTCTGGAAGACTCTCCAATGGTGACCCCTGTTCTTGGGCATTTTGCACGTTGAGAGGTTTCAGCCATTTTGGTGAGAAAAGAGTGAATGTGATGAAAGAAGTGGTGTTTGGAGATGTGTAGATGAAGGGAAGTATAGATTGGGGGTTTAGGGCTGAGAGAGAGAAAGAGAGAAAAATTGAGTGAAGGTTAAGGTGATGAGGAAATGTTCTTGGGGTGACTTTGGTGGAAATGGATGAAGAGTTTTGGTGGAGAAAGGATTTTGGAGTGGAATGGGGAAGAAATGAGGAGATTTGGTTGAGATATAGGAGAGAAATTGAGTGTTTGGTTAGAGTGGATGCGTGGAGAGAGATAAAGAAAATGAAAAGTTTCTGAAGAATGAGACATACACGCATCAAAAAACCTTGAAAAAACCTTATGTATTCGATTATATTGCCTGTGTAATCGATTAACAGCCTTCTGTTACCCCTATAATCGATTATAATGTTGGTGTAATTGATTACCATGCTTCTGGAAACCTTGTAATCGATTACATTATCAGTGTAATTGATTACAAAGGCTTTGTAATCGATTACCAGCATACTCAAACTCAGATTTTGCATTCCAAACAGCAAAGGATCAACTTTGAACCTTTCAAATTAGTTCCAGAACATTTCAAATCAATTCCAAACATCATGCAAGCATATAATCCAATCAGATTATGATCTAAAATACATAATTGTGCAAAATGACTATTTTTACCAAGAATTACACCATTTGGATGGATTTGTGAAGTTTTTGAGTTCCTTGGAAGTCTTTGACATGAGAAAGCACCTGGAAAACAACTTAGGGGGAATCTCCGACGCTCAAGTCATTATTGAATTCAAATATGATTAAAAATAAAAAATTATGCATCAAAAAGTCATGATTATGCAGAAAGCAACATGTTATGCATCAAGATATCATATTATTCAGCAAAGCAATATATTATGATTCAGTTTTAGGATTATGCAGCAAATAATCAATTTATGCATGATTAATCTAATATACTAAGTTTATTTCTTATATAGAAAAATGCTTCTTTTTCCAGGGGCTTAGTGAAAATGTCAGCTAGTTGCTTAGTGATTTCTACAAATTCAAGCATATAATCACCTTTTTGAACATAGTCTCTAATGAAATGATGTCTTATTTCAATGTGTTTAGTCCCAGAATGCAAAATGAAATTTTTGGACAAATTAATTGCACTAGTATTATCACATCTTATGGGGATGTGATCAAGCTCAAGATCATAGTCCAAGAGTTGTTGCTTCATCCAAAGGATTTGAGTACAACAACTCTCAGTTGCAACATATTCAGCTTTAGTTGTAGACAATGCCACACTATTTTGTTTCTTGCTATGCCAAGAAACTAGTGAGCTTCCAAGCAAGTGGCATGTCCCACTAGTACTCTTCCTATCCATTTTGCATCTAGCAAAATCAGAATCAGAATACCAAATAAGACTACATGAGGCACCCTTAGGGTACCATAAACTCATTTGTGATGTGCTTATTAGATATTTCATAATTCATTTTACAGCACAAAGATGTGATTCTTTAGGATTAGCTTGATATCTAGCACACATGCATATACTAAACATTATATCAGGCCTACTTGCAGTGAGATAAATGAGTGAGCAATCATATCTCTTTATTTTATAATTTCTACAGATTTACCTCCTTCATCCTTATTCAAATAGCAAGAGGTGCCCATAGGAGTAGCCATATGCTTGGCATTGTCCATTCCAAACTTCTTGAGCAACTCCTTGCAATACTCGGATTGGTTTATGAAAGTCCATTCTCTTGTTTGCTTGATTTGGAGACTAAGGAAAAAGTTGAGCTCACCCATCATGGACATCTCAAACTCACTTTGCATAATATTTGAAAATTCTTTACAAAAAGAGTTGTTAGTAGCTCCAAATATAATGTCATTAACATAGATTTGAACTAGAAGTATGTCATGCATTTTATGCTTTATGAAAAGGGTAGTATCAACTTTGCCTCTAGAAAAGCTTTTTTCCAAAAGAAATTTGCTCAACCTTTCATACCAAGGTCTAGGAGCTTGTTTCAAGTCATACAAGGCCTTTTTCAGTTTAAAAACATGGTTGGGCATTTCAGAATCCTCAAAACTAGGAGGTTGTTCCACATATACATCTTCTTGTATAAAACCATTTAAAAATGCACTTTTGACATCCATTTGATAGAGTTTGAAATCCATAATGCAAGCAACATTCTAATGGCCTCTAATCTAGCTACAGGAGCATAAGTTTCTTCATAGTCTATGCCTTTATCTTGATTATAGCCCTTAACTACAAGTCTAACTTTATTTCTTATTATTAAGCCCGTTTCATCAAGTTTATTCCTAAAGACTAATTTGGTGCCAATTATAGGATGATCATTAGGCATTGGAGCTAATTCCCAAACTTGATTTCTCTCAAATTAATTTAGTTCTTCTTGCATGGCCAAGATCCAAAGTTTATCATTAATGGCCTCATTTATGTCTTTAGGTTTAACTTAAGAGACAAAAGCTAAATGATTACATGCATCTCTAAGAGAGTTTCGAGTGATTACCCATTTTGATACATCACCTATCACCTTGTTGAGAGGGTGATATCTTGATGTCCTCCATTCCTTGGGTAGATCCATGATTTCTAAATCCTTTTGCCATGAGTGATCAAGGAGTCTCTCTTCTTGCTTCTTGGACTTTTCTCTTGATTTTCAAAATGCATTTTTGCCAAGATTTCTGCAACATCATCAACAAGCTCCTTTCTCGACTCATTTGGGTTAGTTTCATCAAATGCAACATGTATAGACTTTTCTATGGTCATAGTTCATTTATTATAGACTCTAAAGGCCTTACTATGTATAGAATAGCCAATAAATATTCCCTCATCAGATTTTGCATCAAACTTCTCCAAGTTATCCTTTCCATTATTTAAAACCAAACATTTACATCCAAAGACATGAAAATGTGACACATTTGGCTTCCTTTCCTTGTATAATTCATATGGGGTTTTCCTTAAAATTGGTCTTATTAGGGCTCTATTCATAACATAACAAGTGGTGTTAATCGCATCTGCTTAAAAGTACTTAGGAAAGTTAGCCTCATTGAGCATAGTTCTTGCCATTTCCTCTAAAGATCGATTTTTCCTTTCTATAACACCATTTTGTTGTGGTGTTCTAGGGGCAGAAAAATTATGCTCAATGCCATGTTCATCACAAAAAGTTTCAAATTCATGGTTTTCAAATTCACCACCATGGTCACTTCTTATGGATGCAATACAAAAACTTTTTTTCATTTTGGATAACTTTGGCAAGCTTTTTAAATGATTGAAAAACATCATTTTTATGGGCCAAGAATAATATTCATATAAACCTAGAAAAATCATCCACAATCACTAATGCATAGTAATTCCTACCAAAGCTCATAGTTCTAAAGGGACCAAAAAGATCCATGTTTAAAAGTTGTAAATGTCTAGAAGTTGAAACCACATTTTTAGCTTTAAAAGAGACCTTTACTTGTTTTTCCTTTTAACATGCATCACAAAGTTTGTCTTTTTCAAATTTGAGCTTTGGAAGACCAATTACTAGTTCTTTAGAAACCAATTTGTTTAAGTGATCTATGTGAATGTGAACAATTCTTCTATGCCATAACCATGAATCATTTTCTTTACTCATAAAGCATTTACCATCATTTGAGGAAATATCATCAAGATTAATCATATATATATTATTGACCCTATGACCAACAAACTTAATTTGCTTGTCATCCTTTCCCTCAATTATGCAACAAGTACAATCAAATATAACTTTATTGCCTTTATCACATAATTGATTAATGCTAAACAAATTATGTTTGAGTCCTTCAACAAGTAAAACATTATCAATTGATGAGGAAGGAATCTTACTAACTTTACTAATTCTAAGGATCTTCCCTTTGTTGTTATCACCATATGTGACATGACCATGCTTCTTGGGGGCAAGGGAGGAGAACTTGGAGCCATCACCGGTCGTGTGCTTGGAGCAACCACTATCAAGATACTAACTTAAGCTTTTGGTCTTCAAGCACACCTACAACACATATTCAAATTTTAACCTTTAGTACCCAAATTATTTTGGGTCCTTGTGTGTTAGAGTTAGGCATGGTGCCTTTAGGAACCCAAACCCTTTTGATTCCAACCTTGGTATTTATGTTCTTTCTAATATTACAAGTGGATGCACTATGCCCTTTCTTATCACAAGGAAAACATTTGACAAAGGGACTACTTGAAGTATTTGAGGAAACAAAGAAATTCTTATAAGACTTTTGATGGTTATTTGGATTAAATCCCAAACCGGCTTTTTGAAAGACACATTTTTGTTTCCCTAACAACACATTCAAGTTGTCTCTTCCAAAAGTAAATTTTGCAAGAGTGTTATTTAAATATTCAATTTCTTTTTCAAAAGCTTTGCATGATGAACAAGGTAATGATATGGATTTGTTATCATGTGAGGAGCAAGTCATGCATAATGAGTTAGCATCAATAAATCCTAAGGTCTCATTTTCAATCTTAAGCTCATTTATCTCATTGCTTAAAATAGAAACTTTGTTTACCAACAAGGAGATTGTTTTGTTAGAAAATAAAACTATTTTTGTGAGTCTTAAAGATTCATCATACAATTCTTAAAAAGCATCTTGCAATTCATCATAAGAAGGTGGAGATTCTGAGTTAGAAGATGTTACCTCGGTGTCGCTCTCTCCACTTTCTTCTCCTTGAGCCATGAGACAAAGATGAGCTTCTTCATTCTCTGAACTATCGGAAGAGCTTATGTCATTGTCCTCCTATGCTATATATGCTCTCCTTCCTTTCTTTTCTTTGGAAGACCTTTTCTCAAACTTTTTCGTCTTCTTAAAATACATAGGACACTCCATTTTTATGTGCCCCGATTTTTCATATTCGTAACACTTTGGAGGAGTAGAGGATCCTTCTCCTTTGTGATAAGCTTTCTTTTGAGAAAAATATGGTCTTCTTTGGAATCCCTTCTTCTTCAAGAATCTTTCAAATTTTCTCATAAGGAGACTAAGATTCTCCTCACTTAACTCAAGATTTTCTGTATCCTCTTCACCATCTTCATCATCATTTTCAATTGTAGAAGAGGTGACTTTGAGTGCAATTACCTTTTTCTTCTTATCATGCTCTTTATTTTGATTGAGCCTATTTAGCTCCAGCTCATGTTCTTGAAGCTTCCCAAATAAGGTGACTAGAGACATTGTTGATAAATCTCTTGATTCCGTAATAGCTGTAACTTTCGGTTGTCAATTTCTGCTTAAGCATCTCAAGACTTTGTTAATAAGATCTTCATTAGGAAATGTCTTTCCCAATGAGATAAGATGATTAATAATATGTGTGAATCTCTTTTGCATCTCTTGAATACTTTTACCTTGGTTCATTCTAAACAATTCATATTCATGAGTAAGAGTGTTTATTCTAGATCGCTTTACCTCACTTGTACCTTCATAAGTTACTTGTAAAGTATCTCACATTTCTTTAGCGGTCTTGTAATTTGACACCCTAAAGAATTCATTATACCCCAAGAATGTGGTGATGATGTTCTTGGCTCTCAAATTATATTGAACCTTCTTTTTATCCTCATTGGTCTATTCATTTCTAGGTGTATTAATTTTCACACAATCTTTAGTATATGTGGGAACAAAAGCACTATTTTCAATGGCGTCCCACACGTCTAAGTCAATAGCTTCAATAAAAATTTTCATCATTTCTTTCTAATAGGCATAACCATCCCCATTGAAATAAGGAGGTCTGTTTATAGAAGAACCATAATTTCAAAAACCATTTGAAGTCATCATTTCTCTTGAAGCTGCTAAGCTCTTTATACAAGAGTCTAGCTCTGATACCACTTATTACCAAGTGGCCTCAATACTCAAGAGGGGGGTGAATTGAGTTTGTAAAACAAGTTTGCAAATCTTTCACAAATCGTTTGATAATCAATTTTCATTGAAGCTATTGAATGGATAGAGATGATTGGATAAAAGAGATGAACACTTTTACTTATAAATATAATAGCCAAAGGAGATAATATTTAAGCAATCCAATGAAAAAGTACATAAATGTAAAGAGAAGGGTTTAGAGAAACAAACACAATAGTTTATCCTGGTTCGATCACCAATCCACTTGTGATCTACGTTCAGTCCCCAAGCAAACACTCGAGATTTTCCACTATATCTTCAAGCTTCAATAGGTGCTTGACAACTGTTACAAACTTGAGCACTCAATACATTGGGATACCTCACCCTTTGAGCTTGAGCCTCTTCAACTAAGGGATGCCTCACCCTTTACACTTTAGGAGGGATGCCTCACCCTCTTTACAAAGCAATTCAGATTGATAAAAAGAAACTCTCACAAGAATAATTAATACAAATTAAAGTTTTAATATGCTCTCAAAAGATATCTTAAGATTTTCACAAAAAATAGAGCAAGAACATTTTCAGAGTATGATTCTCATGTTTAGATGTTAGATTGATGTTCTGAATTGAAGGTTAGCCATTAATGAAGCCCCAAGGTAAGTATTTCTAAGTTATATGAAGAAAGGAGCCATTGGGGACATTAAAGCCAAGCAATTAATGCAGTTAATGTAACCATTGGGCACTGTCAAACTTATGGTAATCGATTACATAATCAATGTAATCGATTACATGGCTGTTCCAACGTATTCTTGGCTTTCTAGGCACTTGGTAATCAATTACAAGCTTGGTGTAATTGATTACAAGGCTTCTAACTTGCTTGTAATCGATTACAATATCTATGTAATCGATCACATGGCTCCTTGAACGTGTTCTTGCCTTTCTGGGCTCATTGTAATCGATTACTAACTTGGTGTAATCGATTACAAGGCCTCTGACTTGCTTGTAATCGATTACAATATCTATGTAATCAATTATATGGCTCCTTGAACATGTTCTTACCTTTCTGGGCTCATTGTAATCGATTACCAACTTAGTGTAATCGATTACAAGGCCTCCGACTTGTTTGTAATCGATTACAATGCACATGTAATCGATTACAAGGCCTCTGTTTACTGTGTAATCGATTACAAACATCATGTAATCGATTACCTTGGCCTTTAAACACATTTTTCAAGTCCAATTTGAGATGTAATCCATTTTTAACTTTGAGAAACTTGGATTAAACAATATTGACATGCGTTTTACACAATCCAAGATTAAAATCAACATTTTCTTAAAAAAAGAGCTTTCAATAACAAGTTGATTTCGAAGGAACTTGAAAATTCATTTGAAGATGTTTGAGACACTTAGAGAGCATTTAACATTGATAATCTAGGACCTATATCTAATATACCTCTTTTGATCTTTGGTCTTCTCTTTTGATCTTGATCTTCATCTTGATTTTGTTATCATCAAAAACTCATTTGATATGCTTTGAGACATAAGCATTCACAAGGGCCTCCACTTTGACATAAGTCTTAAGAGACTTGTTAGGAGTCACACTCTCCTTGTGAGGTTCGAGGCCAACAATAGTGGCTAAGTCAAAAAGCGTCGGCCCCATCATTGTGCAAGGAAAATAAAAATTACTAGTGGTTTTGTTCCAAAAAATCAAAGCAACACTCATTATACTGGAGTTAAGTTTGATGTAATGTTGGCTTAATTGAATAAGGTCAAACAAGTCGTGTTGTTTCTAAAAGGTTCTTTTAAAAGATTGGACCCTGTCAATCTAGGCAATGCATTCTTTGGCAATCTTAGTCTAAAAAGCTCTAAAAGGCCCACCTTTGGATTGAAATAATCTATGGGGATAGAGTCAAGAGAGACAAGATAGCCTAATCCTTATGAGAAGGAAAGAACTCGTGAAAATCGAGTTTTAAAGCTTCAGACTTTGGCAGTTGAGTAAGGAATGAGAACTTGGGTTTTCCAATTTTTAGATTAGAGGCTTAAAGGGTCAAGAACCATAAAAATCCTATCTTTTTGGATTGGGACTTTTACGCTCGACGCCATTAGAGGCTTTGATGAAGGGCTTAGGTTAGTGTCAATGAAGGAAGCCATAAAGGAAAGATGAAGAGAGAGAAATATGAAATGGAGAAGCTTTCTAAGGTATTACCAAAAAGAATGAAGAAGGTGAAAGTGAAAATGATATTCACCTAAGCGTATTAATAGGCCCAAAGGCTTGTTGTGAAAGCTTAGACCTTTTTCCTTCAAAAGATTTCAAACTTCAAAATTCTACATAAATTTTGGTAGTGGGTTGATAAAATCCCACTAACCTTCTCCTTAAAAGCCAGAACTGATTAACAACTACAATTATTACATTGGGTTCCTAAAAGATACTGATATTTGGTTGTCACATTCAAGTCAATCACTATAAAGGCAAAATCCTTTTTTGTTCAAAACATCTAAGCTAAATTGTCGAAATGGATTTTGTCTTTTTCCTCCTTACTTCAAAAGGTAAATTTTAAAGGGCATTTGTTGGGGGTCAAAACTATCCATTTGGACATAAGGATTAAATAGGCAACAACATTTGGCAAAAAAGACTAAGTTTCAAAATTTTGTCAAAGAAGGCAATCAACAAAGTAGTCATTCGACGTTAATAATACCTAGTCAAATGGCATTTAGTCTAGATCATGTTGTCAAAGAAGACTATGCTGACAAATAGATTCAACAAAAGAAGCACACTTAGCTATATCATGAATCTTCAAAAGCAATCATAAACTGTTGTCAAAGCCATACAAGTGAAGATTTGTTGACGTCAAAGCCTATATTCAACAAGAAGTAGTTAGCAAGCTGGAATCAAGTACGTGGCCCGATAATTGAAAGTGGGCAATTATTAAGAAGCAGTTGTGAGTGCACAAAGAACTTGGCGTGATGAACAAAATGGAAGTTACAAAGAGGAGAGAGAAAAACAACCTATGATTTGAAGCAGTTTCCATCATGTCCATATAGAAAAAGCCATGTAAATAAATAAGCACATGTGAAAATTTGCATAACTGCTAAGTGGTAGCATCTCAAGGCTATAAAGTTCAAATTTAGGTACCAAAGGGAAAGGCTGGTTGTCTATAAATAGGAGTTAGAATGAAGAAAAATAGGATAGTCCTTGCAAACACCCTATACTTCCTTGAAGTAGGTAGTGACACAAGAAGAGGGGTTAAATTATATTCCTTTTTTCCTAAAAATTTCAACATTCTCAAAACTTTCTGAAGTGTTTCAAGATTGGAGTTGAGAAGGTTCAAAACTCAAAAAAAAGGTCAGTGAAAAGGTTTAAATTGAGCAAGTAATTTCAGGTGAGAAAGTTCTTAGAGAAATCAATAGGTTGAGTAAAAAGAACTTTCTCACAACAAATTTAGTGTTGTAAATACAATCTTTCTCAAATCAAAAATCTATGTAAAACCTTATTGTTCCATAATCACTCTTAGATTATAATCACTAACAAATTAACACACAAATTCAAGTGTTTTAGTTTCCCTTGAAGATCTGAACTTGATATTCCTCTTAACTCCAAACAACAACTGATTTCCAAACTGAAAACTTAAACCCATTAAAAATTATTATTAAAATGAACGTAAGTATCAGTATTTTGGAAAGAATTCAATTTCAATTTTAGTTTAACAATTGAAATAAGTTTAGAAAATTAGAATTTCATGATCGGATATAATGAGATGAAAAGGAAGAAAAACATAACACAAGTATTTATACTGATTTAACCCAAATCCACATGGGCTACGTCTAGTTCTTAACTTTCACTAGGATTTTTCACTTAGTTAAGTATTATTTGACAATCCAGCCTCTCTAGGCTATAATACAAGTATTCTTTGCACCACAAACTCTTTAGGCTAATCATTTCAAATAACAAGTGAGTTGGATAACCTATAAGCTCACTTCAACACTCAAGAATCAATACAGTGAAATAGGTGTTTTTATCAATTAGGTAGCTCTTGAAAACACTTGAGTGAATATACACTAATTTACTGAGCTAATAACACACCTATAGTGGATTATAGAAGATTGAGTTCAAATAGGCAAAAATGAGAAGGTTTAGTTCGCTATTACACAGATGAATGAGCATTGAAATCTTATAATCTTCAAATCTTCATACTTGGATCCTTTTATAGGCTTCAAGGATATAGTTGTTGAACCTCTTTAATGGTAACTGTCCTTTCCTTAGCAGGTATCCATTATTCTTGTCCTATCTAATGAGACAACATATCTTTTAAGTATTAGTTAGTGAGAAGGTCCACCTCAGCCTTCTCATCATACTTTTTTAGCCAATTTTCTCATTGAATTTTCTTATTGCTTGAAGGACTTCAATCTTCCCATCATCCTTTGATGGTTTAGATGGTTTCAACTACTCTTTTATCAATTGATTTGGCATTGAAAATGATTTTGTGAAAAATATTCACTTTTCTGATCTTTTATTGAACCTTCTTAGTAACTTTGCAGTACCTTCATAGGACCTTCTTAAGGTAAACTTTCTTATGTTCATCAAGAACCTTCTCAAGTGTTCCTAGACTCTCCTAAGTCAAAAATTGATCTCCTTAGGTCTCTCTAATCACCCAGAATTGTTCTTTTTATATCAAGTTTAGTCCTACATGTGTTAATCTAATAGAAGAAGTACATAGAAAACTATGTTAATCACTTTAAATACTAAAAATAGTAATATTTAATTTTTAACATAGTTAGTTATCATCAAAACATAATATGCACTACTAAGCACAAAAGGACTTTGGAGCTTAAGTCCCCCGAGTGACACCCACAGATTAACGAATTGACGAGTTTACCACCACTTTCAATTCACATACCTCTCTATGTTTATACATGTTTGTGATTTCTTGGACAAGTTACATTCCATTTAATGTAATTTCAATTTCAATTCTTTTAAGTTCTTTCTTGTTCTTCCATGTCCTTGGTTATTTATCTTTTAAGTTCTCACTTGTTCTTCCATGTCCTTAGTTATTTATCTTTCAAATTCTTTCTCAATTCTACAATTTACTTGCTTTAAATGTTAATTCTCATATTTTTGCTTTTTGCAAACTCTTTTCAATTTTTTTCCAACTTAATGCAAATTTACGCTTTCCTTGCATTTACTTTATGCATTTCTGTTCTTATTTGTATTCTTCAATGTTCATGCATGTTTTTATGTTTAATATTCATTCACACACACAAAGCACTCTTAACATGTTTTTGTCAGTACTTTGCATCGACATTGTCATTCCCAACACTTACAATCTTGTTGTTTACATTATAACATTTATATTCTGTCAATTTACTTTCCGCAAGTTTACTTTTAACAATAATTTATTTTCATGTCAGTTTGCTTCCAACAAGTTCACTTTCAACATTTGCTTTACCTTACCATTTACATTTATGTCAAGTTTATTTTTAGTAAGTTTACTTTCGACATTTTCTTTTCAATAATTTACTTCTAATAAGTTTATTTCGACACACTCTTTATTTTGAAATATCATTTTCATTTACTTGCACTTATTTCTTTTAAACCATCTAATGTCCATTTTCCGCTTTGACTAACGCATGACAGATCAGCGGTTATTTAACCTTTTGACATTAGAATATTACCAATCACCATAAACTTGAGCTTTCTTAGAAGAGTCAAATTCGCTCCCAGATATTAGATCTTAAATCAAAATAAAGTAGTCAACATTTTGACAAAAAACCACCACAAAATACTATATTAACATTTTGGGAATAACTAAAGTAGTCCCTTTTAGGGTATTATTCTAGTACCAATATTTTTTTGTGAGTATGGTACCCATCAAGCATTTTAATAGGATCATGTAACATTTGATAAAATTATAAATTTTTATTATGATCATTTTGGCCATTAGGGTACTATAGCAATAGGGGATACCCTGATACCCTGATAAGTATGGTACTCAAGATGAATTGTCTAGTATTTATTAAATCTTAATTTTATAATACTTCATTCGTCCACTTTTACCAGTACATTTAGAATTATTCTTTTTTGTCTCATTTTATCTATTCAGAAAACTAATAAATTATTAATTATTTTGTTCTAACTTTACTATTAGTATTATGATAACTTCTGGAAATGAAGTTATTTCACTTGATTTTGAATATATATGAGCATGTTATCCTTAAGTTTTATAGGCCAAAGGTTCAATTCATGTAAGACTTTAATGATTTAAGCTTGTTAACTCAAATGATTGAGAATTGAATCTTTAAGGATTTTATTTAAAGAAATTAGATTGATCATGATTTGATGGACTTTGACATTGTCTTGATGCAGGTATTCAAGATGGAAAAACTTTGGAAGGGCCAAGGAACTCAAAGAGGAGCTCAAATTTGGAAGAAAGCAAAAAAAAAAAAAAAAAAGATGTTGTTGCCAACCCACGCCTAGGCTTGACAAAACCACACCTAGGCGTTGCACTCTCAGGTTTTCAGGAATTTCAGACAAAGACACTCATGCCTAGGCGTGGAAAAGTCACGCTTAGGCATGGATAGCACCTAACAGCACGTGTTTCATAACTACGCCTAGACGTGGAAAAGCCACGCCTAGGCATGGAAAAAATCTTGGTCCACAAAATTAGCCTTTAATATCTGATTTTTGGGACTTGAAGGGGTCCTTTTGTTTTTGACCAAGCACAAACTTCATAGAGAAAGGGAGAGGAGGAGAAAACCTTAGAAGATTGAGGTGATTCAAGTGAAGAATCAAGATCAAGGAGGAAGATCAAGTATTGGATTCTCACCATTCTTGTTAATTCTTTCCCTTTTCTCTCTTGATTTGTAATTTGATGGGTTTCATAACTCCATTAGTTTTCTCTTCTTTCATGATGTGTAACTAAACTCTAATCTAGGGGCTCTCTAGTATGTTGCTATGGATTTGAATATCTTGTAAATTTGTTAAGTTTCTATCAATGAAATTGGTTTTATTCTTCCATATCTATGCTTAATGTTTGTTATTGATTAGCCATCAATTGCATGATTTTAGTATTCCAATTGAACTAGAAATAGGGTGTTGTGAATATGGATATAATATGGTTGATGTATGTTCAATTACATTCTATTGGATTAAGTGTATTGATTAGCTAATGGGATGGACATATACCCATTAGTCATGCATAGCAAGTATTTGATAATTGGTCTCAATGAGTGACTCTTATGCTAAATTACATGGACACATAGTGGTTTAGCTAAGTTTCACATGGCTAATTGTCCTAGACATAGGCCTTTACCTATTGCTTATTTTTAGCTAGCAAAATCAACTCATTGTTAGGTACTTGTGAATTTGCAAATATTCATTGAAGTAGTAAGTGAATAGGGACCCCTAGGCTTTAATCATTCTCATCATTCTCTTATGGATTTGGTGTTCTATACTTTCTCGCATTGTTTCTTTAATTTGTTATTTTAATTCCAAACTACTCTCATAATTCGATTGCTTGAATAAGAATTTGTGAAAATTGGTTAAGTTTTACATTACTCTAATTGTCAATCCCTTGGGACACGATACTCTAACTCTCATATACTACTTGTTGACCCGTGCGCTTGTGGATACACACAAACAAGTTTTTGGCGCCATTGTCGGGGATTGAATTTAGATTTTGTATTATTTCTTGATTCAATTCACAACTTTTATTTCAAGTTTTATTTGTTTGTTTTGTTTTTCAAGTACTTAGATCTTGTACGCGAAGGACTCAAAGTGTATCTCGATTTTCTTATAATCTTGAGATCAAGAGGACTTTTCGTAGATTGCTAAGAGAACGACAAGTACAAGGGAATACACTTCAATTGGATAGTGAATCAGAGATGGCGGATTAACTGAATGCTGAAAGACTCTTAAGGGAGTATGCCACTTCAAATGCTAGGGACATTCAATCTAGCATTAGAAGACCAGCTGTACAAGCACAAACTTTTGAGATTAAGCCTGCTATTATCTAGATGGTTCAGAATAATTTTCAATTTATAGATCTACCCCATGAAGATCCTAATGCTCATCTAGCTAACTTTTTGGAGAGTTGTAATTCTTTCAAGCATTAAGGGATGACTGATGATGCAGTTCGTTTGAGGCTATTCTCTTTTTCTTTGAGGGATAGGGCCAAGGCCTGGTTTCAATCCTTACCTGAGTATTCTATCACTACTTGGGAAGAGCTAGCTCAAAAGTTTCTGGATTGATTTTTCCCTCCTATGAAGTCAATGAAGTACAAAAATGATATCTTGTCCTTTAGGTAGTTTGAAGGAGAAACATTATATGAGGCTTGGGAGCGCTTTAAGGAGATGTTGAGGAAGTACCCCCATCATGGCATAGCAAAATGGATGTTGGTTCATACCTTCTATAACAGCTTGATAACATCCATTTGATCTATAATTGATGCAGCAGCTAGAGGGACTCTCATGAGCAAGACTGTAGATGCTGCCTACAACCTTTTGGAGGAAATGACCACTAATAACTATCAATGGCTAGCAAATAGGTTAATTTCTAGGAGAATGGCGGCCGGTATACTTGAAGTTAATGCTCTCACATCACTTTCAGCTCAAGTGGCAGTATTATCCAAGAAATTTGACACCGTGGCAGTTAATTCAGTGGCGAGTGAAGCTAATATCTCAGCTGAGATTTGTGATCATTGTGGGGACCGTCACTCTATTGTGAGTTACACAGCCAGCCTGGAGAGTATGCAATATGCCAATCAGTTCCACCCAAGTAGTCACAACAATGCTTTTGGTAATACTTACAACTCTACTTGGCAGAACTATCCTAATCTTTCTTGGGGTGAAAATTCTCAAGGTCCTGCTATCTTCCTATCAGCCCAGAGAAGCACCACGTGCCCCTCTAAGTTTCCAACAACAGAGCTCCCCTCAATCCCAAAGTTCAACTTCAACTTCCAATTTGGAGAAGATGTTTGCTTAGTTCATGACTAGCTAACAAGAGTGTATGACTAAAACTGATTCAAGGCTTGCTTCCTATGATGCCTTGAGGCAAAGTCAAGCGACTTCCTTAAGGAATCTTGAGACTCAAGTAGCCTAAGCTCTAAACAATAGGTCCCAAGGCACTTTTCCAAGCGACACCATTAATAATTCAAAAGGTGCCCTTCATGAGCATTGCAAGGCCATATCATTAAGGAATGGGATGGAAATTGAAGGAAATTCAAAGATCAAGCTACTTAAGAAAGAAGCTAAGGTGGCACAAGATGAAGTGGTTTTGAGCAAAAAGGTGGAGAAAAATGAGGAAATTGCAAAGGGGAAGGTTGAAGACAAGAAGAAGGAGGACAAGCCGTATACACCACCACCACATTTCCCTTACTGGTTAGGTAAGCAAAAGATTGATGCTCAATTTCAAAAATTTCTGGAGATTTTTAAGAAACTTCACATTAACATACCATTTGCTGAGGCTTTAGAAAAAATGCCTAGTTATATGAAGTTCATGAAGGACATCTTGTCCAAGAAGAGAAAGCTTGGTGAGTTTGAAATTGTTGCTCTTATATAAGAATGTAGTGCTATCTTGCAAAATAAACTTCCTCCCAAGCTCAAAGATCCTGGAAGCTTCACCATTCCTTGCACCATTGGTGAGAAATTCTCCGGTTGGGCATTATGGGATTTGGGGGCCAGTGTAAATCCCATGCCCTTTTCAATATACCAAAGACTAGGTTTGGGGGAGGTAAAGCTGACTTTGGTTACTTTGTAACTAGCTGACCGTTCTCTCACATACCCTAAGGGAGTCATAGAAGATGTCCTGGTCAAGGTGGATAAGTTCATTTTCCCAGCTAATTTCATCATCCTGGATATAGAGGAACATAAAAATGTCTCTTTCATCCTTAGAAGACCATTCCTTGCAACTGGAGGAACTCTCATTGATGTTCAAAAAGGGGAGCTTACCATGAGAGTGCAAGATTAAGAGGTAACCTTTAATATTTTCAAAGCAATGAAATTACCTCAAGATCTTGAAGAATGTTTGTATGTGAATGTGCTTAGTAAAACGAGAACTAAAAGAATTGGTGCAAATGTCTCGTGTGACCCTTTTGAAACTTCTTTGCTTTCTACATGTGAAAGGGAAGATGAGGAATTGAGAGAGCTCAAGTTATTACCATCTCATTTGAGCTATGCCTATCTTGGTGACAAAGCTACATCTCCCAGTTACCATTACAGAGAAAGTCCAGCCTAGGACTATAAACGGGGCGCTTCTTGGGAGGCAACCCAAATTCTTTACCTTATCTTTATTTTTCTTTATTGATATTTTTTCATTCCTAGTTTAGTTATGTACCTACTTTTGATTCTGTTGAGTTTTTGATTTCTTAATTACGTTTGATTTTGTTTACCTCATCTTTTTGGTTTTGCATTTACCTTATCTTTTTGATGAAGTAGTTTTAATGGATTTGAGAGAGCTTGTTTAGGATTAGTGGACTGCCTGAAAATTTGCACTAAATTGATTAGTGTGCTTAGTGGCATTTTGAATTTGTGTATGCCAGTATGCTGATTTGAGTATCCGATAATTGTGCAAATCAAAGATGTGCCTTATTGCATGGGAAACCACATGTAGAAATTCAAATGTTGTACTTACACTTGTTATCATAAATATGTGTGAGTGTATTTCCCTATTGTATGTGTAGTGGACCTTGGAATATGAATGAAATGCATGATTGGAGAAAATTTATGAATGGCATATGTTAAGTCAATTTGCATCTTAGAGGCTTGTCTGATTCCCTTTCAAGGCAAAATCCTAGGTGATACATTTTTTAGGAAATGACTAGGGCAATTCTTTGGACCGATTGGGCTTTTTTCAAGCCAACCTTAACTGAATGAGTTCCCTAGTACCCCCTTTGAAGCCTAGTGTGCGTGTCTGTGGCCTAATTTTTCTTTCTTAAAACCCACAATCTCTACCCCTTCACCCTTGCTTATGTTAAGAAAATCTCTTACACTCATTACAGGTCCTTTGTTGAACACATGATTGGGCATTTTTGTTAGTGTGAGTCAAAGTGTTTTGTATGATACTAGGAAACCAAGATCTATTTAAAACAAACTCTTGTTCAAAATAAAAAAAAGTATAAAAAAAAGAAAGAAAAATGTGTAAGCTACACAAAATGCAGCCCCTTTTTGCAAAAAAAAAAAAAAACATGTACATATGTTTTTCTAAAAAAAATGGAATAAAGAGAGTTGATTTTTCATATTGGATCCTTTTGTACATCTTGCATGCTTGGCTTAATTCAATAGAAGTGTGTGATTATGTGTTTAATATTTGATTTTAAATCCTTCCCCTTCTTTTTTAGCCATTACCCTTAGCCTCAAATTACAAGCTTAAAAGACCCTTATGATCTTTGATTATGTGTTGCCTGCATTAGTAGAGAAAGGGATGAAAGACATTCTTATGAGAGTGCATGTGCATTTTATAAATTCATCCATCTTGCTCTTCAAGATTAGGAAAAGGGTCTTAAACACATGAGTTTGGGAAATCATTCATGTACAAAAAATTGTATTCAAGAGTAATCATGATAGATGAAAATTTCTTGCATGTGTGAACCTTGTGTGAGGTTGAGAAGTGATTTCTGAGGGTATGAATGATGATTGGAAGCTGGATATGCTCTAGTTCAATTTGCCCTATATGTGCTAGCCTGGAGAGTGTGCAATATGCCAGTCAGTTCCACCCAAGTAGTCACAACAATGCTTTTGGTAATACTTACAACTCTACTTGACGAAACCATCCTAATCTTTCTTGGGGTGGAAATTCTTAAGGTCCTTATTCTTCCTATCAGCCTAGAGAAGCACCACGTGCCCCTCCAAGTTTCCAACAACAGAGCTCCCCTCAATCCCAAGGTTCAACTTCAACTTCCAATTTAGAGAAGATATTTGCTCAATTCATGACTAGCCAATAAGAGTATATGCCTAAAACTGATTCAAGGCTTACTTCCTATGATGCCTTGATGCAAAGTCAAGCGGCTTCCTTGAGGAATCTTGAGACTCAAGTTGGTCAACTAGCCCAAACTCTAAACAATAGGCCCCAAGGCACTTTTCCAAGTGACACCATTAATAATCCAAAAGGTACCCCTCTTGAGCATTACAAAGCCATATCATTGAGGAGTAGGAAGGAAATTGAAGGAAATTCAAAGATCAAGCTACTTGAGAAAGAAGCTAAGGTGGCACAAGATGAAATGGTTTTGAGCAAAGAGGTAGAGAAAAATGAGGAAATTGCAAAGGGGAAGGTTGAAGATAAGAAGAAGGAGGACAAGCCGTATACACCACCTCCACCTTTCCCTAACAGGTTAGCTAAGCAAAAGCTTGATGCTCAATTTCAAAAATTTCTAGAGATTTTCATGAAACTTCACATTAACATACCATTTGCTGAGGCTTTGGAAAAAATGGCTAGTTATGTGAAGTTCATGAAGGACATATTATCCAAGAAGAGAAAGCTTGGTGAGTTTGAAATTATTGCTCTCACAGAAGAATATAGTGCTATCTTGGAAAATAAACTTCCTCCCAAGCTCAAAGATCCCAGAAGCTTCACCATTCCTTGCACCATTGGTGAGAAATTCTCTGGTTGGGCATTATGTGATTTGGGGGCCGGTGTAAATCTTATGCCCTTTTCAATATACCAAAGACTAGGTTTGGGGGAGGTAGAGCCGACTTCGGTTACTTTACAACTAGCTGACCGTTCTCTCACATACCCTAAGGGAATCATAGAAGATGTCTTGGTCAAGGTGGACAAGTTCATTTTCCCAGCTGATTTCATCATCCTGGATATAGAGGAAGATAGAAATGTCTCTCTCATCCTTAGAAGACCGTTCCTTGCAACTGGAGGAACTCTCATTGATGTTCAAAAAGGGGGAGCTTACCATGAGAGTGCAAGATTAAGAAGTAACCTTTAATATTTTCAAAGCAATAAAATTACCTCAAGATCTTGTAAAATGTTTGTATGTGAATGTGCTTGGTGGAACGGGAACTAAAAGAATTGGTGCAAATGTCCCGTGTGACCCTTTTGAAGCTTCTTTGCTTTCTACATGTGAAAGGGAAGATGAGAAATAGAGAGAGCTCAAGTTATTACCATCTCATTTGAGCTATGCCTATCTTGGTGACAAAGCTACATCTCCCAGTTACCATTACAGAGAAAGTACAGCCTAGGACTATAAATGGGGTGCTTCTTAGGAGGCAACCCAAATTCTTTACCTTATATTTATTTTTCTTTGTTGATGTTTTTACATTCCTAGTTTAGTTATGTACCTGCTTTTGATTCTATTGAGTTTTTGATTTCTTGATTAAGTTTGATTTTGTTTACCTCATCTTTTTGGCTTTGCATTTACCTTATCTTTTTTATGAAGTAGTTTTAATGGATTTGAGAGAGCTTGTTTAGGATTAGTGGGCTGCCTGAAAATTTACACTAAATTGATGAGTGTACTTAGTGGCATTTTGAATTTGTGCATGCCAGTATGCTGATTTGAGTATCCGATGATTATGTGGATGAAAGATGTGCCTCATTGCATGGGAAACCATATGTAAAAATTCAAATGTGTTGCTTACACATGTTATCATAAATGTGTGTGAGTGTATTTCCCTGTTGTATGTGTAGTAGACCTTGGAATATGAATGAAATGCATGATTGGAGAAAATTTATGAATGACACGTGTTAAGTCAATTTGCATCTTAGAGGCTTGTCTGATTCCCTTTTGAGGCGAAATCCTGGGCGATGCATTTTTAAGGAAATGACTAGGGCAATTCTTTGGACCGATTGGGCATTTTCAAGCCAACCTTAACTGAATGAGCTCCCTAGTACCCCCTTTGAAGCCTAGTGTGCGTGTGTGTGGCCTAATTTTTCTTTCTTAAAACCCAGAATCTCCACCCCTTCACCCTTGCTTGTGTTAAGAAAATCTCTTACACTCATTACAGGTCCTTTGTTAAACACATGATTGAGCATTTTTGTTAGTGTGAGTCAAAGTGTTTTGCTTGATATTAGGAAACCAAGATCTATTTGGAACAAACTCTTGTTCAAAACAAAAAAAAGTAAAAAAAAAAAGAAAAGTACAAAAAAAGTATGAGAAAGAAATATGTATGAGCTGCACAAAATTTAGTGTCCTTTTGCAAAAAAAATAAACGTGTACATATGTTTTTCTAAAAAAAAAGATGGAATAAAGAGAATTGATTTTTCATATTGGATCCTTTTGTACATCTTGCATACTTGGCTTGATTCAATGGAATTGTGTGATTATGTGTTTAATATTTGATTTTAAATTCTTCCCCTTCCTTTTTAGCTATTACCCTTAGCCTCACATTTCAAGTTTAAAAGACCTTATGATCTTTGATTATGTGTTGCCTACATTAGTGGAGAAAGGGATGAAAGACATTCTTATGAGAGTGCATGTGCAATTTATAAATTCATCCATCTTGCTCTTCAAGATTAGGAAAGGGTCTTAAACACATGAGTTTGGGAAATCATTCATGTACAAAAAATTGCATTCAAGGGTAATCATGATAGTTGAAAATTTCTTATATATGTGAACCTTGTGTGAGGTTAAGAAGTAATTTCTGAGGGTATGAATGATGATTGGAAGCTGGATATGCTCTAGTTCAATTTGCCCATGTTTTCTGTTCTTTGTATTGGAGTGTATTCCTTCTTCCCTTGCTTGGTTTAGTTTGCTCGAGGACTAGCAAATCTTTAGGTTTTGGGGTGTGATAACTTCTGGAAATAAAGTTATTTCACTTAATTTTGAATGTATATGAGCATGACATCCTTAAGTTTTATATGTCAAAGCTTCAATTCATGCATGACTTTAATGATTTAAGCTTGTTAACTCAAATGATTGAGAATTGAATCTTTAAGGATTTTATATAAAGAAATTGGATTGATCATGATTTGATGGACTTTGACATTGTCTTGATGCAGGTATTCAAGATGGAAAAGCTTTGGAAGGGTCAAGGAACTCAAAGAGGAGCTCAAATTTGGAAGAAAGCAAAAAAAAAAAAAAGATGTTGCTTCCAACCCACGGCTAGGCTTGACAAACCCATACCTAGGCGTGGAAAAACCAAGCCTAGGCGTGGCACTCTTAGGTTTTCAGGAATTTCAGACAGAGACACTCATGCCTAGGAGTGGAAAAGTCACGCCTAGGCATGGACAGCACCTGATAGCACGTGTTTCATAACTACGCCTAGATGTGGGAAAAATCCTAGTCCGCGAAATTAGCCTTTAATATCTGATTTTTGGGACTTGAAGGGGATCTTCTGTTTTTGACTAAGCACGAACTTCATAGAGAAAGGGAGAGGAGGAGAAAACCTTGGAAGATTGAGGTGATTCAAGTGAAGAATCAAGATCAAGGAGGAAGATCAAGCATTGGATTCTCACCATTCTTGTTCATTCTTTCCTTTTACTCTCTTGATTTGTAATTTGACGGGTTTCATAACTCCATTAGTTTTCTCTTCTTTCATGATGTGTAATTAAACTCTAATCTAGAGGCTCTCTAGGATCTTGTTATGGATTTGAATATCTTGTAAATTTGTTAGGTTTCTATCAATAAAATTGGTTTTGTTCTTCCATGTCTATGCTTAATGCTTGTTGTTGATTAGCCATCAATTGCATGATTTTAGTATTCCAATTGAACTAGAAATAGGGCTTTGTGAATATGGATATGATATGGTTAATGTATATTCAATTACATTCTATTGGGTTGAGTGTATTAATTAGCTAATGGATGGACACATACCCATTTATCATGCATAGCAAATGTTTGATAATTGGTCTCAATGAGTGACTCTTATGCTAAATTACATGGACACATAGTGGTTTAACTAAGTTTCAAATGGGTAATAGTCCTAGACATAGGCCTTTATCTATTGCTTATTTTTAGCTAGAAAAACCAACTCGTTGTTAGGTACTTGTGAATTTACGAATATTCATTGAAGTAGTAAGTGAATAGGGACCCCTAGGCTTTAATCATTCTCATCTTTCTCTTGTGGATTTGGTGTTCGATACTTTCTCGCTTTGTTTCTTTTAATTTGTTATTTTAATTCCAAACTACTCTCATAATTCGATTGCTTGAATAAGAATTTGTAAAAATTGGTTAAGTTTCACATTACTCTAATTGTCAATCCCTTGGGACACGATATTCTAACTCTCATATACTACTTGTTGACCCGTGCGCTTGTGGATACACACAAACATATTAATAAGTGAGAGAAAATATGAATAAAGTGATAATAATATTGAGTATTTTAGTAAATGGTAATTCAATCAAATACAATTACTTTTACTTATTATCAAGGTTATTTAATAACTTTCTTAATTCTTGTGCAATAACCACGTGCCATTTAGCGTATGGAATTAGGTTTGGAGTTGAGCTTTAGAATTAGAAGTGGACCTCTCATTTCTAATTATCTTCTTTGGTGTGTCATTATAATTAGAATTCTAATTATGAGTCCAATTCCATGTAATTGGAAAATAACTATTTTATATTATTTTTAATTTTTAGCCTAGACCCTAAGAATTACAATTCCAAGAACAAATGTTTAAAATAATATGTTATAATTATTATTCATTATATTTATCACATACTCCAACAACCATTGTTGTCGATGCCGTTCAAGTCACCGACGACATCTTTTGACCACCGTTAGTAGCGGCATCCTCCGACCACTATAGTCGGTGGCACCCTCCAACCATCATCCCTGGTGGTGTCCACCAACTACTGTTACTACTAGCATCCTCTGACCACCATCACTAGCGACTCCACTAACCATCGCACCAGCCGCATTCACCGACCATTGTTGCCAACGGTGTCCACTGACCCCTTCTCTAGTGACGTCCATCGACCCTTGCTCTAATGATGTCCACCAACCCTTGCTCTAAAGACGTCCACCAACCCTTGCTCTAAAGACGTCCACTAACCCCTACTTTGACAACGTCCACCAACCACCATTGCTAGCAGCACCTTCCAACCACCATCACTAATAGCATCCTCCAATTCAATTTAGAATTGTAATTCTATACTTCCATTTTTTATTTACTCCAAACATAAAAATTAAGATTCTTAGTCAATTCTAATTTTAACAAAATTGGAACTAAAATTAGAATTCTAAACTGTAATTC
Source organism: Ormosia semicastrata (assembly GCA_029884595.1). Classification (NCBI taxonomy): domain Eukaryota; kingdom Viridiplantae; phylum Streptophyta; class Magnoliopsida; order Fabales; family Fabaceae; genus Ormosia; species Ormosia semicastrata. Next base: position 106,352,731 of record JAQQTO010000063.1, read on the forward strand.
TAATTATATTATTCAAATGGACCTTAAAAGACATATAAAAGTGGACATAGAGAGTAAAAGTTTAAAATTCTATTAATATGTCCAACAATTAATGAAATACTTGATGAGTACCATGTTTGGAAAAAAAATAAACAAGTATCAAAGTAGTGTTTCACTTTTAAAATAATATATATAGTATATATTTAAAAGGTTATTTTGGTGAATTAAAAATAGTTAATAATTTATAAGGGATTGCTAACTTGCACACCTCTACATTTTATTTTGGACAAAAAGACCAACTCTTTATTTTTAAGATAACTTATTCTTAAGGATACTTTAGTAACTTAGGATTATCAAAATCTAATGAAAAAAAAAGACTATTAACATAAATTTTAATGATATAAGATAATTTGACTTTTCGTTAAAAAAAAAAGATAAAAGATAACAATTTAATTATTTTATAAAAAAATTATATATAGGTAAATTTATAAAATACATAATAATAATAAAACTTACATTGCGTACCTTTACGCACTACAACAAAATTGGCCTAGGGTAACCCTTCAAAAGTGTACTCTAAAGCACAATGAAGTGTTGCCTTTGATAAATGCTATGCTTTTTGGCCCTAAGGCAACGCTTTTAGAGTGGTAGCCTATTCGAGCGTGGCCTATTATCTAATGCTACACTTTTTTTGCATCAAAGGCCACAATGTTCAAAAGTGTAGCCTTTGATGGGTACAAAGGCAACGCTTATCTCCTTCACTCTATGGGTACGCTTATAAAGTGTTACTCATTTGGAAACATTTAAAAAGTGTTCCTTTATGTCAAACCCTATGAGTACACTTGTAAGGCGTTCCTTTATATTAAACCCTATGGATACACTTTTAAGGTGTTCCCTTATGTCAAACCTTATGGGTACACTTATAAAGTGTTTCCTTCTCTGTTGCTATATTTTTTTAACCTCCTATAATGATTATTACACTTTTAACAATTGTAAAAATATCATTTGTTGTTACTCTTATGTCGCATGCCTTCTAGTTAAATTTGATAAAATATTAAAAATGGTTCATTTTTTTAATATTTTTAATGCCATTTATTTTATATATTATTTTATAGAATTTTAATTTCAAAATATATATATACATTATTTATTTATATAGTATAAAATTTCAAGCAATAATATAAACTAATTTTAACATTTAACACATTGTTCAAAGTATTAACCAAGTATCCATAATAACACATTGATCAAAATATTAATCAAGTAATCCAAAGTATTAGAATAGTCACGATCATTATAATCCAGAGCAGTACTTGATCAAAATAAAGATATATATTGTTGACAATGTACATGAACATCAAATCTACTAAATAGCTATATTGCCATCCCTAAATGAAGCACCAACATTGTCCTACAAATTTAAATTGAATCAAAGGATTAGCAGTGCATAGATTCATTAAAAAAAATCCAAAATTGTAATGCATACTAAGAAACAACTGACACCACGAATACCATAGAAACATATATCATTGAGCAAATAAGACATTTACAAATAAGTCAAACAAACAAAGCTTCTGAGAAAGTTCACAAAAGAGATACTTCATGACATTTTCCCCAAACATTGTTAAGTCATTAAGTGTTAAAGCAGTCATAGTTTTCCTTTACAAAGTAATTTACCCTGATGTTTTCCAAAATAATAGCTTTTTTATGTTTCTGAGAATGATAAGCAACATGAATGAAACATCATTCTTTCTCAATTTTCAAGAAAAACCAGTATACACTACTAGTTTTATGGAACCCCAACTCTTTCCTATTAGTACCCATCTCCAACTCGATCTCACTCACCAATTCACAAAACCACGCACCACCATCCTCCTTTACTAGTTCTGCTTCTGCTATCTTCACTCTTGAACAATTTAGATTGAATTTTACAAATATATTTTTATCAATATATCACACCAACCATTTTACCATTACAAAACAATGATAACTGATACGGCACTAAATTCATCACAATAGCTACCTCTTGTTAATTCTAAAGAACAAACACAAAAGGTTCGCAGTGTACTACATTTCTTTGGTTTCATCAACATGACAATCAGTAGTGGCTTCACAATCTACCGTGCATACAACAACAATGACACTCCCATGATATTGTTCATCACTTTTACAAATAAGACATTTACAAATAGTATATCATAGAGAAATAGCATTATATATGCAGTAGTATATATAGATCTGCATTTTGAGTTCAATAACTTAAATATCTTAATCGATTTATAACTACCACATCAAATTGGCAATACATGTTGAAGTAAGCAAAAAGACTAGCACTATATATGATATATTCTGAACTAGATATTTATATAGAACTAGATAAAAGTTTTGGAAAAAGCACCTCTCAATAAGAAAGCTATATTTGAGACCTCTAAGTTAAATTAACATAACAAAGTATTCCCTTACACCAACTAGAAAAATGGCAATAACAGGTACAATTGATAAAAATTGTGCACTAGCCAATTACAGAACTAGCCATTTATAACACAAAATCAAAGATTCAAAGGTTTTTGTTTCAACAATCAGCACATAATCAATCATATTATATGTATGCATTTTATATCTTTCCCAGCGAGGAAATAATGATGATTTATGGAGAGTTACTTATATCCATTTTAACATCCTCTTCAACATGTTAGACTTGTAAATAGTTACAAAGGTAACTTAATACTTACTTAACATGTTTGTTTAATTTTGTGATAATCTGAGTTAGTTTAGGCGCTTTGCTGCAAATCCAAAAGTGAAAAGTTGCTTAAAATGATGCCGATATTAGCATAAATGGCTTAACTAATAGAAATAAATGTGAATAACTTATTTCTAAGTCATAAATGTGTATTTTGTGATGTGGTTAAAATTTGAGAATAATCAGAGTCAGTTTGGTATTTTTAGACATACTAGTTGTGTATTTTAATGTCAAATTCACTAGTCACAGATATGAGAAAATATGATACTAGTGAAATGATATTTTTTAATGAATCTTAGTATTTATTTTAAAGTTGTTGAAACTTAAAAAACTTGATTTACTTAAATCTAAGTGTTTTTAGCAAATCAGGAAGTATCAGTGCAGTATCAAATAGCCATAAGCCCTCCACGGATTTCAGCCTCAATTATTAACCCTTATTTCATGATATTTCAAGCCTTTCATTTGTTTCTCACTCACTCTTCATGGCTGGAAAATAGAAACAGCAACAAGAGGAGAACAAGGAGCAAATGAGGAAAGGAAAAGTTTTTTAGGTGTTTTGAGTAATTTTCTTACTTGGATAAGTTTTAAGGGATGTTATGACTTGTTCATGCTAAGAGTTTGGATTAGAAATTGAAAATTCTCAATTTGGACTTAGAATGCTCAAAGTAGGGATGAAAATAGGTCGGTGACTCGTCAGGAACTTCTGGCTTCTTTTAGGCTGGCCTAGCCTGCTTTGTTTAGTAAATGAGCAAGCTCTGTGCCTTTTTAAAAGTTTATTTCATTTAGTAGGCCAGGCCTGACCTCTCAGCAAAGCCTGTTAGGCCTATTAAGCCGGCCTGTTTATATTTATTTATAAAATTATATTTTATTTTATTTTTCAATGGCCTTTCAAGGCTTGTTTAAAAGCTTAGGCCTATTTGAGGCTTATATGAAGGCCTTGGCCTGTTGGTCTATTTAGAGGCCTTAATATAAACCAGGCTTCTAAACAGGTTTCAGGCCAGACCAGGCTTCTTAAACAGGCCAGGCCAGGCCCAAAAAAAGGCCTTTGACAGGTAACAGGCCAGGCTCAAGCCAAATATTTATAACACAGGCCTAGCCTGTTTAGGGTGAAGTCTGGCCTGGCCTGACCTGTTTCCATCCCTAGCTCAAAGTGAAGATTTTGGGATTTGGATGAGTGATTTGATTTATGGATCCAAATTTGATGAAATGAATTAGTGTTTTATGTTTCCTTCATATTAGTGAACTTGTTAGAGACTTAAAATAATCTAGAAACCAAATTGAAGTGGTTGAATATCATATTTGGCACTAATGGAGCAATGCATAAATCTGCAAAATTTTACAGATTTGCTATTGGGCATTCAATGCTTAAACGCTTGGGGCTTGCAAGCTCAAGCACCCATCGCCCAGTAGAACAAGGCAAGCGTATGGTGTGGGAGCGCTTAAGCACCAAAGGGTCACGTGCTCAAGCATGCAATGACTATAGAGATGCACCCTAATACCTGTAGCGCGCTGAAGCGCTCGGTCCTTACGCACTCAAGCACTAAGATAGGGCAGAGGTTGTTTTTAGCATTGTGATGCTAATTAAATTTTCTACTTGATGGGATCATTTGTGCAAGTCTTTTAGGGTGTAATGAGACACTTTGGGGGATATTTCTTTAAGAGAATTATCAACTTGCACATATGAAAAGTTTGGGAATTCTTAGACTTTCAAAGTGTGATAAAATGTCTATGTTAGTGTTTAAAACCTTAATCAACATGAGATTGATTTCTAATTCACTCGTAAAGTGATTGTGTGATGTTCTAGATACTGTTTAGCTAGTAATATGAATCTTACTATTTTGTTGGATAAGTGAGACTAAGATTCCTATGTTCTAGTGTTTAAATTTTGGCATGAGTTTTTAGTTTTCAAACTTGGTATTTGCTAATTTCCTATGTATTATGACCTTAGATGGTGCGCACAACCATATAACCTGAGAATAAGGTGTTGGATCTTACTTCTCCTTGCATTTATACTCGTATGGTCAGGGTTACCTGTATGGGAGTGGAAGTAGTACTCTTATGTTTATAAGGGAAAAGTGTCTACATATTACCAAGTGGGGTTTAGGCTTTTAAGCTTATCCTGCTTTGTATATACAAGAAACAGAGCTTGATGGGAAATAACTAAGTAACTTGTGTTTTCAAAATTTAAAACTGCATTGGCATTGCATAATCACAATATTAGGATATTGTTTGAGCGTAATCATACCTCATAACTTAAAGCATTACATTGTTAAAAATTGTATGGGCAGTTGTCTTACTTGATTGTTTGGTTGCTTGTTCGATAGTATCTTAGGATTGTATGAGCAATTCTTCGATATTATTGATGATCATATAATCGGTTACATTATGTGTATGTACATTTACAGTTGATTTATTTGTTGTAAATGATTAACTGCTAGTCTTGATATGCAAATACTGAGAAATTATGATTTCTCATCCCTGTTTGTTCTATGTAAATTCAAGTGAAGACCCTCTAAAAGGAAAGGGCAAGAAAAAGAAGAAGCAAAAGGCTTAGTTTAGTTGCTTTATTTCTTCTTGCATCAACTTGTATTTATTTACTTTGCGGGTTTGTTTGTAAAAGTTTATGTATTACAGTGTGGCTTTTTAGCCAGTGATGTATATATATGACTTTTTTCATCTTCGTGACTCTCTATAATGATTATACATGTTATTATGGATTTATATTTTTATGCATTTTAGAAAGTGGTATGCTTAATATTCTTTATCCTGAAATATACTGCTAATTTTACAATAATTTGTATTAGGGTGTTACATCCATAAGTGTACTGACACATTTTTATCCATTATTCACTCTACAAGGAAAGAAGTGGGAATCTAATACTCCCTTATTTGTGACACAAATAGAAAGTACCTAATATAACCTCAGATTTCATAAGTATGAGAAAAAGTTGTGTCAAATTTAGATTTTGCTTTTTCTTAAATCTATTTATGACCATCACCTTGAAATCAGAAACAAACCCAATACATAAAACTTGGTTCATAATAGGCACACATTTGGTTGCAAAAGCTGATAATAATGTAAAAAATAACAGCATTAACTGATTTTGGCAATATAACTAATTTATGAAGCATTATATATCCTTCATAAATTATGTATAATGTTTTACAATATAATTGCTTCTTTTCACTCATATTTGGTACATAATTTGCAAAAATGAAGAAAACATATCATTTCATGGTTCAAAATATGAGTTGATCTAGAGGAACGTGGAAGATGGTGGCCTGCGACACCTTGTGCACTATTCACATCCAGTGGAGAGTGTTGGGTAAATTATAGTAATGCTTCAACTTCTTTAGCACTCATTCTAGGGTTGTTTTGCTACAACAAAACCTTTACAAGATGTCACAATCCTTTAACCTATCCCTTCAAATCTCTGACTTCACTTTGCAAGGATTTGACTTTCTCATTGTGTTGTTGTTTGATTTTGCTGATTTATGCATCTTTTTTCAAGTAACTCACTATAACTGATCTACCATAACATCGAACCCGACCAAACTTCTCCTTCCCAAACACTGCTTCAAATGCATCCTCGTCAATTTCTCCAGCATCTTGGCGATTTTAAAGTTCGGACTATTTAAAAGGAACATTAATAATATCATCAATAATAACACACTTCATTTGCTTATAATTGTAGCTTTTGTTTTTCAATTAACTTCCTTTTCTTTGCTACTTATGTGGGTTGCAACAAATATTTCAGATTTTGTTGGATCTTCATTGTTCTATTTGGTTGAGCGCTACAAGAATGAAAAGAAAAGTACAAATAATCAAGATTATATTAGCAAGGTATGCGAAGAAAGGAAAGTCATGTTGCCAACCCAAGTGTCTAAGATTAATACCAGCCTTATGCGTACTATTCTAAAATTTACAAGCCCTATTCGATGCCCAAACTTCAGCTTCTTTCGATTTTCAAAATTCATACGACACATAGACTACATTCCAATAAATAAATAAATAAATATACATATATATAACTAGATCAGTAATTTGACTGAGGTTAGAAAAGATTGTTCTATCTTACTTGGACAATGAGAAGACTCTAATAGTTAATCAATTTGTTGAAAGTTACTTCTGGTATGTCTACAGATGATTTTTTAACATATCTTTAATGGTATCATACTTATTAAAATGTTTCTTCTTAATCTTCCCCTTATGTCACTTCCAAGCATCTTGAATAGTAGCCATCACCCATTTCTTTGCATCATTCAGAATGATGAACTTGGACTAAGCAAAACACAACATATATGTTAATTTCATTTAGTAAGAAAAACTAAATAAAAATGGAAATAAGATAAATTCATTGTTCTTACATTAACATAATTTCACATGCGTTTTTTATTGTCTTTTGGCATAGCTGTCCAATTAGTGTATAACATGGTGATAAATCTTGGATTCCTAGCAATTGTGCCTAGAAAATTATTAAATCATACACTCTTTTGTTAGTTGGTCCTACTACTTGTCCCTTATCAAATGTCACATCCTCTCGTTCTTCCATAGTCCTTGCATGAATTGATTTGCAAGTTATTTTTCCTTGAGTTTTTTTTTCTTTTCCATTGTACCTACTTTAATGTAATAGCTAAAACATAAAACAAGTTATAATAATTGAATGATGAGCATGCAATATTTTCATATAATGAGCATAACATGTACAAGTAATTAAAAAAGTAAGTTTAAAATATACTGTCTTCAACATGATCAGTGTCCATAATTTGATATCTAGCAAAGTCATTGTCACCAACTTCATAATCAGCAACATCATTGTCATCCAATGCCATATTATTTCCTCCAAGATCATTCATTGGCTGAATATCAAGCTGTTTTTCTCCCTCCACATGTATCCCTTATTTTTGAAGAAATTGATCAAAACTCATTGGTGGATGGATTGGCTTCTTTTTAGCCTTTTTAAGACTGTATTGTTCTTCAATAGCAGGCTGGTGTTCTACTTCAGCTTATGAGATGGTTCTTGTTATAGGTAAATTGTTAAGGTATTCCCTTTGAGAAGATTAGGTCATGGTTTTGTGTATAGGTAACATATTCTACCCTTGCTTTTGAGTGCACTTAGCTTGAATTGTATTCAACCTGCTTTGTCCTTCACTTGCATCCAATGTTGTAGGCATAAGTGGGTTCCTTTTATGAGTTTGTGGTGGCTGATCTTGCCTAGTTTTATTCTGTCCTTGCTTTTGACTGCACTTAGCTTGAATTGAATTCAGCCTACTTTGTCCTTCACTTGCATCCATGTTGTAGGCATATGATTCTTCTTTTTATGAGTTACTAGTGCCTGAGCTTGCATAGTTAAATTCCTGCATTCATTTGCAATTTGTTCTCTTTTAATTTCAAATTGCCTAAGCAATTCAGTACTTGATCGTGCCTATAATTCGAAATCAAAGCCTTTATTCTTTATAAGACTTTGACCCTTGTTTAGGGTCAATACCTTCTTCTTAACAGCTCCTTCTTTGTACATTCTTTATACTAAAAAAAATAAAGGTAGCAATCCAGTAAATGGAACAAATTTATAGTTTATCTAGAAGCAAATATAAATCAATAAGAATAGAATATTGCAATTGTAATTGACAAGAAAACAAAACATGCGAATTAAGGAATTCCAAGCAGAACATTACCACTGAGCAAAATCGAAAGTTATGCTTTTTACTCTTTTAGTCCTAATGTTCTCTTTTTTTTAATAGTGAATGAAGATCTCTAGGCCTGCATGAACATGATAACATAAGATAAGTCAAAACAAGAAAAAATGTAATTCAGTAGAAGAAAAAAATTATATATTACAAATCTAATCACAAATTATACATGCATCAATCATGCAAAAAATGAATTATAAAGCAAATAAGCCACATTTAAATTATATAAAAAAGTGATGCCTCATAATGCATCCTCAAAACTAATCTCTTCTCCCAATTCTAATTCATGATATAGGGCAAGAAACACTTGTGTAGCTACATAAATAATGGTCGATGGTGCATCATTCCTCTTTGATGCACACTTTTTAATTGTCGCATTTGCAAACCCAAGTGCAGGTTGTCTCAAGTAATAAATTTATCGGTGAGTTTGAGGTCGATCCACAGGGAATTGTTGAAGATTAAGGTGAAGTAAATATTTTGTTACTACGATTAAAATTATTTACTTGGGTAAAAAAATTCACTCTTGGTAAATAAAGTAAAGGTAAAATTAATTTTTTTTATAACTCAATTAGAATCCTCGCAACATGGAGGTTTCAATCAGAAAATACAACATTAAAAGTCCATTTAAAATAATATACGTAATTATATTATGTTTCTAAAAATATTACCACCACTTATAAATGGGTTAAAGCATTCATTGTGCCAATATTTTGTCTACAACAAATCAAGAACTCCTCTTTACAAAGATGGTTTCTAAATTATAAGAAACAAATTATAATACGTATAATAGTTACTAGAAAATATAAATCATTTAAACACAAGAGAAGAATAAATCTAACCTTATTTTATTACCAAGAGCTTCACTTTTTCACCCAAGTAAAATGAAACTTTGTTACTGATAGATAAGAAGAAAAAAAGAGAGAAGAAGAAGAAGAAGAAGAACATGACTTTAATTTAGAACAAAGGAAAATTACTACAAGAAAACCTAGTAACAAAATGACATCATTTTGGTAACTAACACCTAACACCCACAATGATCTGCTAAGGCCCCCTTTTATAGAGGATTAGAAATACAAAATGATAAGGGGGCTGAGTCATTAGTGAGTGGATGAGTGGAAAATGCCAAATGACTTTTGGTGAGTGGAAAATTATGGAGATTCCTTGTCTCTGAAATCATTTAGCTTTGAAGTCATTAAATGCATCAGAATAAGCAAATGTGATCTTCATCAAAGTTGTAGGGCTTGATCTTAGCTTCAAAATGGACATTAGAATCACCTCATTTGGATACCTATAGCCTAAGATATAGGCTAATTATTGCAGAGTGTTCAATCTCAGTTTCAGCACCTCTGTTCTGACTTTTAAGCCCAATATCACCTATTAGACTCCCGATTCTTGATAAGTTTTCAACATGAAAGTTGTAGATATGGAATGAACAGTGCACATAGGTCAAGCTATCAGGAACAACACTCTAGTTCTTGCTTCAACCCTAATTTGACTTATCTACTCGTATGATTGGGCCTTTAAGGTATTCTTAAAAATTGTAGAACTTTCTCTTATCTTTCAAATGCCACTAGAATCACCTCCAAAGACCACCTACAGCCCAAGATATGGCCCAAATACAGAAACAGTGTAAGATATAAATCACGCTAAAAAATTTAATTAAGTCCAATTTGAGTCCAAACTTACAAAACATAATAAAACTCAATCAATTAAGTACATAGAGAGTGTAAATGACTAAGAATGAAAGTTTATTAATGTATCAAATATGTGATCGTCAAATTCTCCCACACTTAGCTTTTTGCACTCCTGAGCAAAACACATAAGACCACTCACAAAAAAAAGGAAACAGACTCAAAAGCTAAACACTCTAAAAGACTCAATTTCTAATAATATTTAAAAATAAAGAGCAATCAATCATTCAAGTAATCAAAACATTCATGAGGTAACATATCTTCACTTCTCAAATCAACAAGCAATGATATTTCAATTGAAAAGCTTGAGTCAAGAATGATATATTTTCACAAGATTCACTCTCAATCCCTCAAGTGTTTAAAAGGTAGGTATTTCACTCAATTCAACCCATAAAAATTGCACTACCATAAGTTTGCTTATCTTCTACTTCTCCACTACTCAGAACACATGCACACACAAATCATGAGGACTTTATTCAAGGTTGTAATGAGGTCAAGGTAAATGAGGAAGTAATATGGATATGACAAGTTAAATACCAGAGAATAAAAGAGCATGAGAGCTGAGTTCAATTAACAAGCATGAAAGTTCATCTCAACTCCACCTAATACAAATTCTCTTTACATATTCTTTTCCTTTCCTTTATTACCTTGTTGACCCTCTTCTTTTTACATTTTTTTTATTTTTGATTTTTTTTATTGATTTTTTTATTTATTTATTTTTACAAAAAGAACATCATATATACATTTTTTTTAACCATTCTGCACACACACCCCCACACTTGTTCAAGAACTCATCGAATGACAAAACTAATGTTCTCTTATTCCCTAAGGTCAAGTAAGAACATGGTTTTTCATTTAAGACACATAATGAGTTCGAAACAAGGAATAGTCAAATAAGCTCAAAGGGGTTAAGCAAGGGGAAATAAGTCATTTCTAATGCTTTACGTTGGCAAGAATCAGAGAATTTTCAAGAAGTCATAAAAGTGCTTGATATCATATTGAGACAATATGCTGCTAAGCAAGGTTGACTATTTGATTAAAGTAGCTATTTCAAGAAAAATGCATCAATCATATTTATGTATGCATATGAAAATGTAGTCTCAAAAAGAATCAAAGCAAGTTCTAGAGTAACAATTCCATGAGTGAAATTCACACAAAAAAGAAAAGAATGGTACAAATGTTCAATCCATTCATCAATAGGCTCAAAATCTCACAAGGCATAATTCTATCATTCTCAGTCCACCAATTCAATATCCATAACCAAGCATGTGAATTTTAAGAAAGAAGACAATTTACTCAATCATGCAAATTTTCCTGAATTTGAATTGCTACTTCCACACAAACTAGTTGTCTATCCAATTACTCCTTACTTTGCCACCAATTTTTGATGCGTCTCAAGAGTAAATAAATTACTCCTTACTCTGCCATCCCTAATTACTTTTGTTAATAAATTACTGACAAACATGTAAACACAACAAACATATTAACAAACACACTTCCAAATTTTTTTTAGTTTTTTTTGGTTTTTTTTTAAAGATGAACATAATATATACATTTTAAATTTTTTTTTATCCAACTATCTTTCCCCCAAACTAGATCACAAACATTGTTCTCAATGTCAAAAATATAGATAGGTAAAGGGTAGAAGATAGTACATGTTGTTGCAATTACTGAAAAGAAAAACTTTACACAAATTAAAACAAAAACAAAGGACGATAAATAAAACCAAAGATAAAGGAAAGTTAAAGATGAAGTGTCAGATCACACTCTTGTTCCTTGTTGTCTCCCTTGTTGTTGTCTTCTGACCAATCTATCTGAGCTATTACTGGTTCAGGTTCATAAATAAAAGCTTGTAATTTATCAATTAATTCATCAATAGTAGAAGCAGATATAAGGAGCTGTCTTGTCGAATGTGTGATAAAGCTCTGTTCCATAGCATGGTCAACAAAAGATAATAAATTATCAAAGAAATTATTAACATTCAACAAACCTATGGGTTTATGGTGGATGTTCAGTTGGGCCCAAGAAATAATTTAAAAAAATTCTTCCAAAATACCAAAATCACCCGATAAAGCAATGAATGCATCAGAGTTTTCAAGCATTGTCCTCATTCGTCCATGCATAGATGATACTTGAATTTCTAGCCTAATTGTCTGTCCAATGATGTTCCTTCGAGTTAGAGGTTCAGGAATGATACCTAAAACTTGACCACCTCTTATATGTGCAGAAAGTGATACAGCCCCCATTAACCCAATGCTAGCTCCCCCATATACAACACGAATGTTCCTCGCAGCAAGTGTTCTACCAACAGTGCTTGCTGCGTTTACAAACTCTAAACCCTTCGTATAACTTGTCCCACAAAATACACAGATACTGAGAAATTTACGAATTGAAGAAGAAGCTCCCTCCATTTCTATACTCACTCTCTTTGAATGATTAAGAGATGCAGAAAAATAAAGAAAATGGAGTGTTTAAATAGGGAAGAGAATAGAAAAAGTAATAATAGCTCCTATATGGGTAGGTTGGCTGTTGTCAAAAAAGTTTGAATTTAAGAATTTTTTTTTAAATTTTTTTTTTATTTTTTTATTTTTATTTTTTTTAGACTTCAAGAAAACCATCAGGGTAAAGAAGTCTAGAAACCCCTAAAGGACCCCGCCCAAAGGATCGTCTGTCCAAAACTCAAATATAACAAAATCAAACAAAGATAAAATAATAATAACAAATGATTACATACCTTTATGTACAGGTTTCATGGCAGATCTTTATACTGCGCGTCATGAGTGCAGTAATACCAAGACGGCTCAGCCAATCTGGGCATTCTTCTCCCTCCCGCTTATGGGATATTTTGGATTGAGCTACGACGCCACTAATTAAAGTACGTAAATCTGACAGCTACCACCAACGACCACAGCCAGTGAAAGGTTGCTGAAGAGCCCATGGCATTAAATCACAAGATCCAGCTCAGAGGCATTATCACGCGAGAATGCAAACACAGGACGCTTTTTTCTGTCCATCAGCAAGCAGAGCCTTTGGTTAAAACCTAGGAATGCTTACGCGGCTCTCTACAGAACATGGCACACGAACCTTATTTATCGACCGATGTGCGAAGGTCCACCCGAATCAATGACGGGTCTTCCACTGGCAGGGGCTCCTAATCTAATTAAAGACTAAGTACAACCGAAGTTTCGCCCTCTTTTATTTTATTTAATTTATTTCATTTTTTTCATTTTTTCTCTTTTTTTCATTTTTCTTCCTTTTTTTTTTTTTTTTTTGAAGATGTACAAGATAATATATACATGTTATTGTGATTGTGGCTCACATCTTCCTCTGGTTTCACGTTCAGAAACGGCTTAAACGCCTTCTATGAGTCGAGGATAAGCTTCCCATCCAATTTTCTTATAAATTGGCAAATAAGGTCTTTTTGAGTCAGATTCCCAAGACTATAACGCTCTTGCTCGTCCCTGAAGAGATTCCACAAACTAAGAAGTTCACGCTGTACAACTCCGCAAGAATGTGTCTCAAGAGTCAATAAGATATTATCTAATGACTCCTTACTCAGTCCATTCTTAATGAAAAATATTTTATCTTCTCTGTTTACAAGAACCATCCCCAAAGAGCGACATCACGTGTTATAATTCCATCATGCACACTTGTAACAAACTTTCATTCTTTTTGCTCTTCTCTTTTTTGAAAATAAACTTTTACCGAGACCAGGCATGTATGGGGCAAATGAATCTGAAGATTCACCAGCTAAACGAACCTTTACTTCGATTATCCAACGTATATCTTCTGGGATGCCCTTATACATTAACAGTCTCAGTCTTTCACATCTAGCTTCATAGACTTTTGTTAGAGCATTTAGAGGGAGAGAAGGAAAATGTTTTCTTAGATTTGAGAGAATAACATCCATTTTAAAAGGAGAAGAAATCAGTTATTATGGAAAACTGAAAAACAAACCGACTTGAGAGTCAAGGAGTACCGTTATCCGCTATTTAACCGAGAACACAAAGAACTACAAAAAGAAAGAAACAACATTAAAATAAATTCTACTCATAACAAGGATTAGAAAGAGAAATGGATTCTACCTCAACAACTTGATGTTCCAGAAATGGTTTGAGTCTTTGTCTATTGACCTTAAATACAATACTATTCCTAGGATTCTCAATGTCTATGGCCCCATAAGAATACACATGTTTGACAATATAAGGACCAATCCACCTAGATCTCAATTTTCCAGGGAATAGGTGAAGACGAGAATTATAAAGCAGAACTTTTTAACTAATTTCAAAAGTTTTTCTCAAAATTGATTTGTCATAAAAAGCTTTTGTTCTAGCTTTATAAATCTTTGAGTTTTCATATGCATCATTTATTAATTCCTCAAGTTCATTCAATTGCAATTTGCGTAACTTGGAAGCATCATCAAGACTTAAGTTAAAAACTTTAATGATCCAAAATGCTTTATGCTCTAATTCTATAGGCAAATGACAAGGTTTTCCATAAACTAACCAATAGGGAGACATGCCTAAAGATGTTTTAAAAGCAGTACGGTAAGCCCAAAGTGCATCGATTGGTCTTAAAGACCAATCTTTACGATTTGGGTTTACCATTTTTTTCAAAATTTGTTTAATCTCCCTATTTGCTAATTCAACTTGTCCACTTATCTGAGGATGATAAGGGGTTACAATTTTGTGGGTAATGCAATATTTCTTCATTAAGGATTCAAATGATTTTATAGCAAAAATGTGTTCCCCCATCACTGATGATAGCTCGAGGAATTCCAAATCGACTCAAAATATTTTCTTTTAAAAATTTTAGAACAGTTTTATAATCATTGTGCCGACATGGAATCGCCTCAATCTATTTTGAGACATAATCAACTGCAACCAAAATGTACACAAATCCAAAAGATGATGGAAATGGACCCATGAAATCAATTCCCCAACAATCAAAAATTTCAATGATAATGATAGGGTTCAAAGGCATCATATTTCTTTTAGAAATGGACCCCAATTTTTGACAACTTTCACAACTTTTGTAAAAAGTATAACTGTCCTTGAATAAAGTGGGCCAATAAAATCTACACTGCAAGATTTTCGCAGCTGTTTTCTTTGGAAAAAAAATGACCTCCACATGCTTCTGAATAACAAAATTTAATGACACTACTTACCTTATTATCGGGTACACATCTCCAAAAGATTTGATCAGGACAATATTTGAACAAATATGGGTCATCCCAAAAGAAATTTTTCACCTCAATCAAAAACTTTTTTCTATCTTGGTGTGTCCACTGAGGCGGCATCTAACCTATTACAAGAAAATTGACAATGTTAGCAAACTAAGGCATGGAATTGACAGAAAATAAAAATTCATCAGGAAAAGAATCATTAATAAGTGTGCTATCAAAAGATGAGCCTGTTGTCAGCCTTGACAAATGATCTGCAACAACATTTTTGGCTCCTTTCTTGTCTTTTATTGTGATATTGAATTCTTGAAGCAACAAGATCCACCGTATCAACCTAGGTTTGGCATCCTGTTTAGACATTAAATATCTAACAGCAGCATGATTAGTGAAAACAACAGTGGATGAACCAATTAAATAAGCTCAAAATTTGTCCAATGCAAAAATTACAACAAGTAGTTCTTTTTCAGTAGTGGTGTAATTCATTTGTGCACTATTCAAAGTTTGACTTGCGTAATAAATTACATGAGACTTACCTTTCTTTCTTTGGCCTAAAATAGCGCCAACAGTAAAATCACTAGCATCACACATCAACTCAAAAGGCAAAGACCAGTCAGGAGATTGCATGATAGGAGTAGAAGTCAAAAGACCGATTAATTTTTCAAAAGATTTCTGACAATCTTGAGTCCAATCAAATGGTGTATCTTTTGTTAGAAGATTACATAAAGGTCTAGATATGGCACTAAAGTCCTTTACAAATCTTCTATAAAATCCTGCATGTCCTAAAAAGGAATGAACTTCTCTGACTATTTTTGGGAAAGACAAATGAGCAATTAATTCAACTTTGGCCTTATCAACTTCAATTCATTTAGAAGATATCACATGACCTAACACTATTCCTGAGGTAACCATGTAATGACATTTTTCCCAATTTAACACAAATCCTTTTTCTTCTCATCTTTTAAGAACTTTTTCCAAATTATCAAGACAATTAGAATTTCTAAAAACTATCAGATCATCCATGAAAACCTCTAAATAATGCTCAATCATGTCACTGAAAATACTTAGCATGCATCTTTGAAAAGTTGCCAGAGCATTAAAAAGACCAAAAGGCATTCTTCTATATGCAAAAGTGCCAAAGGGACAAGTAAAAGTAGTCTTTTCTTGATCCTCCAATGCAATTGGTATTTGATTATACCATGAATAACCATCAAGAAAACAATAGTAGGGATGTCCTGCTACTCTTTCCAGAATCTGATCAAGAAATAACAATGAAAAATGGTCTTTCCTAGTGGCTACATTCAATTTTCTAAAATTAATACACATACGCCAACTAGATGAGATTCGGGTAGGTATTAATTCTCCTTTTTCATTTTCAACCATTGTTATTCCAAATTTCTTAGGCACAACTTGTGTAGGGCTTACCCACTGGCTATCAGAGATAGGATAGATAATTCCAACATCAAGTAATTTAAGAACTTCAGCTCTAACTACCTCTTTCATGTGTGGATTTAATCTTCTTTGAAGTTGTTGAGATGTTTTAGCATTATCCTCTAAATGTATTCTATGTATACAAATTAATGGATTAATGCTTTTTATATCCTTTAATGTTCATCCAATTGCACTTTTATGCCTTTTAAGTACTTCTATCAACCTACCTTCTTGTTCTTTGGTCAGGGATGAGGAAATTACCACTAGAGAGCTTTGTTCTTCTCCCAAAAATGTGTACTTCAACCCATCAGGTAATGACTTTAGTTCCAGAGTGGGTACTTCTTCACGGGTATTATCATTCATGGATTTTATCTCTTCGAATTTATGCTTCAATCCCTTATATTCCATTACCTGTGAACAATCAAGTAAAGAACATACTTCAGAAATATCATCATCTAATTGTGTACCTGAATCAAAGGAATTAATTAAACAAATTTCTAATGGGTCAGAAGAACTCCTGATTTGAAGATGATCATCTATAATGGCCTCAATCCCTTCAATCTCTTCCTTGTCATCATAAACTTCATGTGGTTACTTGCACATGTTTAAAACATTAAGCTCTAGTGTCATATTTCCAAATGTTAGCTTCACCGATCCATTTCTGCAATTTATCAAAGCATTAGATGTTGCTAAAAATGGGCGACCCAAAAATAACAGGAACTGACTTAGAACTATCAACCATAGGTTCAATTTCCAAGACAATAAAATCCACAGGATATATGAATTTATCAACTTGTACTAACACATCTTCCACTATTCCTTTTGGAATTTTAATTGATCTATCAGTAAGTAGAAGAGTTACAGAAGTTGGTTTTAACTCACCAAGGTTGAGTTGCTGATAAACTGAATATGGAAACAAATTAACACTAGCACCAAGATCAAGAAAAGCTCGTTCAATTTTATGTTCTCCAATAATGCATGAAACTGTAGGACAACCAGGGTCTTTATATTTCAATTCATTATTGTTTTGAATAATGGAGCTTACCTGTTCAGTCAAAAAGGCATTCTTTTTCACATTATGTTTCCTTTTAACAGTGCACAAGTCTTTCAAAAATTTGGCATAACAAGGAATCTGTTTGATAGCATCTAACAGAGGAATATTGACCTTCACTTGTTTAAAAATTTCAAAAATGTCACTGTTATGATTCACTTTACTTGAATTGTTTAATGCTTGAGGAAATGGGGGTGAAAGAGAGGGTTTGGTCTCCTTCTGACTAGGTGGCTTATCAACCCCTTTCTCATCTTTGAGAATTGACTCATCATCTTTCTCAAAAAGTTCAGGAATTTGTTTTTCAACAACCTTTTCACTCCTAAGAGTTATCACTGAGTTGACTTGATCTATTTTTTGACTTTCTGAACTACCTTCATTTAGGCTAAACTGACCCTTAGGATTTGGTTGAGGTTGAGAGGGAAATTTTCCTTTCTCGTGAATGGCAAGTGCAGAAGAAAGTTTAGCAAGAGTGTCTTTTATTCAATCATGGCTTGAGTGTTTTGGTTATTGATGGCCTCTTATTTTTCCATGAATGCATGCAATGTTCCTTCAAGGTTTTTCCTATATGGTGGAACATAAGGTGCATATCCTTGAGGATTTTGAGAATCTTGCTGTGCCTGAGGAGGTGGTGGTTGCATGAATTGTGCCTAGTTGTTGTTCCTCCAACTGAAATTCGAGTGATTTCTCCATCCCAGATTGTATGTATCTGAAAAAGAAGAAGTGAATGGCTTTTTAAAATTGTTCATTGCATTTACTTGCTCATGCACAACTTCTTTAAAAATAGGAATTTTTGGACATTCATTTGTTGAGTGTCCTAATTCATCACAAATGCCACAAATTTCTTCATATTGCACACATTTGATTTCTTTTACTTTCTCGGATTCCATGGCTTCAACCTTTCTAGCCAGACTAGCAAACCTAGCATTTAGATCTTCTTCTTGACTAAGATGATATTTTTCTTTACTAGCATTTGCAAGGTTATATCTAATTGAATTTTCAGAAGGATTAGTACTATGCCAAGATTGAGAATTTTCAGCCAAATGGTTTAAATAGTCTAAAGCTTATTCGGGTTCTTTATCAAGAAATTCACCATTGCACATTGTTTCTACAAATTGCTTAGTTTTATGTGTTAACCCTTCATAAAAGAAGCTTATAGTGCACCATTTTTCAAAACTATGATGTGGGCAAGAATTCAACAAATCTTTAAAACGTTCCTAACTTTGAAAATATGCTTCATTGAAATTTTGGGAAAAATTTTGGATTCGTCTTTTCAAAGCATTGGTTTTATGTGTTGGAAAAAATTTCTTCAAAAACTCACATTGCATTTCTTGCCATATGCCAATTGATCTTGGTTTCAAAGTGTTAAGCCAAGTTTTTGCTTTATCTTTCAAAGAAAAAGGAAACAATTTAAGCTTAACAACCTCTTCAGTGCAAGTTTGATCATGAAAAACAGTACATACTTCCTCAAATTCTTTTAAATGTAAATATGGGCTTTCAGATTCTAAACCATGAAAATTAGGAAGTAAAGAAATCATTCCTTACTTGAATCTAAAATTATTGGCATTGAGTGGAAAGATAAAACATGATGGACTAGAATTTCGAGATGGTTGCAAACACTCATGCATAGTTCACAACGGTTGATTTTCATGTTCATCATGCACATTTTCGTTTTCAGCCATTGTGCTTAATGTGTGTGATTGTAATTCAAACAAATTAATATGTAAAGTACCTGGATCAACTCTAATCAAACGACCAGAATTTAAATCACGATACTAATTAAGCATAAACAAGTAACTTACAGTATAAAATAAAATATACAAGCTAGTAGTATAAACCGTCCATTAAATATTAACAAAGGTGTGGTATAAACCAACTACCAAATATATATTAACACTTAGTAAATAAATATTAACAAAGGTGTGGTATAAACCAACCACCAAATAAGTTAATAAGCATAAAAATTAAAAAGTTAGTATACTGAGATAAATTAAAATGTTAGAAGCGAGAAAAAGTAAAAAGTTAGATAGCGATAAAGTAAAAAGTTAGATAGTTAGTAAGTTAGTAAACAAAAAAATAAATGACGAGAAAATAAATAACAAAAAAATGACAGAAAATAAATACGAGAAAATAAAAGTACAGAAAGTAAATTTAAAATATAAAAACTAGAGAATCGGCAAGTCGATTTTTTGCTCCAAATGAGAGAGAAGAGAAGAAGAAATATTATTTCATTAATGATTAAAGATTATAGAGAAATTAGGGAGAGTTTCCCCTACAAGTTAGTATGCACAGAAATGAAAAAGGGAGAGATTCCCCCACTAGTTAGTATATTAGTATATATACAAAAATTTTACACCAAAAATTTAGTCTTCAAATCAAGTTCCCCGGCAACGGTGTCAAAAACTTGATGCACACTTTTTAATTGTCGCATTTGCAAACCCAAGTGCAGGTTGTCTCAAGTAATAAATTTCAAGGTGAGTCCGAGGTCGATCCATAGGGAATTGTTGAAGATTAAGGTGAAGTAAATATTTTGTTACTACGATTAAAATTATTTACTTGGGTAAAAAGATTCACTCTTGGTAAATTAAGTAAAGGTAAAATTAATTCCTTTTATAACTCAATTAGAATCCTCGCAACATGGAGGTTTCAATCAGAAAATACAACATCAAAAGTCCATTTAAAATAATATACGTAATTATATTATGTTTCCTAAAAATATTATCACTACTTATAAATGGGTTAAAGTATTCATTGTGCCAATATTTTGTCTACAACAAATCAAGAACTTCTCTTTACAAAGATGGTTTCTAAATTATAAGAAACAAAATATAATACGTATAATGGTTACTAGAAAATATAAATCATTTAAGCACAAGAGAAGAATAAATCTAACCTTATTTTATTACCAAGAGTTTCACCCTTTCACCCAAGTAAAATGAAACTTAGTTACTCATAGATAAGAAGAAAGAAAGAGAGAAGAAGAAGAAGAAGAACATGACTTTAATTTAGAACAAAGAAAAATTACTACAAGAAAACTTAGTAACAAAATGGCATCATTTTGTTAACTGACACCTAACACCCAAAATGATCTGCTAAGGCTCCATTTTATAGAGAATTAGAAATAAAAAATGACAAGGGAGCTGAGTCATTAGTGAGTGGATGAGTGGAAAATGCCAAATGACTTTTGGTGAGTGGAAAATTATGAAGATTCCTTATCTCTGAAATCATTTAGCTCTGAAGTCATTGAATGCGTCAGAATGAGTAAATGTGATCTTCATCAAAGTTGTAAGGCTTGATCTTGGCGTCAAAATGAAACTAGAATCACCTCATTTGGACACCTATAGCCCAAGATATGTGCTAATTACTGCAGAGTGTTCAAGCCTAGTTTCAGCACCTCTATTCTGACTTTCAATCCCAATATCACCTATTAGACCTCCGATTCTTGAAACGTGTTCAACATGAAAGTTGTAGATATAGGTCTCAAGTATTCAACATCAAAATTTCAGCCCATTTTACAACCTCTAGCTCGAAATATGGAATGAAAAGTCCACATAGGTCAAGCTGTCAGGAACAGCACTCTAGTTCTTACTTCAACCCTAATTTGAGTTATCTACTTGTATGATTGGGCCTTTAAGGTATTTTTGAAAGTTGTAAAACTTTCTCTTATTTTTCAAATGCCACTAGAATCACCTCTAAAAACCACTTATAGCCTAATATATGGCCCAAATACAGAAATAGTGTAAGATATAAATCATGCTAAAAAAATTCAATTAAGTCCAATTTGAGTCCAAACTTACAAAACATAATAAAACTCAATCAATTAAGTACATAGAGAGTGTAAATGAGTAAGAATAAAAGCTTATTAATATATCAAATATGTGATCATCACTCTCTAAAACAACTTCACCATCATCAATAGGTATAGAAGGACCCATTGGATGTTTAAATGACTCATTTTCATAAATATAGTAGGTATCAGACTCAGGTTGGTCATTTATGTTTAACAAGTCTCTTAGAATTGTCTTCATGACATAATGTTTATTTTGATCAAATGGGTCTTGAACATAAAAGCATTGGTGTGCTTGAGATGCTAGCCCAAAAGGCTCCTCTTGGTAGCATTTCTTGTTAAAGTGAACATATATAAGGCCATAAATATCTTCTCCAACCTCATACCACCTAAATAAGACAACCTTAAAATGGCCATAATAATCTAACTCAACTATATAAATTATTCTACCATAATAAGTTAGAATTGCATCAACCAGATTTTCATCTTTTGTGCTTACAAAGCTTGTAGTTAATGGAACTAATGTGACACCATTATTTTACGTTTTTCATCTTGCATCACGCCACTTGGTATGAAATCTGTATCCATTGATCAGATACCCAGAATATCTTGTTGTGATTGAATTTAGTCCCCTAGACAGTTCTTTTATCCAATTTGGCACATCCTCATGCATAACATGAGTTTCAAACCACTATGAGAAGTTTTGACTATGATTTTTAGCTTTGTTCTATTTTGATCTTTGTCGTTGATTATTAACTTTATGCTCATGCTCTCTAAAGTTGACAAGTATTATTATATGTTAGCAAAATAATAATAATAATAATAATAATAATAATAATAATAATAATAATAATAATAATAATAATAATTTAGTGCGTAATAGGAAATATTGTAGGTGAGAAAGTACCTAACATATTCTTGAACTTCATCACAGTTGTTCAGTATGTATGCATGGACTTGACTATGTGACTTGTCATCTAGAATAAATGGAGCACCCTTTGTTTGGGAACAAATTTGAAGATTCCACTTCATTTGAACTACATTCATCATTATTTCGGGGTCTTCTATTAAATCTGGTCTGCACACCTCCACGTAAATATCTTGAGCAAAAGGTCAAACACTCGTCAACCAAATATGCCTCCATAATAGATCCTTCTGGATGACTTTTATTGTGAACATAACTTTAATGTAAACATATATATTTCTGTAGGATACATCCATCGAAACTAAACTGGGCCACCTAATCTCACCTCGTTCGCTAAATGAAAAGGCAGATGAACCATTATATAAAAAAATAAACTAGGAGGAAAAATCCTCTCAAGCTGACACAGTGTTTCTACAATCTCTTTTTCAAAATAATCTATCTCTTCTAGTGTGATAACTTTTGACACAAATGATGAAAAAAGGAACTTAGACTGATCAAAGGGATAACAATATGACCAGGAAGTATGCTTTTGATTGGTATTTGTAACGAGTAATGTAACATGAAATGGGCATCATGGGTCTTATAACTAGATAGTTTTCTTTCAGCTAGTTGCATACATCGTGAAATGTTGGAAGCACTACCATTAGGTAGTTTTGTTGTCTTCAAAACACTACAAAAAATTGACTTCTCTCCAACAGTCATTAAGAAGTATGCTTTTGCAAACTTTTTTCTTGTCATCCTTTGTATCTTTTGGTTGAAGGTTCTTTCTAATGTCTATCTCTTTTAGATCATATCAAGCATTTGTATGGTCCTTTGTCTTACCCAGAATATCCAAAAGAGTTCTAATTATGTTATCAACTATGTTCTTCTCTATATGCATGACATCAAGGTTGTGGCGGAACGTGTTGTGCTACCAATAAGGTCATTCAAAAAAAAATTTGACCTTTTCTTCCATAGGCCATCATTTGATTTCTTTTTTTTCTTCCCAAATATATTGTCAAAATTTTGTAAGCTCTCAAACACATTTGTACCCTTTAAGAAGGCCGGGGGAGGCCTAGGTTCTGTTTTTCTAATGAAAGACTTTTTATTAGATCTCTATTGATGATCCATGGGTAGAAAATACACGATAGTCCATATAACACATCTTTTGATTATGTTTTAGATAAGTAGAAGAAGTCTTATAATTATAGCAAGGGCAAGCCAACTTTCTTTTTGTACTCCAACCGGACAACATAGCATATGTGGGGAAGTCACTAATTGTCCATAGGAAAGCTGCTCGCATTTGAAAGGTTTCATTACTTGAAGCATCATATGTTTCTACCCTTGTTTCCTATAACACCTTCAAGTCTTTTATCAATAGTTGTAGATAAATTTCAATGTCATTTCCAAGTGATCGCAGCCCACGTATAAGCAAAGAAAGCATACAATATTCCGGTTTCATGCATAACCAAGGAGGCAGATTATACGCCATCAAGACAGCTGGCCATGTGCTATGAGATATGCTCATAGTCTGAAATGGATTGAACCCATCACTTGCTACGCTAAGTCTCAAATTGCGAGAATCTTTAGCAAATTCTATATGAAAGCTATCAAAGTCTTTCCATGATTGGCCATCAGCAGGATGCCTTAACTTCCCATCTTTAGAATGCTCCTCGTCATGCCACCTCAATGTATTCGCTGTCCTTGAGCATAAAAATAGCCTTTGAAGTCTAGGAATTAAGGGAAAGTATCTTAAAGTCTTAGATGGAATAGGACAAGGTTTTTTGGAAGGCTCAAGCTCACTAATAACTTTAGGATATTCAATATATCAAGAAGCTCCACAAACATGGCAATGACTATCACACTTATGGTCATTCTTATATAGCATGTAATCATTGGGACATGCATCAATCTTTACATAGTCAAGACCTAAGTCTTTCACCATAGCCTTCGTTTTATTGAAATATAAAGGGATTTTCAAGCCAACTATCGCCTCTTTCAATAACTCTAAGAGGGAAGTGAAGGATGCATTGCTCCATCCATGTAGATACTTCAACAAGTATAGACAAATGGTGAAAGATAAGGTAGAGAATCTTTTACAACCCGGATACAGTTCTTGGCTTGCCTCATCAACTAAGTTATAAAACTTCCTTGCATCTTCATTTGGGCCTTCATAAACTCCTTCAACTTGTGCCACATATCTAAATGTATCATTTAGCAAACCATCAATGTCATCATTTGAATTAATTTCATCATCTGTGTCACCATCGACATCCATTTGGATTTCCTGTTCCCTATGATTAAACTAGACTATATAATGTTCAACAAATCCATAACATATTAGATGATCATATACTACGTTCCTCTGATACCAATAGATATTACAACACTTCACACAGGGATGTTGAATTTCTTCTCCTTCAGGATTTCCAACAGAGTAAGCAAAGTCCAAGAAACATTGAACACCATCACAATACTCTTTGCTATACCTCGGTAAATCCATCTAATGCTTGGGCACATATTGAGAAAACCTAATTAATCAGAATTTAATATTAAGGCTTCCAATATATATTCATTGATGCATTAACTAGACTTTACAAGCATACCAATAATGTGTGTTAAATTAATGCCTTGTTAAATCCACACTGGGATTAAGATAGAATATCATTGGTATTTATTAATCATTTAGTCAATGCATGACCTCATCAATACTCCAAAGGTAAAGAAAGAATTGAAACCAAGAGAAAGAAAAAAAATGTTGTATAAATAATAACAACATAAGAAAATAAAGAGGATTAAAGTTTCTTACTTAGTCATGACATTATTATAACTTAAAACTTAACTTCAAGTCCACTATAGATCTTCCTTAATCTTGATTAATCTCCCTTGAGCGAAGAACAATCAATTGCATGCCATGTATAAAAATCATAGTTATGACATAGTTATAAGGAATATTTGGTAATTAAAATAGGCAGTAAAAGGAATTGAAATGGAAAATTAAAGACCATTATTTACTCTAACAGCAACATGTTTTAAATTTATATGAGGACTATAAATATCATATTGGTAAAAACAGATAAAAACCATGCAAAAAATATTGATTAACAAAGATGAAGACGAATGTTGTCCTATTTTAATATAAAATTAAGACAAGCAATTATTCATATACTAGTTGAAGTGTGCGAGTGTGAATCATTATGATTGACGTTAGGTGTTCATTGAAGTTCTTTTTCATTTGATGCTTGTGTGCAAGTAGAAGAGACATCATTAGAATACTATTTTCGGGCAACAAATCAACATAAAGCAAGTCCAAATTGCATTAACAAAGATTTAAAATTAGAAACAAAAGGAAACCTTAAAAATCGACTGGAAAAAAGAGCCAGACTATTAAAGAAGCTGGAAAAAACAAAACAATTATATCAATAATCCTAAACTTCTACCAAAATAAGCACTGTATTGGTGGCACAACATCCATTGCTTTCAACAAGACAGAAGAAAAGCCCTTCATGTTTTTCTTCTAAATAAGATAGCATTATAGTCCTTACAAGGCACCTTTTTCATAGAGGTAACTCTCACAGATCCCAATTCCATCATCATAGCAAAAATTTAGAAAGTGTATAGTTAATGTCAACTAGCTTTGCTCTATACTATAGAATCAATGATATCCATATTTGATTCTTTGATGGCATTCAGTAAGGCTTTTAGCCAATTATGTGGACATTCTCTTCTCAAGTTAATAAGCTTCTCTTCTAGTTACCCTCCTCTCATCCTCCACAAGAAGGTTTTATCATTTTCTTTTTGTCCATTTTCTCTTGGATTTTTATAAGCAGAACTTGCAGTGTGTGCTGCTTTTTCACATTTTTTTTATATCTGACAAAAGTGTTCTTCATCTTTATAATAGAATGAAAAAGCATTTTAAGCTTTTAATTGATTGTAGAGTGGTAAATCAAACAGAATGCTTTAATCAAATTACTTCCTAGTTATCTCCCTATGCCAGCAGAATTAGGCCTTTCATCAAACACCAAAGAAAATGCATTGGAAATGCATAAAGAATTATAAAAAGTAAAAGAAAAGCAAAAAACGTACCATGAACATATTATTGATGTTACTTGAATGATAGGAAGCAGAAAAGTGTGTAGATATTGTGGTAGCTAATATTTTAGACTTCTCCAAAATTGTGTAACACATTTTAATATTTTTTAATTTGTGTTTGATGCTTTAGGTGAAGATGGATCCAATTAGGTGGTTTAGTGATCCAAATGAGTTTATACATCAAAGTCACTCGGTATTTAATTTGGGAACAAACTTTCTTAGAGATGCTTGCACCTTGTATGATGTCATCTTTGCTTGTGCGTGCTACTAGTCATAGGCTATATAACTTAAGACTCACATACATAGCTAGGAACTCTCTAAATGACAAGTTTAACAAACATAGGATCAAACGCTAAACAAAGGTTTTCAATAAAGCCACCAACAGATAAATAAGCAGCACACATAATGCTCAAAATGAAATATCAAAGTCAATTGTAAAAGCACATAACTTTGCATCACTAACTCATTAAGAAATTATACACAAAAAAATAAAGAGAAAACAAGTGCTAATGGCACCACGCAACAAATTTATTATAGAGTGCAGTGTGCAAAAACTTGCTGCAAGTTTTCATATCTTTATTTAACGTGTTCTTTGTGTTTTATATATGTGTTCGTATGGATCAGACGAAGAGCATCTTTGTAATATTTTCCCTCTAAACTCCATCCCACCCCATCCCAAGTGAAAGAATCTATTGGAAAAGCTTGTATTGCATCATAATAAATTAAGTAATCTTAATTTGATCCAAAAGGACTCTCTTTCTAATGTCAACACATTTACAAACTCATTAAAAAAATATGACAAAAATTGAAAGATCTAGGTAAACCTTAAAGACAAAATTACAGTTGTTTTCAAGTGTATAAATTATAGTCACATATGGTGGATAGTTGGAATCCAAGTTACGGTATGCAGAGGTAAGGGTACCAATTTGATTGTCCATCTGAGCCAATATGATTGGCAATAACATCTATAAAAAGAAAGAAAAATACTAGCAACATTACTATCTAGCCTAATTGAAATATTATTTAACTAAATAAACCTACCTAATTAATGAGCTTAGTAAAATTAAAAATTAAAACAATTTCAACCCTAACAATGGACATGTATATTAATTGGTTTACAAAGCAAATGCTATTATAGAGAGAACTGAGAGAACATCGGAGAGAACAAATTGGTACTTGAAGAACAGCGGCACGCAACAGAAGCTGGATTGCAACCCTAATAGAGGCACACAGTAGAATAGTTACATGTAGCAGACGGTGTAATAGAGGGAGTGGCGGAGAGAATAGAGGGAGTCGTTGAATTGAGGAATGAGAGAATAGAGATGAGGATTGTCGAAGCACGGAGAGAGAATTGAGGTATGTTTCTTAATTTTGAAAGGTTTTGCGAAATAGTCACTCAAAAATTTTAGTGGGGAGGAAAAAATAAAAAGGTTTGGCGGGTATTAAAAATAGTTTAGAGTATGCTTTGACAATATTGTATTTGATAGTTAAATGAGCAATGCTTATTAAGTGTAGTATTTTATCAGAATAAGTGTGCCCAATATAGTATGATATGGTAACACTTTAAGGTTTACACTTTAAAGGTACGCTTTTCAAGTGTTGCCAAAAACTCATTGCCAAAGCCTCTCAGAAAAGGCTAGCTTTATAAATGTGTTCCCTATTAAGACTTAAGAGTATACTTTTTAAGTGTAGCTTAAAAAAATGTGGCCATAGGCCAATTTTGTTGTAGTGACGTGAGGGAATAAAAAATGTTCTTATATATTATAGGGTAAATTATAGTTTAGCCCTTTAAACTTTTATCACTTATCATGCAATTCCTTAAACTTTTTTTATGTCACTAAACCTCCCTAAACTTTTGATTTAAAGTAAAAACGTTAACTTTAATGTTCCTAAACCCTAAAAAAATCATATTAGCCTAAAATCGAGGCTAAATTAGAAACACATGCACCACAGTTATTGCATAGGTTTTCTGTGTGCACAACTTTGTATTCATAATATTATGCATTGTCTGTAAGTCAATGATAGTAAAAGTTTTTGCAGGTGGGTGATAGCAGTTCCTGTTTCTTTCATTATTTCACAACATTTTGTAGCTGCTGCATGCATAACACCTGTAACCTATGCAGTAGGCAATGATTTTCATGCATATAAATGATAAAGAAACAAAATCTTCTATCACCTTATAACATTACCTTTTCAACATTGATCAAACCAAATAAAGGGTTTCAAGTGCAGAAATGGTAGTGAAATATAATTTATAATTTGGTCACGACTTTGGGCTAATTAGCCATGGTTAAAACTATGGCTATTCATTTTTTTTTATTTTTTATTTTTAGATTTAGGGATGTTAAAGTTATCGGAATTTAACATTTTCACTTTAAATAAAAAATTTAAGGAATTTAATGACACAAAAAAATTAAGGGAGTTAAATGATAAATATTAATGAAAATTAAGGAAGATAAATTGTAATTTCTCCTAAATTATACTACCAATGCACAAGATGGAAACCACATATCAAAAGGGCACTGAAGTTAATTCCTAATAGAACTTAGAAGACTACATCTTTTTATGTTGCACCGAGTTAATTTTTTAATTATTTTATATTTTGCGCCTTTTTTATTTTTTTATTTAATGAACAAATATATATATATATATATATATATATATATATAAATATATAATTTAATAATTAAATTTAATGAATAAAATTAATAATAAGGTCTAATTCTCTCTTTCCGATAAAACATAATTTAAATATTTTTCTTCATCGTTAAAATCTATGTTAATATTCTCTTTTTTAATTATATTTTGATAATTCTACGTTATTAAAGTATCCTTAAGATTAAGCTATCTTATAAATAAAGAGTTTGATTTTTTGTCCAAGATAAAATATTTATTTATATCTACATGAAGGTGTAGAGGTTAACAATCTCCTAATTTATGATAGTGTATATTTAAAAGGTTATTTTAATAAATTAAAAGTATTTAATAATTGATAATAGAGTTTTGTTATATCTTCCTTAAATATTTTTCAATAATCCTCCTAATACAATCCACTCAAAGTCTTTCTTGCCAATCACGTCTATTAGAGTGTGTTTGGAATGAATAAAAATGAGAAATAATTTGATTTGATTTGATTTGAATTGATTTGATTTGATTTGATTTAGAAATCAAATTTTGTGTTTGGAACTTTAAAAAAAAAAATAAGATTTGAATTGATTTAGAAATCAAATTTTGTGTTTGGAATTCATTAAAATGAGAATTGATTTGATTTGATTTTATCATTTTACATTTTAACCCTTATAAGAAGTTGTTAGAGATAGTTATTAAGGGTAAAATAGTATATTTATTTCAAATCAAATCAATTCCTAACAAATCCTATCAAATTTGATAGAATTTAAAAAACAAAAGAAATGAAATCCATAGGATTTTAAAAAACAAATCATTTCTTATTTTTTAACATTCCAAACACAAAATTTAATTAAGTTTGATTTACAAATGAAATCATTTCTTATTTTTTTACATTCCAAACACACTCTTAGGGTTTTCGAAACCTGGCGGCTGGGGACATACGTGTAGGTGTTGTCTCACTTTTGTGAGATCATCTCCTCTCTTTCTCGTAGGAGACAATAAGGCACAGGCTGTAGGGGGTGATGGCGAAAGAGCTGATTCTCAGGTGCAAAAACTTAGAGTGTGTTTGGAATGGATAAAAATGAGAAATGATTTGATTTGATTTGATTTGAATTGATTTGATTTGATTTGATTTAGAAATCAAATTTTGTGTTTGGAACTTTTAAAAAAAAATAAGATTTGAATTGATTTAGAAATCAAATTTTGTGTTTGGAATTCATTAAAATGAGAATTGATTTGATTTGATTTTATCATTTTACATTTTAACCCTTATGAGAGGTTGTTAGAGATAGTTATTAAGGGTAAAATAGTATATTTATTTCAAATCAAATCAATTCCTAACAAATCCTATCAAATTTGATAGAATTTAAAAAACAAAAGAAATGAAATCTATGAGATTTTAAAAATCAAATCATTTCTTATTTTTTAACATTCCAAACACAAAATTTAATTAAGTTTGATTTACAAATGAAATCATTTCTCATTTTTTTGTATTCCAAACACACTCTTAAAGTTGTCAAAGGAAGAAATAATAGGGATCGAAGCCACATGGACGGGAGGGGTCGAGGGGAGTTCGAGTAAGAAGGTAAACAGTGATAGATTCAAAAAAATTGGTAGTTGGGCAAAGGTCATATATAAGTATTAAAAAATTTTAAATAAAAAAATATTAATACATAATGATAAAAAATTAATTTATAATTATTTTTTATGAAGTAAATAAATTTTTTATTATTAATATTATTAAATATTTTTTATTAATATATATATGAATAGTCTTGATATTTAATTATATGAGATGTAATTTGAAAAAATATTATAAAGATTTTAATTTATCTTACTATAAATTTATATACTTGCTCATGGATAAAATTAAAAATATGAAGAAGTAAAAATGTCAAATAACTATTGTGAATAATAAAAAATTTCAT
Source organism: Ormosia semicastrata (assembly GCA_029884595.1). Lineage (NCBI taxonomy): Eukaryota > Viridiplantae > Streptophyta > Magnoliopsida > Fabales > Fabaceae > Ormosia > Ormosia semicastrata. The sequence goes on from JAQQTO010000063.1 coordinate 106,383,829, forward strand.
AAGGTAAGTGAAAACATGTGTCCTTACTATTATACAAGGGGGTCTGTCCTTTGATCACAACAAGTCTGATCTCAATACATCCCAATAACTACAAGGCTTTGGGAAGAATAATGGAAAATATTTGGAGGCTTGTTTGAGGACTGGAGTACAGGAGGACTGGGGAGAATATTGTGCTATTTGAATTCTTAAGTAAAAAAGATCGTGATAGGGGGTTGAATGGAAGACCTAGGTCATTCGATAAGCACTTATTGGTTGTGCAGGAGTATAATGGAAAAAGTAGACCCTCAGAACTCTCATTTACTCATTTGCCTTTCTGGGTGAGAGTTCTGGACTTACCACTGGAGGCCATAACCAAGAGTTTAGGTGAAAAGATTGGTTCAGTCCTAGGTTCTTGCATGGAGGTGGGGATTGATGCTTACGAAAGAGTGATTGGTGATCATCTGAGAATCAAGGCCATGATCAACGTTACAAAACTTCTTAGAAGAGCCATCATGCTGGCCCTAGAACCATCAAAACCACAATGGTTTTTTCTTCAATATGAACGCCTTCCAAATTTTTGGTATGTTTGTGGTTTGCTTGGCCATTCTCTAGAGGATTGCGAATAGGAGGAGGAGGACGGGGATGAGGAGAATCAATACGGAGACTGGCTACGAGCAAAAATGGAGGCTAGGGGAAAACAAAATGTAAGCCATATGTTGGGTACAATGACGATCTCAGAGGGAGGGAAGGAGGTGACGGTGGCCAAGGTAGGAGAAGGAGTGTCTACTTCTGTCAGGATATGTAGTAGTCCTATGCGTGCTTTATAGTTTAATGAACCAAAGGCAGTCACACAGGGAGAAGCTGAAGGCAAGAATGTAGATGCTGGGGAGATAGAATCAGAGGCTACTTCCAAAAATAGTGTGCAGTCACTAAATAAGAGCAAAAGTGGAAATAAGACTAAAAAATGGAAGAAGTATGCAAGATCAAAGGACAAAAGGAAGGAGGCGGAGGCTGAGCTTGCTGGGGTGAGCTCTAAACGAAGGCTAGAGGAGGTATGGCAGGGTGCTATGGCAATGGATTTAGACGCTGATTAAGGGGTGGAGAAACATAAGAGGATGGAGGATGGTAGTGTTGGTTATTCTTCAATTTGCAGCCTCGCCGAGAGCCATGAGGATCATTTCTTGGAATTGTCGTGGTCTCAGGAATCCACAAGAAATTCTGGCATTGCGCCTTCTTGCGAGGCAAACGAAACTCGACGTCCTGTGCTTGATTGAAACTAAACAGTCTTGTCAAGAATTTGCGAGTTTGAAATGGAAGCTTGGCTTTAATCATGGTCTGGGTGTTAGTAGTGAAGAAAAAAATAAGTGGAATGGGTATCTTATGGAAGGATGATATTAAATCTGAATATTAGGTCGTATGGAGCTCATTACATTGGCTGCACTCTGAAGTAAAAAGATAGTGGGCTGGATGGGAGGCTTACGAACTTTTATGGGGATCCGATTGTAGCAAATAGAGGGATTTCATTGCAACTTTTAAAAGATCTTGGCCAAAATTGTGATATGTCGTGGGTCATTAGAGGTGATTTTAATGAGATTTTGCTGGCCAATGAGAAAACTGGGGATCCGCAACCTCGTAGATAGATGGAAGCGTTCAAGGACGCTGTGGATCAGTGTGGGTTACATGATCTTGGTTTTTCAGGATATAAATTCACTTGGAATAATGGAAAAAGTGAAGAGCACAACATTCAAGTTCGGCTTGACAGATTTTTAGCAAACTCTGAGTGGCTAAACTCATTAGATAAGGCACAGGTATTCCATCTGTTTCCAGCTCATTCAGATCATTCCCCTATTCTTTTAGACACTGATGGTGGTGAAGGAAATAAGGAAGGAGAGCAGAAGAAGGAAAAACCTTTCCTTTTTGAGAAGAAGTGGACTACTTATGATGATTGTATCAGAGTTATATCTTAAGGTTGGGATGATTTTTCGGGTTTCCAAGGAGTGTCATCAGTGGCTCAGAAAATTGGTTGCGTTGGGGAGCTTCTCAAATCTTGGAATAAATCAGTGTTTGGTCATGTGGGGAAATAGATTGCAAAAACTCAAAAAGCAATTGAAGACTTGAGTGTGCTTGTTGCGAATGAGGAAAATTTAGCTCAGCTTAAAAGACTGAAAGCTAAGATAAATGGTATCCTTCATAGAGAGGAGATTAAGTGGAGGCAGAAGTTGAGAATAACATGGATGAAAGAAGGTGATAGAAACATAACTTTTTCATGGCAGGGCCTCAGCAAGGAAAACGAAAAAGAAAATATCCAGATTAAAGGATGATAATGACAATTGGCATTCGGGACAGACAAAGGTGGAAAGGGTTGCTAGGAACTATTTTCAGAATCTTTTCACAACATCCCAACTGGCTAGGATTTAAGAAGCTTTTTCTGGATTGTAGGACAAGATTACTCAGGATATGAATTCTTTCCTATCCATGCCTTTCATAACTCTAGAGGTCAAAGAAGCTACTTTTCAGATGGGAGCCAATAAGTCCCTGGGCCCTAACGGTATGCCAGCTTTATCTTTTCAAAAATATTGGAATGTTATTGGTCCTGATGTTATTGTGGCAGTCCTCCGTTTCCTAAATGAAGATGATTATATTGATGAAATTAATGAAACTTTTATTGTTCCAATCTTGAAAATTCCATCCCCTGAAAATATTAAGTAGTTTAGACCAATTTCTCTTTGTAATGTGTTTTATAAGATTATCAGTAAGGTCTTGGCTAACAGGTTGAAAGTCATTCTTCCTTTTGTAATCTCAGAATCTCAAAGTGCTTTTGTGTGGAATAGACATATCATAGATAATGTCTAATAGCTTACGAGCTTGTCCATGCTCTAAGAAGCAAGAGGTTTGGGAAGGAGGGGTATCTAGCTATGAAGCTTGATATGAGCAAGGCCTATGATAGAGTGGAATAGGAATTCTTGGAAGCTATCATGAGGAGAATGAACTTCTATGAATCCTGGATTTCTGGAATTGTGTAGTGTGTTAGAACAGTGTCATTCTCTATTCTTATTAATGGACTTCCTGGTGATCATTTCAAACCCCTAAAGGGTCTTAGACAAGGTGATCCTCTTTCTCCATATCTTTTTGTCCTTTGTGCTGAGGGACTGTCTACTTTCTTGCATAATGCTGAGCAAATGTGTCTAGTTTCTGGTTTAAGAATTTGTCATTCTACACCATTGGTTTCTCACCTTTTTTTTGGCAGATGATAGCCTTATATTCTCTGGGCAAATGGTGAATTTTGATTAGTCAGCTATATTTTTTAGTCCTAATGTGGAGGATGCCTGAAAGATCAAATCCTCGTCTCTTGTCAGATTCAGACGGTTACATATTTTGAAAAATATATTGGTTTGCTTACTATGGTGGGGAGGTCTAAGAATCATGCTTTGCAATTGCTTAAAGACCGAGTTTGGAAACGACTTAAAGGGTAGAAAGAAAACTTCTCATGAAAGGTGGAAAGGAAATACTTATAAAGGCAGTAGCACAATCCATTCCTACATATACTATGTCATGCTTCAAAGTCGCAATTATGCTCTGTAAGGAGCTTGAGCAGATGATGTGTAAGTTTTGGTGGGGCAATCAATCGAATGAAAGAAAGATTCATTGGATAAGTTACGCGAAGCTTTGCTGACCAAAAGTAGCGGGTGGAATTGGTTTTCATGATCTTCACCAGTTTAACCTTGCTATGCTGGCTAAACAGGGCTGGAATTTACTGCATAAAGCAAATTCTCTTATTGCTTGGATTCTGAAAGCACGCTACTACCCTGCTAGTAATTTCCTAAACGCCCATATGGGTGCTAACCTATCTTATACGTGGAGGAGTTTACTAGAGAGGGGAAAGTGCTGGAAAAAGGCCTTCTTTGGAGGGTGGATGATGGAGTGGATATCAATATTAGGGACGATCCTTGGATTCATGTTGCTCATCATTTCAAGATCAAAAACCTAGAAGTAGTACCTGCCCACTACCAAAAGGTATCACAATTAATTATCAACGGAACAAGACAGTGGGATGTTGATGCGGTTTCTCAATTTTTTTCCCAAGAGGATGCACAACACATCTTGAATATTCCCCTTAGCGGTGCTGGTCTAGCTGATTCGGTGTTCTGGTTATTTGATAACAGAGGTGCATTTTCAGTCAAAGGGGCCTATAAAGTGGCGTGGAATGAAAGTATCCAAGAGAAAATAAGAAGGAATGTGCCAAGATATAATAGGTATCAGCATCTTGCAGTAATGGTTGGTCTCTGGAAACATTTGTGGAAGCTCAATATACAACCGAGAATGAGGATTTTTATGTGGAGATTATGCAAGAGTGCTCTGCCAACAGAAGAGCGACTAGCATCTATAGGGGTTGAAGTTGTTAACGAGTGCTACCTATGTGGAAATGGAGAGGAGAGTCTTCATCACCTGTTTCTTGTTTGTCCCTATACCAGGAAAACAGTTTTGGTGGTTGATCCTACATTTACTATCTGGAAAATAGAGGAAGATAGCTAGTTGGATGAGATAAAGGTGCTGTTTGATCAGTTATCAAAGGAGAATTTGGAGAAGTTAGCAATGGCTTGGTATAATCTTTGGCTCATGAGGAACGAGGTATGGCATGAGAAGAACTTAAAACATTCTTATCAGGTAGGACAATAGGTTGTTTCTCAGCTCCAATCATTACCTGAGTTGCTGTCTAATGAGAATGTAGTCCAGGTTCAGAGGGTGGGACTGTTAAAGTGGAAAAAACCACCAGAAAATTTTGTTAAAATCGATGTGGATGCAGCCATAGCTATTGAAACAAATTTGGTAGGTGTTGAGATAGTCATTTGTAATTTTTAGAAGACTTTCCTAGCTAGCAGATCCATTATTTATAATATCCTCCCTAACCTATTAGTCATAATTTATGGATATAGATTCATATTAATATTAGTATGAGTTAGTTAGGCATTTTTGAATAACATAGAGGATTAAACTGTCTTTCAAAGGAATAGACTTTTCAAAGAACTACTCCAAAGTCAAACAAACTTATCCTTTTCATCTTTTTCTTCACCGTCTTTGACATTGTGGCATAAATATCCCTTATTTTCTCTTATTTCATACAGCTGTTAGCAGTAAAAAAGAGAGAAAAAGATAGAGATAGGAACGAAGAAAGAAAATAAAGAAGAAAGAAAAGAAAAAAGAAAGCAAAACGTGGAAGGAAAGAGGAAGAAGAACTAAAGGAGAACCAGAAAGAAGAATCGAACACCATCTATACGGAGTTGATGTAAGGGGTTGTTGTGTTTTGCTATGCTTTAACATTCTTTGCTTGTCGAAAGCTGGTAAGGAATGGACAACATGGAGTTTGCCATGAAACTCGAGAAAATCATGGTTCTGTGTATTGAGTTATTTGTTTGATGAGATTTGAGCATACACGTGGATGGACATATACATGCATGAATATAACTACATGATTTATGATATAAATGGATATAAAAGTGTTATTTTGATGCAACAGAAGGCATTTCTGCAGTGTTATGTTCGAGTAAGCCAAGAGGCTACTCGAATAGAATATTATAGAATGTTTCAAATTTGATGTCATCTATTTGAATTTCATGATTTCAATTTTAAATTGAGTATACTAAGTAAGCAATTCGAATGACATGAATTTCAAGGCGGATCAAATAGACTAGGAGATCTATTCAATTAGCATAATTTAGAAGGACACTGTTAGCGCTAATCGAATAAACTAAGTGCTATTTGATTGGTAAAATTTTGATGGTAATCAAAAGTGCTATTTGAATGGATATTTTTTATGATAATCGAATAAGCTAAGAATGCTATTCGAGAAGGCTATTTTAGAATGTTTTCAAGGCTAATCGAATAAACTAAGAGAGTTATTCGAATGACATGTTTTTCGATTCTAATTGAAAAGGGAATGAACTATTTTTAAAGTATGAGGAATTGTTTTTCGATGTTATTTGAAAAAAGGCTTAGAGAGATGATCGAATAACATAATTCAAAATGACATGACATTAGCACATCATAAGCATGCACCAAAGTTGCGGACAAACACTTTATCAAAGGACATGACATAAGCATGTGTCAAAGTTGGACAGGCACTTTATCAAAGGACATGACATAAGCATGTGTCAAAGTTGCAGACGGACACTTTGTCGAAGGACATGACATTTCATAAGCATGTTAAAGTTGTAGACGGGCACTTTGTCGAAATACATGACATTTTATAAACATTAACATGTTATATTTCGTAAGCATTAACATACTACATTTTATAAGCATTATCATATTACATTTCATAGACATTAACATTGGTCATTTCACGAGTATCAATACGTATCTGCATATGAGATGTTGTCTATGTGTATTTATCATGGAATTGTATTGTGATTGTTGCTGTATGTGTTATACTACTGAGAATTTTTGAATTCTCACCCCTTTATTTCCATGATAATTTACAGATCGAAATCGAAACTCTTTCGAGAAGAGAAATTGAAGTTGTAGCTTCGAGTATTTATTTTCGACTTGTGTAATTTTTGTACAAATGCCATAGAGGCTAGTTTGTTTCAATACAGATATTAATTTATTAGTTATTTATTTTTTGTGTTACTGTATGGAATCGAAATTATATTATACAGAGAATCAAAATTCTCGGTTATGTAATTATGTTGTTCAGTTCGACAAATTTCTTTTTGAGGCTCTATTTTAGATATGTAAAGTTATTATAACGGTATTATGATGTTTAAAAGTTAGAAATAATGTGTTTAATTTTATTTACGTATGTACATTTCGAATATACTATAGTAAATAGAATTAGGATATTACATGGTTCATGAAGGGTGCAGTAACCCTCATCGTGGCGAGCTTATTACAGCAAGAGCAGGGTTGATCTTTGTCTAGGAGCTAGGCTTTCAATATATTATTCTTGAAGGCAATGCAAGGAATGTATATGATTGTATATAGGCAGCAAAGGAAGATTTTTCATACAATGGTACAATTCTTAGGAATATTGTGTGTTATGTTTCATGGTTTAATAAGTTTGATTATAAAGTTATTCCTCATATTTGTAACCAGGTGGCAGATTCTCTTGTTAACCAAGCTAAATTAGGAGTAGCTAGTGTGTGACTTGATAATCCCTCACCAGTTATTTCCTCTTTTTTATATGTTGAAGTAGAGAATAAATAAATTCAACTTTAAAAAAATTAATACTTAATAAAAAATATTAAATAAAAAATAAATATATTTAATATTTTAAAAACATAAAAATTATTTAACACCTTTTTGTCAATAATAAAAAATGGTATTTTCTCTAGTTCCCTTGCATTTAAATGAGTTTTGGAACCCTTCTTAAGTAGACCAATAAAAATAAGATATTTGGGTAAACAATGTCCATGTCATTAATCAATAATTCTTTTTCTATAAAGGGTTTGACAAATTTTTCACTTTACAGTTTAACCCCAAGGACCATTTAATAAATTTTTAAAACATTAATGTTAGTTACTATTAATCACTGATTATTTGGGTTAAAAATTGATTGAAATTTACTGTTTAATAATTTTCTCCATCTATAAACCCTAAGCCCCAAAATTCCCCCCATTGTACGAACCCTAAGTCCCAAATTTCCCACCCATGCTATGAACCTTGAGCCTTAACTTTTACACATTGCTCTCATCTCTGTCTGGTTGCTCCATCTCCGTATAAGAAGAAAACGACATTGGACTACTCAATCGCGCCCCTCCTAATCGAATCTTCACAAAGCAATCTCGACCATTACAGGTTCGTTTTGGAACTGTGATTTTCGTTTGTCTGTGGTTTTGGAAGTAATCATGTTGCTAATCTACTTTTTCATATTGAATATGATTGCCTCTAGCATGGTTTTGTAAACCTAATTAATTAGGATATTGAATTCATGGGAGTTCTCTCTAAGATTGTGTTTCTGCTTGGGACTTTGTTTTTAAATTTTATAATTTATTGAACTACAAAAGTTAATTCATGTCATGTTATGGTGAGTTTAATGTTTTAGGGACTGACTTAGTTCATTAGAGTATAGAAAAACCTCTCTCTTGTGTTTCTAAAATTTTGCCTTAGGAGTGGAATTTAAAGTTTAGTAGTGCTTTTCTCTTTACATTGCTTTTAGAAATTGAACTTCCATGGTGTTAGAGTGCAATTTAATACAGGTTGTTTTGTTGTTGATAAACATTTCTGATTAGGGGTTTCATATTGATGATTTGTAGATATTGCTTTTAGACAGTAGTTAGTGATTTTGCTATCATAACAGGATGTTAGTTTCCTTGTGGCTTGTATAAAGCCTACTAAGTTTTTCATTTTTTTTCCTTATCTTATAAGTTATGACTTTGTTTATGTCACAAATTTTGGTTTGGATGGTAATTTTTATTAAGAATTTCAATATTTGAAGGAATGAATGGTTGATAATGCAACACTTTGATGACTGTCTACTGTAAATGAAGTATATGTTGTGACTTTGGTATTTTTTTATTTTTTTGGTTGTTGTTTAAATTACTAAAGTGGCAAATGTTCTTGACCTTCAAATTGACTGTGTTAATACAAAAGCAACAAAACTTTACTTCCTTTTTTTAAAAATGTTTTTACATTGTTATCTTGTTGATGACATGATTGATAGTGTAGTCTCTTTTCAGCAATGGTTAATCCAATAGCAGTGGCACCAATGGCAATTCTCATAAGGTGGGCTTATAAGGTCTTAAAGCCCCTTCCTCCTAAAATATGTGGATCAGTAGCTGGTCCTCCAGTCACTTCACCTAGAGTGAAACTCAGTGATGGGAGGCATTTGGCCTACTGCGTGTTCCAAAGGAAGAAGCTAGGTACAAGATCATTGTCATTCATGGATTTCATAGTTCCAAAGATATAAATTTGCCAGTCTCTCAAGTATGAACTTGCTCTTCTTTTATTTACACTCCAATCTGGTTTAATTATATACCATTAGTAATGCTTGCTCTTCTTTTATGTACTGTGTATTCTTATTGCTGCTTCATCACCACATTAGGAACTAGTATTAACTAAAATGTTATTGTTGATTTGTAATACTAATCATGTGCATGATGAAATTAAATCTCTTGTAGGTGCTGTTATGTGAAGGTGTTGCAGTTTATTGAGTAATTTTTCAATTTTTTGTTGGATTGATATATTACAGTCACATATTAAATTTGTTAGATTTTTTTTATGCAGGAACTTGTTAAAGATCTTGGGATATATTTCCTCTTCTTCGACAGAGCAAGATATAGAGAAAGTGATCCACATCCATCACGTTCATTGAAAAGTGAAGCATATGATATTCAAGAACTAGTTGATAAAATGCAGACTGGGCTCAAATTTTATATCATTGGAATGTCATTGGGAGGTTACGTTGCTTGGAGCCCCCTAATTCTTGTATATTACATTTAATACATGGAAATTTGCAATAGTAAGCAGGCCTTTCCTACTTTTGAAAACCAAAGTCAGTCTCTTCAAGATTTCCAAGTTCCAGCTAGTGTCTAGTGTGAATGCCATATATGTTGGAACCTAAAAGTAAACAAATATCTGGTGTGGGGCTTTGAGTAGTTTGTATAAGTGTAACTATTGTACCCAAAAAATGACATAAGCTTGTACTTATGTGTTTCCCAATGATGAAGTCATAGTTATGGTTTATAAAGGTAGTTGGTTTCAGTTTCACTTGGATGACACTTTTTATTTGTGTGTTCTTGCTTTTATTTACGTGTTCTTACTTTAATAAACACAATGTAGTGTTCTTGCTGTACCACAAGCAATAAACAAATTCAAGCCTACGGGGACAAAAGGCAAAGACATGTTCTAAATCTATAATTTAAAGCCCACTTAGTTTAGAGGACCAAAACTTTATTTCTCATTCCTTGTAAAAACTTTATCCACATATTATTTTATAAAGTTTATTTCTCATTCCCATCATTTAAACCCCTTCACATGTATCAAACAACATTTCCACATACACATTTATACACACATTATTTTATATTTATATAATTTTATTATTTAATTATAATTAAATTTATTTTATTTTTAATATGTCTACACTTTAATTGTACCAACTAAATATATATAAAAGATGTGTGGTAAAATGAATTGTAATTAAAAATTTTCTATATCCAATAGAAATTATGGTCTGGTGTCATCACACGAACATGAAGACTAGTATAATAGGAGGATGGTAGCTGGCCTCTGAAATATAAGCTTTGATATATAATTTAATCCAAACTATAACTAAATTGAATCAGGAAATGACAACAACCTCAACGAAGAGACAATATTCCAAACAACAAACACTCCCAATTCTCGATGTTAGATTTACATAGGTTGCTAATTGCTACACTGGCATCCATAAAGGCAAAGAACCAACAAGTAAAAGGGCAAGAACTGGACAACCAAAGGTAGTAGCTTCTTACTCCATCATTGGGTAAAGAACCTACAATAAAATTTTTAGAAAGATAAAGCTTCAAAATATGAATAAATCAGATGTTCCAATGTGGAATGTATGTCATTCTACAAGAATTAGAATATAGAAGCTAAGGCCTAAACTTATTCATAAGCAATAGCAAAATATCAATATTTACGTAATCCCCCAATCTCTCCAAGTTTATTACCATAAAGACTTTAAAATGTCAACAAACTTGGCAAAAGGAAAAGGGTCCTTGTTTTTGTTGTATTGAACTTCTTTCATGAAACAACAAACTAATTAGGTATCAAGTCAAATAGCAATGGAATGGTGTTATCATTCTAAAATCCCATAAATTTTCATAGTCTAAAATTATGTCACATAATTTTGATAGTATGAGATCAGATATCAATTCAGTTCACCCAAAAATTCTTCAACACATTGGATAGAAGCATAGTAAACTGCACTGATGCCATGTAATTTATGTAACTGGGAGAAAGCACAGAACTAATTGGTCTTTAAACTAATAGGAAATAACCAAATACATAAAAATATGATGCCAAGGATATTGCCTAACTTCAAATATAATTGTCATATATAATATTTCATTTAAAGATATTAGAAGCCTGATAGTAACATGGGAATGCGATAACTTTATCAACATCAATAAATCCATGTCAGGTAAACAACTACAATATTGGTTAATTTCTAAACAGGAATTGCAAAGCCCACGTCCCCACTAAAATACATTAAGAAAAGTAATCGTGCACCCTTTAATAATTGTAAAAAAGAATTACCTTTTCAAAAACAATTAGCACTCCCCATTTTAGAAGAACAAGACCAATTACAACGATGACAAAGCACCATAAAAAGGCTTTCATCCACTACCAGAAAGAATTAAGTGTTGACTCTGCTTGAGACTGCAACATTTCATTTTCAACAACCCTTAGTTCATCATATATGACCAGTCTAACATATTCACTATTCCTCCTCACATGATGCCTTGAGTTTGCATGTTTTTCCAACTCCTTTGATGATTCTCGTGTCATCATTGAGATGTCAGAAGGCTATGAAATGAAACAAAAACAGAACATAAGCATCAAGCTGAGACTATGATTCAATATTTAAAGTGCATATTTGATTCTGCAAACTTAAATTCAACAAGAACAATCAGCTGGCACCAGCAAAGAATAATTTATCTTAAATACTGAGACCTAGAGTTCTCTAGTCCTATTGCAAGCAATTGACATTCACATTATATAACAACAGAGATGACAACTAATAACCAAAAAAGAAAAACAAGGACTATGAAGAAGATATTGAACATATCTTCTAATTATATGCAGGTGAAGAATTATGAACGACTTTGACAAAGGTTGAAAAAATAGAGTTTCAGAAATCTAGTAGGTTATCCTCTATTTGAAGATATTAGAAGGAAAAGAGAAGCATAACTAAGTAAGTAGGCTATAAGAGTTACTATATGTGTAAAATGCCTTTTACGCTATGGGTGGAACAAATTTTCCTTAAATATAATATTGAATGAGATAAAATGCATGCAGATAGCAATGTTGCCTCCCTATTTGCATCTGATAACACCATGTTATGATAAAACTCTCACTATTTATACTTTAAGGAACTATATTTCCTCACTAAGTGATTCCAAGCAAGGGAGGGGCCATGAAATTTAACTCAAAAATGCAATGCTGGAATACACTTCAGAACCTATATAATATCCTAAGCAAAATAGAACTTATGCACCTCTGCTAAAAAAAGTATCTCAATAAAAAGACTTTGTGATTGGAAAATTTCAAATTATGACATTTATTTCTCAAAGAAACGTTTATCAGCAGCAGAACAACCTCTTTTTAATTGAACTCTGACACCATCGAAGTTCAATTTCTAAAAGCAATGTAAAGAGAAAAGCACTACCAAACTTTAAATTCCACTCCTAAGGCAAAATTTCAGAAACACAAGAGAGAGGTTTTTCTATACTCTAATGAACTAAGCCAGTCCCTAAAGCATTAAACTCACCATAACATGACGTGAATTAACTTTTGTAATTCAATAAATTAGAAAAATTTAAAAACAAAGTCCCAAGCAGAAACATAATCTCGGAGAGAACTCCCATGAATTCAATATCCCAATCAACTATGTTTACAAAACCAGGTTAGAGGCAATCAGATTCAATATGAAAAAGCAGATTAGCAACGTGATTACTTCCAAAACCACAGACAAACGAAAATCACAGTTCTAAAACGAACCTGTAATGGTCGAGATTGCTTCGTGGGGATTTGATTGGGTGGGGCACGATTGGGTGATTTAATGTCGTTTTCTTCTCAAACGGAGATAGAGCAACTAGACGAAGACAAGAGCAATGTGTGAAAGTTGGGGCTCAGGTTCATAACATGGGTGGGAAATTTGGAACTTAAGGTTTGTACAAAGGTGAGAAATTTGAGACTTAGAGTTCATAGATGGGAGAAATTATTAAACAATAAATTTCAATCACAAATTTTAACTCAAATAATTAGTAATTAATAGTAACTAATATTAATATTTTAAAAATTTATTAAATAGTATTTGGGATTAAATTGTAAAATAAAAAATTTGTCAAGCTCTTTATAGAAAAAGAATTATTCATCAATAACATGAACATTACTTATTTATATGTCTTATTTCTATTGATTTACTTAAGAAGAAGTCTAAAACTCCTCTATGCAAGAGTACCACAAAAAGTACCTAAATTGATGACGAGTATTTAAAATTATTCGTAAAATCATTAAAAAAATTATATATTCGTAAAATAGTATTATACGGACACATCACCCAAAGGAAACTGCGCCAGTGTGGGGCGAGTAGATTCGTTATTCTGTATTCGAGTTCGAGCTAGGGCAAAGTCCAAAATATCTGAAACACGATCATCTGCATTTGCCCTGTTTGTCTCCTGCTCATTCCACGGATCACGATTGAAACTGCAGGGATGTAAGCCTTTTAAATTTTAATTTTTAATGATAAAAAGTTAAAACTTAACTTAGCTTTTATTGTCCTACCGTTAGATTTGGAACTGCAGGAGGTGCAGGTGATTTTTGAACTGCACCTGATCCAATTCCCTCATTCCACACCCATTAAAACCCCAAAAGCATCTCAGAAACGCAAAATAAAATTGAGAAAAAGTTAATTACACACTATTTGTATTGTTTATATATTTTTAAAGATATATAATTTAATAAAAAAATGATAAAAAAATACTTATAATAAATAATATTAAAAAAATATAAAAGATGATATAATAGAAAAATCAGTAAAAATATCAGATTTAGATTCTTTAAAATAATTTATTAACAAATAAGTATCTATCAATGATAGGTGAATGTATCTATCAGTAATTACTGATAGATGCTTCCTTATTCGTAAATCAGAGTTGATAAAATAGTCCAAAACTGTTCAGAGGGAGCACTTTGAAGGGCTTGGCTTTGGCAATGGCGCATAGGGTTTCGATTTGCTTCCTCTCCGTGTTCCTCCTTTCTCTCCTCGCATCGCTTTCCTCTCACATATCTGCAGACGAATCTGAAGCCAAGGAGTTCGTCCTCACCTTGGATCACTCCAACTTTTCTGACACCATCACCAAGCACAACTTCATCGTCGTCGAGTTCTACGCACCTTGGTATGTTGATTTTTAATTTTTCTGATCTGTCGCATTTGCGTTTAGCGTGCCTCAGATCTCATCTCACTTTTTGTTATTTCTTTTTAGATTGATTCTTCGTTTTGTATACTCATCCTTTGCTAGCTTTACATTTGCCATCGAAAGTTGGTTATTTATGCCTTAATTTGTTTATGACAGAATTTCAAAATCCAATTTTTTAGAGAGCTTAATTGATCGTAAATTGTAGGTTCTCTAATTTGTGCGAATACAAAACATGTTTAAATGCTGCCTAAGAATATTTGGTATTCGGATTGTCTAATTTACCGAGTTTTATGCTTCGAAATTTTCAGTCATGCAAATATGAAATTCTGATAACAGTCATCAGAGTAATTATTCTTGGCAATCTATTCAGTGTTAGTGTATTTTTACCATTTTCTTTCTCATAACTATTAATATATAAATTTTTTTTTCCCTCTTTCTAGGTGCGGCCACTGCAAGAAGCTTGCTCCGGAGGTAGTATTGTTCACCTCTTATTTTGGGGTTTCCGTTAAGTTCACCTCGTAAGCGTACGCAAATACTGATTTTCTATAATATTTATTCATGCAGTATGAGAAAGCTGCTTCTATCTTGAGTAGTCACGATCCCCCGGTTCTTTTGGCTAAAGTTGATGCCAATGATGACAAGAACAGAGAACTTGCAAATGAATTTGAAGTTAAGGGATTTCCAACAATTAAGATTCTGAGAAATGGGGGTAAGATTGTTCAAGAATACAAAGGTCCCCGTGAAGCAAATGGTATTGTTGACTATTTGAAGAAGCAAAGTGGTCCTGCATCAACTGAAATTAAATCTGCTGATGATGCTAGTGTTTTTATTGGTGAAAATAAAGTCGTTATTGTAAGTGATCTCCTGATCGGCCATTGTGCTTTTGCTTCGTTGTTGATTTGCATTGACCTGTAATTTTATTTTCCTTTATTTTCAGGTTGGGGTTTTCCCAAAACTTTCTGGAGAGGAGTTTGAGAACTTTACTGCATTGGCAGAGAAATTGCGTTCTGAATATGATTTCGGTCACACCTTGGATGCCAAACACCTTCCACGGGGAGAATCATCCGTGATTGGGCCCATAGTTAGATTATTCAAGCCATTTGACGAGCTTTTTGTTGACTTCCAGGTATTGTTGATTTCTGCAGATAGATTTTTGATGTAGTTTAATGTTTTTATCTGATTTGGTTGTGTATAATTGTCTGATGAATGTCTCATACTTGTAGGATTTCCACGTGGAAGCTCTAGAGAAATTTGTTGAAGATTCTAGTGTTCCAGTTGTGACTGTCTTTAACAATGACCCAAGCAATCACCCTTTTGTTGTCAAATTCTTTAACAGTCCACATGCAAAGGTAATATGCTATCCAAATCAAGTTTGTTCGTTCAACATTAAGCTGGAGGATTTGTCTTAATCATACTATTGTAGCAGTGTTTTATATTTGTTACTGAGTCCTCCCTTCTATTACTGTCATCCCATGGGGTTACCTTCTATTTTCCATGCTTGTTTTCACTACAATTTCTATTCCAAAATATTTATTATTTTCTTTTGCTTTTGTTTCCCCCAACCTTATTTAATCTCGTGTTCCAGAATTCTAAATTAAGATTTTGAAATTTTTAGGCAATGTTGTTCATCAACTTCACTGCTGACACTGCTGATTCTCTCAAATCAAAATACCATGAAACTGCTGAGCAATATAGACAGGAGCGCATAAGCTTTCTGGTGGGAGATGTTGAGGCTAGTCAAGGTGCATTCCAGGTTTGTATCAAAATAGTTTACATTCTGATTTTATAGTTATTCTTTGCTTAATATCAGTATTTGACATTATGAATTTGGCTTGTCCTTGCAGTATTTTGGCCTTAAGGAAGACCAAGTGCCTCTAATTATCATTCAACATAATGATGGGAAGAAATTTTTGAAGCCTAATTTGGAACCTGATCACATTTCAACTTGGTTGAAGGCATATAAGGTAATGCTTCTTCGCTTATGTCTTTTGCGTGTTGTAATTTGGTATCTTTATTTTTAGTAGTTAGGATATTTAGGTTTATTAATATCTTTAGTTTTAAAATTTTAAAATAATTGTATTCTTGCTGTTATTTGTCATGGATTGTATTTCTCTTTTCAAACTATTTCTCTCTATAATTTCAGGATGGAAATATTGAACCATATAAGAAGTCTGAACCTATTCCTGAAGTTAACAATGAACCTGTTAAAGTGGTAGTTGCAGACAGTCTTCAGGACATAGTTTTCAACTCGGGGAAAAATGGTATAATTTGTTGCTTCTTCTATTTGGTTTTATTCAATCAATTATCTGATAGATTTTGGCTTTCGATGTGAGCTAATCAAATATTTTTTTGAGGTAATTCTATTCCTTGCATTTGAAAGAGCACTATGCTCCAATAGAGATGATTAAATAATGAATACCTCTAGAGATCCAGATTTCTTGTAATATCAACCATTACATTTAATTAAGGGGTACGGCTTTGCTACATTTCTTGGACTAGACAAATTTCCATTTCTCTTCAAAGTATTAGTGTTGTCAACCAATTGCTATTATCATTGGTTGCAAAGTATAAAGAAAAAGTCTTTATAATTAAAATGTAAAGTGTGACCGTGGCAAAAAAACAAAAGAAAAGTGGGACTATTAAAGGAAAAGATAATTCACAATTAAAAGGTGGAGATAAAATGAAGAATTTTCATATAATTAAAATAATATTTATTTTTTAAATATAAAAGTTCTTGTGTGACATTTTTATTTAAAATTTAAAATATAATACAAAGCATTGCTAAGATCAATTTCCCAATATTTGAGATTATAAAAAAAATTAACTGTTACTGAGACATTTCAGGTTAGAAGTAATAATATTTTTTCAACTCATTTTTTCTAAATATGTTTAAAAATTAACACAAAAGGAAGGATTCTCTGGTTTATGAAATAAAAAAATTAATATGAATTGATTCAATTATTCCTTTTAAAAACTAAAGATTTTGGCAAAATAGAATGGTTTGTATTACTTGAATAAATATAATGGTTGTTATTACTAGAAATCTAGGGGAGTTACATCCTTAAATAATACGTCCTGTGGCGTCTTTTGTTACACTTGGATCTCGTGTGTTCAACATTGATTTACCAATGCTGTCTTTTAACTTCTATTTACTAGTGATTAAATGCTTTCATATAGAAGTTGAAGTTCTTGACTGTATGAAGCTGGATTTGTCATGGCTTACCACATTTCCTGTTTATGTAATCCATTGTCTATCTCCTTGCCTATATAGATCTTCTATAGGCCTTATAGAACTGACAATTTAATTGCTTGGTCTCTATGCATAACTTGACAAAGTTCTATATTGTATGTTTTTGTACAAAAATAAATTGCTCAATGTCATATAATTTTGCTCCTGTTTTCTTTTTTTGCAATTTTAGTTTGTGAAACATATACATCTGATACCATTATGTACCTGTGATTTTGTATAGCATTAATTGCACTTCTAAATTATCGTCTCTCATACTTCTCGTGTCGTGTGTGAATTATATAGTTACCTTGATCATACAGAGATAGCATTTGTTAACTATTAACACAAATACCTTGCAGTTTTGCTGGAGTTTTATGCTCCTTGGTGTGGTCACTGCAAAAAGTTGGCTCCAATATTGGAGGAAGTTGCTGTTTCATATCAAAGTGATCCTGATGTTGTTATTGCAAAACTGGTAAGCCATCATTTTAAGCTTTGAGGATTATGCGTATATTTATTTTGATCAATCACTTTGCACTATGGTGTAAGCAGCTTGATGACAGCACAACTGAAAGGGATTTGATACAAAAATAATTACACAACAATGGCTGTGATTGTGTGCAGATTTTAAATAAATATATGTTAATGAAATTACTTTTTAATTTTTTGCTAAACTTTGTTATGCACCTCATTTGTGTTACTTTCCAGGATGCAACTGCCAACGATATCCCAAGGGAGACCTTTGATGTCCAAGGTTATCCAACTCTGTACTTCAGGTCAGTAAGTGGAAAGATATCACAGTATGATGGAAATAGGACGAAGGAAGACATCATAGATTTCATTGAAAAGAACCGGGGTAAACCAGATCAGCAAGAACAAGGAAAAGATGAGCTTTGAAAACGTAAATATCTGTATTTCGTTAATATATTTTAATACTGAAACTCTGGCTGTAAAAAATCTGATCCTTGTTTAATCAGTAGATGCGTTCAGATCGCCAATGAGTTTTCTATATCTCTAGACTCTAGGTATCCTTGTGAAGGTAACGTCTACAATGCTCCAGGAAAATTTTGGAGTATCAATGCTCCATATGTTGTGAACCGTTGATCTGAGTTAAAAGTTTATCAATGGCTGGTGTTGTTTACCTGTGACCTTTGGTACAGATTACACTTGACACATTTGCACATTGAAATAATGTCCTTATATTATGGAAAATAATGTTTAGGTTTTGCAAAATGACTCCTCTGATTTTGAGGAGAGAGAGCGAGCGAGCGAGACAGACCGACCGATTGGTGTAAGGCTGTGCTTATGATGGTGCAACAATTTTATTATTTTTTATTTTTACTTTTTTGAGATTGTCTACGTCTTGTTTCCTATGCTCCTCTAATCTTTCGTAGCCAAAAACGTTGAATCCCTTTCTGCCACTGCCTGTGACCCAATACCAACACTACCACCACCAAAAGCCATCCAAAACCCAGAACCCAGTAGCTACCAATCCCCAGCACCTGAAACAAAACTGCACCCCAAACCCAGGAGCTACAACCCGTAAACGGCCACCATCCCCGCGAGCCTCCATAGCCAGGAAAACTAGCACACACCACCCACTCTGTGATGCTCCACCCCACTACCCAAACTATGCCTCGGATCCCTGTTTCAAAATCCCTGCTTTCAGGCGCTTCAGAGCCCCCTTTGTCCCTTGCAGCTTCTGTTTTGTTTTCTTTTTTCTTCTTTTTTTGTCAAATTTATTAGGATTGGTAGGACGATGCCTTCTGTTTTTATTGTTTTGGGCTGTCTTTTTTTTTTTTTGGTCTTTACACCATAATGTATCAGATCGAGTTTTCCAGTGTCCTTTGTCTTCGCTGGCGCTGCTAGGTTGCGGCTCTTGGTGACGGTGCTTGCAGCTGCGCACATGGAGTTTTCGACAATTGAATTTTTGGTCAACAAAACGGGAAGGATTAATAAGCAAAAAATTAGGGACAATAGCATTAATCAATTGCAAATAGTTATCTTAAATTTTTATTTTTTAGTTAAAACTTTAAACTATATTAATTATTGTAATTAGTTCTTTATAGTTTATTTAATTTAAGTTAGTTGATTAACGAAATATTAGGTGACAAAAATTTATAAAGTATTCTCAATATATATATTTTAGGCAAGTTTATAACCATTCATATTTAATTTAATATTTTGTTTTGTGATTTAATGACATATATAGTTTAAGTATCACGGTACTGTTGAGATGTAATTCTGTTAATTAGTTAAACTGTTTAGTAGTTATTAATGACCAATGCTGTTAATAGCAGTTGTAGACTCTCCTACATATAAATGGAGTCATTGTAAAGTGTTTCAATAATAAGTGAATAATATTTTGATTCTTTCATCTATGTGAGTATATCATTTTGTCCCAACAAATTGGTATTTCAGAGCTGTGTTTGTTCTTTGGAACTTGAAATTCTTTCGCAAAGATGACATCTTCGAATGGAAACTTTCTTGCTTCTTTTCCTGTTCTCAATGACAAGAACTATGATAAATGGTGCGCCCAGATGAGGGTGATCTTTCGTTTCCAAGATGTTTTGGAAGTTGTGAAGGATGGTGTTCAAGAATTAGAAAAGAATGCCACTGATGCGCAGAAAGCCACTGATCGTGAATTGAAGAAGAAAGATTGTAAGGCGTTATTTCTCATTCATCAGTGTGTGGATTCAGATATTTTTGAGAAGATTATATCTGCTAATACTACAAATGAGGCATGGGATATTCTTGACAAGTCCTATGCGGGTGCTGACAAATTAAAGAAGGTGAAAGTGCAGACCTTGCGATGGCAGTATGAGCTTCTGCAGATGAATGATCAAGAGAGTGCGACTGAGTATTTTACTCGAATGTTATCCCCTACAAATCAAATGAAGACCTGTGGTGAGACAGTGACTGATTTGATGATTATTGAGAAGGTTTTGAGGACCTTAACTCCAAGGTTCGATCACTTAGTGGTGACCATAGAGGAGGCTAAGAATCTTGAAGAAATGAAGGTGGAGGAATTGCAAGGGTCCCTTGAAGCACATGAGCCGCGTCTCAAAGAAAGAAACTCTGAGAGATCTTCTGAGCAAGCCCTACAAGCTCAGACAAACAAGAAAAATAACTATGATGGTGGCAAGAACAAGAAGAGGAAAGGAAAATGGAAGAATTACAAATTGAAAAATTCTGGTGAAGGCCCAAGTAATACTTCAGAACAAAATTACAATGAAGGAAACAACAAGAAGAGTAGAGGCAACACTAATGGTGGCAACAAGAAATTCACCAAGAGAGGGATCCAATGCTATAACTGTCAGAAGTAGGGACACTTTGCTGATGAGTGCAGATCTAGCAAAAGCTCACAAGGAAAGAATGATGAGGTGCAATTTGCACATGGAGAAGATTCACATTCAGATGATGTGTTGCTGTACTTGAATACAGGCTGTTCCAATCACATGACTGGTCATAAAGAATGGTTCATGAATCTTAATGAGAAAGTGAAGAGCAAGATCAAGTTTGCAAATAACAGCACTGTTATTGCTGAAGGTGTTGGCAGGGTACTGGTCCAGAGGAAAGATGGGAAGCAATCCTTCATTAGTGACGTTCTTTATGTTCCCAACATGAAGAACAGTTTGCTTAGCCTTGGACAATTGTTGGAGAAGGGCTACTCGATGAAGATGGAGCTTGGTCAACTGAAGGTGTTTAACAATAAAAGAAGACTGATCTTGAAGGCTCTTTTGTCTAAGAACAGAACCTTCACGATTAGGTTTAGATCATGGAGCACCGATGCTTAGCCACTACAATCAGTCATGTGAGTTGGGTTTGGCATCACAGGTTTGGGTATCTAAATTTTAGAAGCCTAAGCTTGTTGAAGGGCAAGAACATGGTGCATGGCCTTCCTTCCATCCAAATGCCAAAGTAATTGTGTAAAGAATATTGTGAGTCCAAGCAACCCAGGAATTCTTTCAAGTTAGAGATTCCAATTAGAGCAGCTGAGAAGCTTGAGGTGATCTACTCTGATATGTGTGGTCCATTTAAAGTAAAATCACTGGGAGGTAACAACTATTTTGTGTCTTTTATTGATGAGTATACCAAAAAAATGTGGGTCTACCTCATTAAGAAAAAGAGTGAAGTATTTGCTGTTATTAAAAAGTTTAAATTGATGGCTGAAAAACAAAGTGGAAGTGTAATCAAAGTACTTAGAACAGATGGAGGAGGTGAGTATACCTCACTTGAATTCTAGAAATGTTGTGATGAGGAAGGGATAGAGCATGAGGTGACAGCACCATACACACCCCAACATAATGGTATTGCTGAAAGAAGAAACAAAACTATTCTAAACATGGCCAGAAGCATGATGAAAGGGAAGAAGATACCGCATTATTTCTGGGGGGAGGTAGTGTCAACTGCTGTCTATATCTTAAATAGAAGCCCAACCAAAAGACTAATAGGTACCACACCTGAAGAAGCATGGTCAGGGAAGAGGCTAGATGTGAGCCATTTTCGAATATTTGGCTCTTTATGCTTTAGACATGTACCTGAATAGGTTAGAAAGAAATTGGATGGTAGAGCTGAACAAATGGTGCTTCTTGGATATCATCCAACTGGTGCTTACAAGTTGTATGATCCAAAAGGGAAAAAGGTTGTTATCAGTAGATATGTCATGGTAGATGAAACCAAGAGTTAGAGCTGGGAAACAAGTGCTGCCAGTAGCAGTGAAAGGAGTGTGATTGTGAGCCTTGAAGGTGATCAAGGTGGAGAAAGATGTGCAACACCTGAAACTCAGAGGAGAAGGCCTCAGAGGGAAAGGTATCTAAGACAGAGGTTAAATGAGTATGAAGTGTTTCTTGACACAACAATTACTGCAGAAGGGGACTTGGTGCACTTTGTATTGCTTGCTGCATCAGAACCTGTGAATTTAGAGCAAGCCCTGCAAGATTCACGTTGGAGAGCTGCTATGGAGGAAGAACTGAAGTCAATTAAAAAAAATTAGACCTGGGAATTAGTGTCTTTGCCTCATCAAAAGAGACAAATTGATGTGAAGTGGGTCTATAAAACTAAAGTGAAGCCTAATGGGGAAATGGTCAAGTATAAGGCCAGATTAGTGGCATAGGGTTTCCTACAAAAACCTGGCCTGGATTTTCATGAAGTTTTTGCTCTAGTTGCAAGGATTGAAACAATCAGACTTGTGGTTGCAATAACTAGCTACATGGGGTGGTCATTGTACCAATTGGATGTTAAATCAACTTTCTTTAATGGGCCATTAGAAGAAGAAGCCTATGTGAGTTAGCCACCTAGCTTTGAAGTGAATGGTCAAGAGGACAAGGTGTATAGGCTGAAGAAGGCTTTATATGGCCTGAAACAGGCTCCTCGAGCCTAGAACAAGAGAATAGATAGTTTTCTCTTGCAGCAAAATTTTGTGAAATGTACTACTGAACATGGTGTTTATGTTAGAAACTCAGTAGCTTCTTACTCTTTGATTGTGTGTCTCTATGTGGACGACTTGTTAGTAACTGGCAGTAATGAAGTAGAAATATCTTAATTCAAGAAGAGAATGATGGAAGAATTTGAAATGTCAGATTTAAGGGTGCTGTACTATTTTCTTGGAATAAAGTTTGCTGCTACCAACAAATGCATCTTCTTGCATCAGAAGAAGTATGCAGCAAATGTTTTGAGGAGGTTTAACAAGACTAACTGTAATCCAGTTACAACTCCAACTGAAACTGGTCTTAAGTTGGAAAAGGAAAGGAGTGAGTAGCTGGTTGATGCTACTTTATACAAACAGATTGTAGGGTCATTAAGGTATTTGTGTCATACTAGACCTGGCCTGCTCTACAGTGTTAGTTTGATAAGTAGATTTATGGAAAAACCAAGGACACCTCATCTTATGGCAGCTAAAAGGATCTTAAGGTATATTAAAGGAACATTGGACTTTGGCATATTGTTTCTTAATAATAAAAAATACACAAAGGTAGAGATGTTTGGCTATTCTAACTCTGATTGGTGTGGAGATAAGGATGACCGAAAAAGTACAGTAGGGTATGTTTTCATGTTTGGCAAAGCACCAATTTCATGGTGCTCAAAGAAACAAAGTGTGGTAGCATTGTCCTCGTGTGAAGCAGAATATATAGCTGCATCTATGGGAGATTGTCAAGCTTTGTGGCTCTACTAGAGGAGCTAAATTTAAGAGGGTCTAAACCAATGAAGTTGCTGATTGACAACAAGTCAGCAATTGATTTGGCCAAGCATCCTATTGCACATGGTAGGAGCAAACACATTGAGACTAGATTTCATTTTCTACAAGATCAAGTGAATAAAGAGAGACTAGATTTCATTTTCTGCAATATCAATTGAATAAAGAGAGACTTGAATTGGAGTATTGTAGATCAGAGGAATAGGTTGCAGATATCCTGACCAAACCTCTGAAGTGTGTCAAGTTTCAAGATCTTAGAAATAAGCTGGGAATGTTGTCTCTAACTAATATGAATTAAGGGGTGTGTTGAGATGTAATTCTGTTAGTTAGTTAGACTGTTTAGTGGTTATGAATGACCAATGCTGTTAATAGCAGTTGTAGACTTTCCTATATATAAAGGGAGTCATTGTAAAGTGTTTCAATAATAAGTGAATAATATTTTGATTCTTTCATCTATGTGAGTATATCGTTTTGTCCCAATAGGTACAATTTAAGTGGAGGAATATAATAAAAAATTTTATGTTACACAAAAGCATATAAATTATTAGTGATCTATTTATGATGCCAATGATTCACTTGGTTATGCTTTGTTATTTAGTTGATTGATATTAGTTGCAGTGTCTTAACTTTGTGGTGTTTAATGTGCACCCCGCAGAAAGGGTGCACCATTGCGACTCCAACGTAAAACCATTGGATATGTGTCAAAACAGATTGGCAGATGAGATTGAGCACAAATAACCTATTTATAGGGGTGGAAATAGATCAAGCTGTCTGTCAAGGGCTTATGGCATGACTTGTCTGAGGCTTGGCCTGACTTGACTTATTTATTAAACAAGTTAGGTTAAGGCTTTTTTAAAAGTCTGTTTAACTAAAAAGGCCAAGTCTCAGATTATCTAATAGGTCATTTAAGTCTAGTAGGCCGGCCTAGCCTATTTAACTATATATAATATAATATATATTATTATAATAATTGTTATAAATTATAATTATAATTATTAATTTATTATAATATATTCATATTTTTTAATTAAATTTTAATAAAAGTCAATAACTAAAACTAAAATTAATAAGTTAGAATAGAAATAACATATTTATTAATATATTTAATATAGTATATTTATTAGAATGAAAATAATAAGTTAATATTCACCTCGTACTTTTATATATGCTCACTACTTTCTTACTCTGGTCTTTAGTCAATGTGGGACTTTGAGATATATGCTGATGATCACATATTTGATACATTAATAAGCCTTCATTTTTAGTCATTTACACTCTCCATGTACTTAATTGACTGAGTTTGATTATGTTTTGTAAGTTTGGACTCAAATTGGACCTAATTAAATTTTTCAGCATAATTTACGTCTTACATTATTTCTATATTTAGGCTATATCTTGGGATGTAGGTAACCAAATGAGGTGAATCTAGTGACCTTTTAAAGATAAGAGAGAGCTCTATAACTTTCATGAAGACCTCAAAGGTCCAATAACACGAGTAGATAACTCAAATTGGGGTTGAAGTAAGAATTAGAGTGCTGTTTCTTACAGCTTGACCTATGTGTACTATTCATGCCATATTTCAGATTAGAGGTTGTCAAATAGGCTACAATTTTGATGCTGAATAGTTGAGACCTATATCTATAACTTTCATGCTGAACACTTTTCGAGAATATGAGGCCTAATGGGTGATATTGAGCTTGCAAGTCAGAACAGAGGAGCTGTGACTAGGTCTGAGCAGTGTACAGTAATTTGAACGTATATAGAGTTATAGAAATGATATTGGACTCAAACCAAAGCCATTTGAAAGCTAAGATCCAGGCCTACAACCTTCATGAAGATCATATTTACTTATTCTGACGCATTCAATGACTTCAGAGCTAAATGATTTCGGAGACAAGGAATCTTCATAATTTTCCACTCACCAAAAGTCATTTGGCATTTTTCACTCATTTTCCAATCATTCACTCACTAATGACTCAGCCCCCTTGTCATTTTGTATCTCTAATTCTCTATAAAAGGGGGTCTTGGCAGATCATTGAGGAGGTTAGGTGTTAGGTACCAAAATGATGTTAGTTTGTTACTAGGTTTTCTTGTAGTAATTTTCCTTTGTTCTAAATTGAAGTCATGTTCTTCTTCTTCTTCTTCTCTCTTTCTTTCTTCTTATCTATGAGTAACT
Source organism: Ormosia semicastrata (assembly GCA_029884595.1). Classification (NCBI taxonomy): domain Eukaryota; kingdom Viridiplantae; phylum Streptophyta; class Magnoliopsida; order Fabales; family Fabaceae; genus Ormosia; species Ormosia semicastrata. The sequence goes on from JAQQTO010000063.1 coordinate 106,409,529, forward strand.
AAGTTTCATTTTGCTTGGGTGAAAGAGTGAAGCTCTTGGTAATGAAATAAGGTTAAATTAATTTCTCTTTTGTACTTAAATGATATATTTTCAAGTGGTCATTATACGTATTGTATTTTGTTTCCAATCAATTTAGAAACCCTCCTTGTAAAGTGGAGTTCTTAATTTGTTGTAGACAAGAGATTGACACAATGAATGCTTTAATCCATTTCCAAGTGTGGTGTTAGAAACTCTCCTTGTAAAGTGGAGATCTTGATTTGTTGTAGACAAGATTTTGACACAATGAATGCTTGATCCCATTTATGAGTAGTGATATTAATAGATGATTAAAGGAATTATAATATAATTACATATATAATTTTTAATTAACTTTAAATGTTGTATTTTCTTATTGGAACCTCCGTTATGTGTGGATTCTAATTGAGTTATAAAAGAATTAATCTTGTCCTTAATTTATTTACCAAGAGTGGATCTCCTAACTCAAGCAATTCCTTTTGATTTGTGACCAATTTTTATTACCTTTATTGTTGTAACAAAATATTTTTCTTACGTCAAATAAATTTTTCTTCATCAATTCCCTGTGGGTCAACCTCGGACTCACCGAAAATTTATTACTTGAGATAACCTGCACTTGAGTTTGTAACTTTTAATCCCACATTAAGTTTTTGGCGCCGTTGCCGGGGACTTGATTTGAAGAACAAATTTATGGTGTAAATATTTTGTGTATATATTATACTCTTTTAATCTTTTTTTGTACTTACTAACGTACTAACTTAGTGGAGGAAACTCTCCCTAATTTCTCTGATTTAATCTTTAATCATTAATGAAATAATCTTTCTTCTTCTCTTCTCTCTCGCCGGAGCAAAAAACAGCTTGCCGATTCTCTGGTTTTCATATTTTAAATTTACTTTTTGCACTTTATTTTCTGTATATTATCTTTTGTCATTTATTTTTTGTTATTTATTTTCTGTCATTTATTTTTGTTTACTAACTTACTAACTTACTAACTTTCTTACTAACTATCTAACTTTTTACTTTACCCGCTTCTAACATTTTAATTTATCTGCATACTAACTTTTTAATTTTTCTGTTTATTAACTTATTTGGTTGTTGGTTTATACCACACCCTTGTTAATATTTATTTGGTGGTCGGTTTATACAACATCTTTGTTAATATTTAATGGACGGTTTATACTGTTACTTGTACATTTTTTTTCTATTTTAAGTTACTTGTTTATGCTTAATTGGTATCGTGATTTAAATTATGATCGTTTGGTTAAAGTTAATCATAGTACTTTACATATTGATTTGTTTGGATCACAATCACACACATCAAACATAATGACTAAAAATGAAAGTGTGCATGATGAACATGAAAATCAACCATTGCGAACCATGCGTGAGTATTTGTAACCTTCTCGAAATTCTAGTCCATCATGTTTTATCTTTCCACTCAATGCAAACAATTTTAGATTCAAGTCAGGTATGATTTCTTTACTTCCTAATTTCAATTTCCATGGTTTAGAATCTGAAAACCCATACTTACATCTAAAAGAATTTGAGGAAGTATGTACCACTTTTCATGATCAAACTTGCACTGAAGAGGTTGTTAAGCTTAAATTATTTCCTTTTTCTTTAAAAGATAAAGCAAAAGCTTGGCTTAACACTTCGAAACCGAGATCAATTGGCACATGGCAAGAAATGCAAGGTGAGTTTTTAAAGAAATTTTTTCTAACACATAAAACCAATGCTTTGAAAAGAAAAATCCAAATTTTTTTCCAAAACTCAAATGAAGCATATTTTCAAAGTTGGGAATGTTTTAAAGATTTATTGAATTCTTGCCCACATCATGGCTTTGAAAAATGACGCACTATAAGCTTCTTTTATGAAGGGTTAACACCCGAAACTAAACAATTTATGGAAACAATGTGCAATGGTGAGTTTCTTGATAAAGAACCTGAAGAAGCTTTAGACTATTTAGACCATTTGGCTGAAAATTCTCAATCTTGGCATGATACTAATCCTTCTGAAAATTCAATTAGATTTAACCTTGCAAATGTTAGTAAAGGAAAATATCATCTTAGTCAAGAAGAAAATTTAAATGCTAGGTTTGCTAGTTTGGTTAGAAAGATTGAAGCCATGGAATTAGAGAAAGTAAAAGAAATCAAATCTGTGCAAAATGAAGAAATTTGTAGCATTTGTGATGAATTGGGACACTCAACAAATAAATGTCCAAAAATTCCTATTTTTAAGGAAGTTGTGCATGAGCAAGTAAATGCAATGAACAATTTTAAAAAATCATTCACTTTTTCTTTTTCAGATACATATAATCCGGGATGGAGAAATCACCCGAACTTCAGTTAGAGGACTAACAATCAGGCACAATTCATGCAACCACCACCTCCTCAGGCATAGCAGGATTCTCAAAATTCTTAAGGATACGCACCTTATGTCCCACCATATAGGAAAAATCTTGAGGGAACATTACATGCATTCATGGAAAAGCAAGAGGCCCTTAATAACTAAAACACTCAAGCTATGATTGACATAAAAGACACTCTTGCTAAACTTTCTTCTGCACTTGCCATTCACGAGAAAGGAAAATTTCTCTCTCAATCTCAACCAAATCCCAAGGGTCAGTATAGCCTAAATGAGGGTAGTTCAGAAAGTCAAAAAATAGATCAAGTCAACTCAGTGATAACTCTTAGGAGTGGAAATGTTGTTGAAAAATAAATTCCTAAACTTTTTGAGAAAGATGATGAGTCAAGTCCCAAAGATGAGGAAGGAGTTGATAAGCCACCTAGTCAAAAAGAGACCAAACCCTCTCTTTCACCCCCATTTCCTCAAGCATTAAATAATTCAAGTAAAGTGAACCATAACAGTGACATTTTTAAAATTTTTAAACAAGTGAAGGTTAATATTCCTCCGTTAGATGTTATCAAACAGATTCCTTGTTATGCCAAATTTTTGAAAGACTTGTGCACTGTTAAAAGGAAACATAATGTGAAAAAGAATGCCTTTTTGACTGAACCGGTAAGCTCCATTGTTCAAAACAATAATGAGTTGAAATATAAAGACCCTAGTTGTCCTACAGTTTCATGCATTATTGGTGAACATAAAATTGAACGAGCTTTACTTGATCTTGGTGCTAGTGTTAATTTACTTCTATATTCAGTTTATCAGCAACTCAATCTTGGTTAGTTAAAACTAACTTCTGTAACTCTTCTACTTGCTAATAAATTAATTAAAATTCCAAAAGGAATAGTGGAAGATGTGTTGGTACAAGTTGATAAATTCATATATCTTGTGGATTTTGTGTCTTGGAAACTGAACCTATAGTTGATAGTTCTAAGTCAGTTCCTGTTATTCTAGGTCGCCCATTTTTTGCAACATCTAATGCTCTGATAAATTGCAAAAATGGAGTGGTGAAGTTAACATTTGGAAATATGACACTGGAGCTTAATGTTTTCAACATGTGCAAGCAACCACATGAAGTTTATAATGACAATGAAGAGATTGAAGGGATTGAGGCCATTATAGATGATCATCTTCAAACCAAAAGTTCTTCTGACCCATTAAAAATTTATTTAATTAATTCATTAGATTCATCTACACAATTAGATGATGATATTTCTGAAATATGCTCTTTGCTTGACTGTACACAGGAAATGGAATACAAAGGAAGGAAGCCAAGATTCGAAGAGCTAAAACCCATGAATGATGATAACCATGAAGAAGTACCCACACTGGAACTAAAGCCATTACTTGCTAGGTTAAAGTACACATTTTTGGGAGAAGAACAAAGTTTTCCAGTGGTAATTTCCTCATCCCTGACCAAAGAACAAGAAGGTATGTTGATAGAAGTACTTAAAAGGCATAAAAATGTAATTGGATGGACATTAAAGGACATAAAAGGCATTAATCCATTAATTTGTACACATAGAATACATTTAGAGGATAATGCTAAAACATCTCAATAACCTCAAAGAAGATAAAATCCATACATGAAAGAGGTAGTTAGAGCTGAAGTTCTTAAATTACTTGATGTTGGAATTATCTATCCTATCTCTGATAGCCAGTGGGTAAGCCCTACACAAGTTGTGCCTAAGAAATCTAGAATAACAGTGGTTGAAAATGAAAAAGGAAAATTAATACCTACCTGAGTCTCATCTAGTTGGCGTATGTGTATTGATTTCAGAAAATTGAATGCAGCCACTAGGAAAGATCATTTCCCTTTGCCTTTTCTTGATCAGATTCTGGAAAGAGTAGTAGGACATTCCTACTATTGTTTTCTTGATGGTTATTTAGGGTATAATCAAATACCAATTGCATTAGAGGATCAAGAAAAAACCACTTTTACGTGCCCCTTTGGGACTTTTGCATATAGAAGAATGCCTTTTGGTCTTTGTAATGCTCCGACAACTTTTCAAAGATGCATGTTAAGTATTTTCAGTGACATGATTGAACATTATTTAGAGGTTTTTATGAATGATCTGACAGTTTTTGAAAATTCTTTTGAAAATTATCTTGATAATTTGGAAAAAGTTCTTCAAAGATGTGAAGAAAAAAGATTTGTGTTAAATTAGGAAAAATGTCATTATATGGTTACCTCAGGAATAGTGTTAGGTCATGTGATATCTTCTAAAGGAATTGAAGTTGATAAGACCAAAGTTGAATTAATTGCTTATTTGCCTTCCCCAAAAATAGTAAGAGAAGTTCATTTTTTTTAGGACATGCATAATTTTACAGAAAATTCGTAAAGGACTTTAGTGCAATATCTAGACCATTATGTAGTCTTCTAACAAAAGATGCACCATTTGATTGGACCCAAGATTGTCAGAAATCTTTTAAAAAATTAATCGGTCTTTTGACTTCTGCTCCTATTATGCAATCTCCTGATTGGTCTTTACCTTTTGAGTTGATGTGTGATGCCAGTGATTTTGCTGTTGGTGCTGTTTTAGGACAGAGAAAGGAAGTTAAGTCTCATGTAATTTATTACGCAAGTCGAACTTTGAATAGTGCACAAATGAATTATACCACTACTAAAAAAGAATTACTTACTGTAATTTTTACATTGAACAAATTTTGAGCTTATTTAATTAGTTCTTCCACTGTTGTTTTTACTGATCATGCTGCTATTAGATATTTAATGTCTAAGCAAGATGCCAAACCTAGGTTGATACAGTAGATCTTGTTGCTTCAAGAATTCAACATCACAATAGAAGACAAGAAAGGAGCTGAAAATATTATTGCAAATCATTTGTCCAGACTTACAACAGGCTCATCTTTTGATAGCACACCTATCAATGATTCTTTTCCTGATGAATTTTTATTTTCTGTCAATTCTATGCCTTGGTTTGCTAACATTGTCAATTTTCTTGTAACAGGTAAGATGCCGCTTTAATGGACTCACCAAGACAGAAAAAAGTTTTTGATTGAGGTGAAAAATTTCTATTGGAATGACCCATATTTGTTCAAATATTGTCCTGATCAAATCTTTCGGAGATGTGTACCCGACAATGAGGTAAGTAGTGTCATTAAATTTTGTCATTCAGAAGCATGTGGAGATCATATTTCTTCAAAGAAAATAGCTGCGAAAGTCTTGCAGTGTGGATTTTATTGGCCCACTTTATTCAATGACAGTTATACTTTTTTCAAAAGTTGCAAAAATTATAAAAAATTAGGGTCTATTTCTAAAAGAAATATGATGCCTTTGAACCCTATCATTGTCATTAAAATTTTTGATTATTGGGGAATTGATTTCATGGGTCTATTTCCATCATCATTTGTATATGTGTACATTTTGGTTACAGTTGATTATGTCTCAAAATGGATTGAGGCGATTCCATGTCGGCACAATGATCATAAAACTGCTCTAAAATTTTTAAAAGAAAATGTTTTGAGTTGATTTGGAATTCCTCAAGATATCATCAGTGATGGGAGAAAACATTTTTGTAATAAACCATTTGAATCTTTAATGAAGAAATATGGCATCACACACAAAATTGCTACCTCTTATCACCCTCAGACAAGTGGACAAGTAGAATTAGCAAATATGGAGATTAAACAAATTTTGGAAAAAATGGTTAACCCAAATCGTAAAGATTGGTCTTTAAGACTAAACAATGCACTTTGAGCTTACCGTACTACTTTAAAAACATCTTTAGGCATGTCTCCCTATCGGTTAGTTTATGGAAAACCTTGTCACTTGCTTGTAGAATTAGAGCATAAAGCATTTTGGGCCATTAAAGCTTTCAACTTAAGTCTTGATGATGCTTCCAAGTTACGCAAATTGCAATTGAATGAACTTGAGGAATTGAGAAATGATGCATATGAAAACTCAAAGATTTATAAAGCTAGAATAAAAGCTTTTCATGACAAATCAATTTTGAGAAAAACTTTTGAAATTGGTCAAAAAGTTCTGCTTTATAATTCTCGTATTCACCTATTCCCTAGAAATTTGAGATCTAGGTGGATTGGTCCCTTTATTGTCAAACATGTGTATCCTTATGGGGCCATAGACATTGAGAATCCTAGGAATGATAATGTTTTAAAGGTCAATGGACAAAGACTCAAACCATTTCTGGAACATCAAGTTGCTGAGGTAGAATCCATCTCTCTTTCTAATCCTTATTATGAGTAGAATTTATTTTAATTTTGTTCTTTCTTTTTTGCAGTTCTTTCTGTTCCTGGTTAAATGGCGGATAACAATACTCCGTGACTCTCAAGTCAGTTTGTTTTTTAGTTTTCCATAATAACTGATTCCTTCTCCTTCAAAATGGATGTCATTCTCTCAAATCTAAGAAAGTATTTCCTTTCTGTTCCTAAAAATGCTCTAACCAAAATCTACAAAGTTAGGTGTGAAAGACTGAGACTGTTAATGTACAAGGGCATCCTAGAAGATATACACTAGATAATCGAAGCAAAGGTTTGTTTAGCCGGTGAATCTTCAGAATCATTTGTCCCATATATGCCGGGTCTCGGTAAAAGTTCATTTTCAAAAAGGAGAAGAGCAAAAAGAATGCAAGTTTGTTATAAATGTGCACGATGGAATTGTAACATGCGATGTCGTTCTTTGGGGATAGTTTCTGCAAACAGAGAAGATAAAATATTCGTCATTAAGAATGGACTGAGTAAGGAGTCATTAGATAATATCTTATTGACTCTTGAGACGCATTCTTGTGGGGTTGTGCAGCGTGAACTTCTTAGTTTGTGGAATATTTTCGGGGACGAGCAAGAGCGTTACAGTCTTGGGAATTTGACTCAAAAAGACCCCATTTGCTAATTTATAAGAAAATTGGATGGAAAGCTTATCCTCGACTCATAGAAGGCGTTTAAGCCGTTTTTGGATGTGAAACCAGAGGAAGATGTGAGCTACAATCACAACAACATGTATATATTATCTTCTACATCTTCAAAAACAAAAAAGGACAAAAAAAAAAAAAAAGTAAAAAAAAAAAGAAGAAAAAAAGAGAAAAAAAATTGAAATAAAAAAGAATAAAAAAAGGCGAAACTTCGGTTGTACTTGGTCTTTAATTAGATTAGGAGCCCTTGCCAGTAGCAGACCCGTCATTGACTCGGGTGGACCTTCGTACGCTGGTCGGTAAAAAAGGTTCGTGTGCCATGCTCTGTAGAGAGCCGCGCAAGCATTCCTAGGTTTTAACCATAGGCTCTGCTTGCTGATAGACAGATAGAAGCGTCCCGTGTTTGCATTCTCGCGTGACAATGCCTCTGAGCTGGATCTTGTGATTTAATGCCATGGGCTCTCCAGCGACCTCTCACTGGCTGTGGTCACTGGTCGTCGTATTTAGATTTTCTCTCTTTAACTAGAGGGACGATGCATAGGCTGGGATATCCCACAAGCGGGAGGGAGAAGAATGCCCAGATTGGCTGAGCCGTCTTGGTATTACTGCACTCATGATGCGCAGTATAAAGATACGCCATGAAACTTGTACATAAAGGTATATAATCATTTGTTATTATTATTTTATCTTTGTATGATTTTGTTAAATTTTGGTTTTGGACAGATGATCCTTTGGATAGGGTCCTTCGAGGGTTTCTAGGCTTCTTTACCCTGATGGTTTTCTTGAAGTAAAAAAAAACAAATAAAAATAAAAAAAATTCTTAAATTCAAACTTTTCTGACAACAGCCAACCTACCCATATAGGAGCTATTATTACTTTTTCTATTCTCTTCCCTATTTAAACACTCAATTTTCTTCACTTTCCTACAACTCGTAATCATTCAAAGAGAGTGTGAGTGCAGAAATGAAGGGAGCTTCTTCTTCTATTCGTAGACTTACCAATATCTGTGTATTTTCTGGGTCAACTTATGGGAAGGGTTTAGAGTATGTAGACACAGCAATCACTCTTGGTCGAACACTTGCTGCGAGGAAAATTCATTTAGTATATGGGGGAGGTAACATTGGGTTAATGAATATTGTATCACTTGCTGCACATTTAAGAGGCAGTCAGGTTTTAGGTATCATTCCTAGACCTTTAGCTCGACAGAATATCACTAGAAAAACAATTGGGGAAGAGCTTCAAGTATCATCTATAGATGAACGAATGAGGACAATACTTGCAAACTCTGATGCATTCATAGCCTTACCGGGTGGTTTTGGTACTTTGGAAGAAAATTTTTAAATTGTCTCTTGGGCCCAACTGAATATCTACCATAAACCCATAGGTTTGTTAAATGTTAATAATTTCTTTGATAATTTGTTATCTTTTGTTGACCATGCTGTGGAACAGAAATTTGTCACACCTTCTGCAAGACGACTCTTTATCTCTGCTTCCACTGTTGATGAGTTGATTGATAAATTAGAAACTTTTGTTTATGAACCTGATCCAGTAACAGCTCAGATAGATTGGTCAAGAGGCAGCAACAAGAGAGGCAACAACAAGGGAGGCAGCAAGGAAAAAGATTGTGATCTGACACTTCATCTATAACTTTTCTTTATCTTTGATTTTATTTATTGTACTTTGTTTCTGTTTAATTTTGTGTAAAGTTTTTCTTTTCAGTAATTGCAGCAATAGGTAATATATTCTATCCTTTACCTATCTATGTTTTGACATTGAGGACAATGTTGTGATCTGGTTGGGGGGAAGGATGATTGTGAAAAAAAAAAAAAAAAAAACATAAAAAAACCCAAAAACAAAAAAGGAAATTAGGAAGTGTGTTTGTTAATATGTTTGTTGTGTTAGGAAGGATGAAAAAAAAAATCCAAAATATATATATATATATATAAAAAAAAATATATATATATATATATATATAGGAGTGTGTTTATTAATATGTTTGCTGTGTTTGTCATCAATTTATTAACAACAAAAATAATTAAGGATGACAGAGTAAGGAGTAAATTAATTACTCTTGAGACGCATCAAAATTGATAGCAGAGTAAAGAGTAATTGGGTAGACAACTAGTTTGTGTGGAAGTAGCATTTCAAATTCAGGGAAAGTTGCATGATTGAGTTAATTGTCTTCTTTCTTAAAAGTTACATGCTTGGTTATGGATGTTGAATTAGTGGACTGAGAATGATAGAATATGCCTTGTGAGATTTTGTGCCTATTGATAAATGGATAGAACATTTGTACCATTCTCTTCTTTCTTATGTGATTTTCACTCATGGAATTGTTACTCTAGAACTTGTTTTGATTCTTTTTGAGACTATATTTTCACATGTATACCTAAACATGATTGAGACATTTTTCTTGAAATAGCTACTTTAGCCAAATAGCTAACCTTGTATATTTTTCGTTGCTTAACCCATTTGAGCTTATTTGACCATTCCTTATTTCTAGCTCATTATGTGCCTTAAATGAAAAATCATGCTCTTACCCGACCTTAGGGAATAAGAGAACATTAGCTTTGTCATTGGATGAGTTCTTGAACAAGTGTGGGGGTGTGTATGCAAAATGGTTAAAAAAATTTGAGCTTGCTATTTAAATGTATATATTATGTTCTTCTTCTTCAAAATCAAAAATCAAAAATAAAAAAAATAAAAAAAATGTAAAAAGAAAAAGAAGGTCAACAAGGCAATAAAGGAAATGAAAAGAATATGTAAATAGAATTTGTATTAGGTGGAGTTAGGATGAACTTTCATGCTTGTTAATTGAACTCAGCTCTCATGCTCTTTTATTCTCTGGTATTTAACTTATCATATCCATATTACCTCCTCCTTTACCTTGACCCCATTACAACCTTGAATAAAGTCCTCATGATTTGTGTATGCATGTATTCTGAGTAGTGGAGAAGTAGAAGATAAGCAAGCTTATGGTAATGCAATTTTCATAGGTTGAATTGAGAGAAATACATACCTTTTAAACACTTGAGGGATTGAGAGTGAATCATGTGAAGATCTATCATTCTTGACTCATACTTTTCAATTAAACTTTCCTTGCTTATTGGTTTGAGATGTGAAGATATGTTACCTCATGAATGTTTTGATTACTTAAATGATTGGTTGCTCTTCATTTTTAAATATTATTAGAAATTGAGTCTTTTAGAGTGTTTAGCTTTTGAGTCTGTTTCGTTATTTTTTTTTAGTGAGTGGTCTTATGTGTTTTGCTCAGGAGTGCAAAAAGCTAAGTGTGGGAGAATTTGATAATAACATATTTGATACATTAATAAGCCTTCATTTTTAGTCATTTACACTCTCCATGTACTTAATTGATTGAGTTTGATTATGTTTTGTAAGTTTGGACTCAAATTGGGCTTAATTGAATTTTTTAGCATAATTTATGTCTTACGTTATTTCTGTATTTGAGCTATATCTTGGGATGTAGATGGCCAAATGAGGTGAATCTGGTGCATTTTAAAGATTAGAGAGAGCTTTATAACTTTCATGAAGACCTCAAAGGTCCAATCACACGAGTAGATAACTCAAATTGGGGTTGAAGCAAGAATTAGAGTGTTGTTCTTGATAGCTTGACCTATGTGTATTGTTTATACCATATTTCAGGTTAGATGTTGTCAAATAGGCTAAAATTTTTATGCTAAATAGTTGAGACCTATATCTACAACTTTTATGTTGAACACTTTTCGAGAATCTAAGGCCTAATGGGTGATATTGAGGTTGCAAGTCAGAACAGAGGAGCTATGACTGGGCCTAAGTAGTGTGCAGTAATTTGAACGTATATGGAGTTATAAAAACGATATTGGACTCAAACGAAAGCTATTTGAAAGCTAAGATCCAGACCTAAAACCTTTATGAAGATCATATTTGCTTATTCTGACACATTCAATGACTTCAGAGCTAAATGATTTCGGAGACAAGGAATCTTCATAATTTTCCACTCACCAAAAGTCATTTGGCATTTTTCACTCATTTTCCACTCATCCACTCACTAATGACTCAGCCCCCTTGTCATTTTGTATCTCTAATCCTCTATAAAAGGGGGTCTTGGCAAATCATTGAGGGGGTTAGGTGTTAGGTACCAAAATGATGTTAGTTTGTTACTAGGTTTTCTTGTAGTAATTTTCCTTTGTTCTAAATTGAAGTCATCTTCTTCTTCTTCTTCTTCTCTCTTTCTTTCTTCTTATCTATTAGTAACTAAGTTTCATTTTGCTTGGGTGAAAGAGTGAAGCTCTTAGTAATGAAATAAAGTTAGATTAATTTCTCTCTTGTGCTTAAATGATATATTTTCAAGTGGTCATTATACGTATTATATTTTGTTTCCAATCAATTTAGAAACCCTCCTTGTAAAGTGGAGTTCTTGATTTGTTGTAGACAAGAGATTGACACAATGAATGCTTTAACCCATTTACAAGTGTGGTGTTAGAAATTCTCCTTGTAAAGTGGAGATCTTGATTTGTTGTAGACAAGATTTTAGCACAATGAATGCTTGATCCTATTTATGAGTGGTGGTGTTAATAGATGATTAAAGGAATCATAATATAATTATGTATATAATTTTTAATGAACTTTAAATGTTGTATTTTCTGATTGGAATCTCCGTTATGTGTGAATTCTTATTGAGTTATAAAAGAATTAATCTTGTCCTTAATTTATTTACCAAGAGTAGATCTCCTAACCCAAGCAATTCCTTTTTATTTGTGACTAAGTTTTATCACCTTTATTATTGTAACAAAATATTTTTCTTACATCAAATAAATTTTTCTTCATCAATTCCCTGTGGATCGACCTCGGACTCACCGAGAATTTATTACTTGAGATAACTTGCACTTGAGTTTGTAACTTTTAATCCCGCATCATATGCCTCTAATAATTTTACAACTTAGTATATCTCTAAGTCCCACATCAACCAAAGACTAGAGTAAGAAAGTAGTGAGCATCTATAAAATTAAAAGGTGAGTGTTAAGTTTTAACAAAAGCCTATTGGCTTTAAGTAGGCTTGTTGGCCTATTTCAAGGCTGAGGTCTGTTAGTCTATGTAAAATCATGTTAACTTATTTAAAAGTAGTTTGTTAGCTTATATAAAGACATATTGACCTATTTAAAGATAAGTCTGTTAGCATATATAAATGCCTCATTGTAAAGTAGGCCTTTAAATAGGTTTTCAAGCCTTGTAAAAAGGTCAGGTCAAATCTTAAAAATCGGTCTATTACAAGCTCACAGGTCAGGCTCAGGCCTTATAATTAGGATACAGGCTAGACTTGTTTAAGGTAAAACCTGGCCTGACCTATTTTCACCCTACCTGCTTAGTAGGTAAATCTTTCTAACTTGTTATTTTTGGAATCAAAGTCCTTCAAACTTGTGTTTTACTAAGTGAAATGAAAGTGAGAAACATAATCTCCTTAAACAATATGAGTGAGCTGCCATTGGATAATCTCCATCGAGGTCTTCATCATGAAGGGTTGCTTTGATGCGAGTTGTGCCATTCACAGTCAGTGATACGTCATAGATTGATCATCTAGATAACTGAAATAAAACTGGTGTGGTGGTGATTGCAAGCCCATTTTGACTCGGTGACGAGATTATCAAGAGATGCATTCTCATTATGGAAAATGTAAGTGTTCGTCAGGTAGTATCTATAAATGATGGAAGGTTTGGGTAAGATAGTTCCTAGAATTAATTACTTTGATTTGTTGTGTATTTACAAAATATATTTGGGTCACATAATAACAAATTAAGTTAGACTGGTTCCAGCTCTCATTTTCTTTCAAAGAAATAAAAAATAGAAAAAAAATTAAAAAATAAAATTAAAAAGAAAAAAATTATGTTTCTTAATTTCAAACTTTTCAGACAACAGCCAGCCTACCCATATAGATGTTATCATTATATTTTCCATTTTTTTTCCTATTTAAACACTCGATTTTCTTTATTTTCATCCAACTCATAATCATTCAAAGGGAGGGTGAGTATAGAAATGGAGGGAGCTTTTGTTCGTCGATTTATAAATATCTGTGTATTTTGAGGGTCAAGTTTTAGGAAGAGTATAGAGTTTGTAGAAGCAGCAGGAACTCTTGGTTGAGCACTTGCTACGAGAAAAAATTATGTAGTATATAGAGGAGGTAGCATTGGGTTAATGGGAGTTGTATCAATCATTGTACATCTAGGAGACAGTCAAGTTTTAGGTATCATTCCTAAAGTTTTAATTCAAAGGAACATCATTGGAAAGACAATTGGAGAGGAACTATAAGTATCAACTATGCATGGACGAATGACTAAAATGCTTGACAATTCTGATGCATTCATTGCCTTACTAGGTGGCTATGGTACTTTGACAGAAGATTTTCAAGTTGTCTCTTGAGCCCAATTGAACATCCACCATAAACCCCATAGGTTTATTGAATGTTAATAATTTCTTTGATAGTTTGTTATCTTTTCTTGACCATGTTGTGGAATAGAACTTTATCACACATTCATCTAGAAAGATCATTGTCTCTGCTTCCACTGTCAATGAGTTAAATGATAAATTACAAGCTTTTGTTTATGAACCTGATCTAATAATATCTCAGATAGATTAGTCAGAGGGAAGCAACAAGGAACGTGGATTTCATCTGACACTCCGTCTATAACTTACCTTTACCTTTGATTTTATTTATCGTACTTTGTTTCTATTTAAATTTGTGTTAGGTTTCTCTTTTCCATAATAGTCACAATAGGTAATATCTTCTATCCTTGACTCATCTATATTTTAACATTGAGGACAATGTTGTGATCTAGTTGGAGGGAAGGATAGTTGACATTAAAAAAAAATTTGTCAGCAACTTACTAATAACAAAACTAATTAAATTTGGCAGAGTAACGAGTAAACTTTACTCTTGAAGTAATTTTATTCATGAGATGCATCTAAATTAGGGAAGTAACTATTTTGTATTGATTTGTGGAAGTAACGAAGTGTTATCGTTTGATTTCCTTTGAAAGATTCAAGTGAATGCACTATCACATCCTTTAAAGTAATTGAAATTCAAGGATCATAGCATGATTGAATAAATTGTCTTCTTTCTTAAATTTCACATACTTGGTTATAGATGTTGAATTGGTGGATTGAGAATGATTGAAATATGCCTTGTGAGCTTTTGAGCCTATTGATGAATGTATTAAACATTTATATCATTCTTTTCTTTCTTGTGTGATTTTTCACTCATGAAATTGTTACTCTAGAATTTGCTTTGACTCTTTTTTAGGCTACATTTTCATATGCATACATAAATATGATTGAGACATTTTTCTTGAAATAACTACTTTAACCAAATAGCCAACCTTGCATATTTTCTTTTGCTTAATCCTTTTGAGCTTATTTGAACATTCCTTGTTTCTAGTTCATTACGTGCCTTAAATGAAAAACTATGCTCTTATCCAACCTTAGGGAATAAGAGAGCATTGGCTTTGTTATTGGATAAGTTCTTAAACAAGTGTGGGGGTGTGTGCAAAATGGTTGGTAAAAAGGAAAGAGTGGCTAATTGAAAAAAAAAACAAAAAATAATAATGAATATAACAAAAAAATGTGTAAAGAAAGGCCAATAAGGCAAAAAGGGAAGGGAAAAGAATATATAAAAGGAATTTGCATTATGTTGGGATGAATTTTTCATGTTTGTTATTTGAACTCAACCATAATGCTCTTTTATTCTCTTTGGTATTTAACTTGTCATATCTATATTGCTCCCCTCCTTTACCTTAACCCCATTATAACCTTGAATAAAGTTCTCTTGATTTGTGCGTGCATGTGTTCTGAGTGGTGGAGAAGTAAAAGATAAACAAGCTTATGATAGTATAATTTTTCATGGGTTGAATTGAGTGAAATACCTACCTTTTAAACACTTGAGGGATTTAGAGTGAATCTTATGAGGATCTATCATTCTTGACTCATGCTTTTCAATTGAAGTTTTCTTACTTATTGGTTTGAGAAGTGAAAAAGAATTACCTCCTAAATGTTTTGATCCCTTGAATCTTTGGTTGCTTTTCTTGCTTATAAACTTTTGTATTCTTAAATATCATTAGAAATTGAGTCTTTTATAGTTTTTATCTTTTGAGTTTGTGTTATTTTTCCTTGTTCCCTAACTTTGGTCTTATGTTTTTTCCTGAGAGTGTAAAAGCTAAGCGTGGGGGAATTTGATAACAATATATTTTATTCATTTAATAATCCTCTCACTAGGCTTCTTAAGGTTCAATTGAGTTTAATTAAGTTAGTTTTGTCACATTTTATGATATTGAGCTTAATTGGATCATTGAAGGAATTATTGTATGAATTGACCTTAATTTGTCTATTTGGCAGCATTCAGTAAATTGGCTATAATCTGAGCTGCAAATATTTGATTGATGTGATTCTTATCTTGTAAGAAAGTTAAGACAATTCTCTATAACTTTCATGAGACCTCAAAGCTAAATCATATGTTTAGATAATTTTAAATTGGACTTTAAGCAAGAACTAAAGTGTTGATCTTGACAGCTTGACCTCTGCGCATTCGTCAGACCATTTCTTGAGCTATAGGAGTTCAATTGACATAATACTAAGCTAAAATAAAAGTTAAGACCCAAATCTACAACTTTCATGAGAACATAAGAGCTTAATTAAATTTCTAGTAAGTCATATTGGGGCTAGAAGTCAAAATAGAGTTGCTATTGTTGGAACCCAAATATTGTGCAAAGATTGGGCCATATCTTGGGCTATAGGAGTCAGATTAGGTTGAAACTAATGGCATTGGAAAGATGAGACAAAACCCTTCAACTTTTATGAAAACCACTTATGCAATAGGTGATGTTATGATAAGGTTATAGTCATGTGAAGACAACCAAATTGGTTGAGTGGGGTGATAAGCATGACAATAATTTTTCACTCATCCACTCACTCATTAAACAATTCTATTGTCATGTTCCACTTATCTCCCCACTCATGCACCCACTTATTAAACAACTTCTTTGTCATTTTATACCCTTCATGCTCTATAAAAGGCACCATTAGTTACTCATTATAATCATCTTAGTTTAGAGATTAAGATCTTGTTCTTGTATTATTTGTTTCTCTTATTGCAGTTTTCTTTTATTCTAAATAGAAGTTATATTCATCTCCTTTTTTTTCTCTATTTCTTTCTTCTTATTTATGAGTAACTAATTCTTATTTTGCTTGGGTGAAATGGTGAAGCTTTTGGTAATGAAATAAGGTTAGATTAATCTCTTTCTTGTGCTTAAATGTAATATTTTCAAGTAGTAATTATATGTGTTGTATTTTGTTTCCAATCAAGTTAAAAATCCTCCTCGTAAAGAGGAGATCTTGATTTGTTGTACATAAGAGATTGACACAATGAATGCTTTAACCTATTTACAAGTGTTGGCGTTATTAACCCTCATTGTAAAGTGAAGATCTTGATTTGTTGTAAACAAAAGATTGGTACAATAAATGCTTGAACCCATTTACAAGTGTTGGAGTTAGTAGATAATTAAAGGAACCATAATATAACTATATATATAACTTTAAAAGAACTTTGAACGTTGTATTTTTCGATTGGAACCTCTGTTATGCGTGGATTCTAATTGAGTTATAAAAAGAAATAATTTTGACCTTAATTTATATACCAAGAGTGGATCTCCTAACCCAAACAAATCCTTTTCATTTGTGAACAATTTTCATCACCTTTATTTTGTGACAAATTTTTTCCTTAACTCAAACAATTTTCTTCATCAATTCCCTATGGATCGATTTTGGACTTTCGAGACTTTATTACCTGAGACAACTTGCACTTGAGTTTGCAACAATACAATTCACATCAGTCAACATTATTTTCTTTGAAGCTAAAAGAGCCAATAATATAATTAAATTTCAAATATCAATGCCTGGAAGTCTGTTTCAATCCATAAATGGATCTTCTCAATTTGCATACCATATGATCTTTACTATCTTTAATAAAATGATCAGATTAACCCATATACAGATCCTCATACAAATTACCATTTAGGAAGACGGTCTTAATATCCATTTGATGAAGCTCCTGAATGAAATGAGCAACCAAGGCCATCATAACACGAAAAGAGTCTTTAGTGGAGAACCGTGAAAAAGTATCCTTATAATCAATGCCTTCCCTCTGATTATATCCCTTAGCAACAAGTTTGGCCTTATACCTTTCAATTTCACCTCTTGCAACACGTTTGGTCTTAAAGACTCATTTGCAACCAATAGTTTTACAACTAGCAGAAAACTCCACCAATTCTCGAACATTATTCTTTCTCATAGAAGCCAACTCATCCTCCATAGCCACCAACTATTGTGCACTATTAGGACAAAATAGCCTCTTGAAAGGAAATAAGATTAGAATCTTCAACTAAATTAAATTCATGCTTCTACAGGTACACAACATAATCCTTGAATCTGGTAGACCCAATGGATATAGGAACCCACTTATATCTTCTCTGTGGAATTACAACAATATTTAGATTTTGTACATTATTTTTGACTTGTTGAGGGACATCGACATTATCAACAAAATGAATAACATCATCATTATGGATCAAAGGAGATGACTTTATCCCTAGAAAGGGTACAACAGGAATAGGAATAGTAACATGCTTCTCTCTAAAATCAACAATACACTGCTCCTGAGTTCCACCATGCTCTAAGTCCCCTTCAAAATAGACAATTCGATCGAATTTAATTACTCTAGTAGTATAAGAAGGATAGTAGAACCTATAATCCTTTAAGCAAATATAATAACCAATGAAGAAACCACTAATGATTTTGGGATCAACCTTCTTTAAATGTGGGTTATAAGGTCTTATATCTGCCCTACCACTATTAGAAAAATTAGATGTAGAGACAGACAAAATTTCGTCTCTAATAGAGAAAAAAATAAAGATGAAAATGATGATTCAGATATGGAAATAAATTTTACAATTCAGAGATGGAATTTTGAAACAGAAATTATCTGTCTAAAAAATTTTCGTCTCTAAACGGTCAATCTTGAAATTTAAAAAGTCAAATAAATTTAGAGAGGGAATTTAGAGATGAAAATTATCCGTCTCAGAAATTTTTGTCTCTATTTTCCTCTATAAACGATTAATCTTGAAATTTAAAAAGTCAAATAGATTTAGAGACGAATTGTTTTCATCTCTAAATTTCTATCTCTAATGACACTATATTCCATCTCTAAATAATCCATATAATTTGATTAATAATTTTTTTTATAAAAG
The DNA here is from genome assembly GCA_029884595.1 of Ormosia semicastrata. Taxonomy (NCBI): domain Eukaryota; kingdom Viridiplantae; phylum Streptophyta; class Magnoliopsida; order Fabales; family Fabaceae; genus Ormosia; species Ormosia semicastrata. The sequence continues at coordinate 106,428,121 of JAQQTO010000063.1, forward strand.
TTAGAGACGAATTGTTTTTATGTCTAATCTCTTCAAAATTCAAGGGTTTCAGAAACCCAAATTTCCCAAATTAGATCCGCTCTCCTCTGGCTATTTGACGCTCTCTGTCACTCTCCATGTGCTCTCTCAGTCTCGGTCTGCTCTCTCCCAGCCGTGCACCTCCCTTCTCTTGGTCGTTCTCCTCTGCTTTCTCTGTCGTGCCATTTGATACGATGTACATTCCTATTTCATTTCCATATCTCATCTCACTTTCAAATCCAATTCACCCTCATTCTCTCTCTCATCATTCTTTCTTTCTGTTTCCCTCTTCTTCTTCACCCTCACTCCTTCTCACTCTCTTCATTCTTTCTTTCTGTTTCCTTATTCGGGAAACTCTATGAAAGGTTCGAACAGAACAAACACGTGGTTCGTTTCTCTCTTTCATTCCTTCCAAATACCCCTAATTCCATTACCTTCCTGAATCAACGTTGTATTTGATGAATGCCACGATATTTATTCTTGGTAGGAGCTGTGACATAGTTCACACACGTCTTCTAGATTTCTGTGTGTTGAATTGAGAAATGTCAATGTGAATGAGGCATCGTGTGTTCTGATATGATGTTTTGCACTTTACCTTAGATTGATTCTTCTCTATTATTCTCTAATGCTAGACTTGGCCTTTCTTTGTGTTGGTTCGATGTACAGGAAGACCTTGATACTATTGATAGGTTGATAGTGGGTGCAGAAGCTACCTACAATAGGTGGCGTCACTCTAATCCTTATATAGGTATACTAAACATCTCACTCAACCTCACTAACTAGTAACTAAGACTTAAGAGAGTGTTGTTACTGGAAAATATGATAGCACTTCACTTTTATGACAACATATCACCCTGTAAATTATCCTAATTTCTTGTACACACCAATGATAGATGAAGAGTGGTAATTAAAGATTGTGTTAATCTTTTCAACTATAAGCTTAGGGTAATTGGAGAAATTTAAACATAATTTCACCTTCCTCATTTTTTTGGGGTTGGGGTGAATAGAATGCTGTTAGGAGTTGAGGTCACTACAATTGTTATTTGTTTAGTACCTTTATTTGTCATTATAATTCAACTATCAAACTTGCTAAATAGGCCATTATTGTGAAATATGCAATTTTCTTGAGGTGCAAGCTCCCTTTGGCCTTGGAGCATAGGCACAAAGGCAAGGCATTACCATTTAGTTTTTCACTTTTTCTAGTGTTGGGTTGATATATCTACAAATGGTTGCCTGCCTGAGTATTTAAAATTCTATGCAGTGGTCCTTCTTTTTCCTGTTTTGTTATTTAGGTCAGTTCATATATTAGCCCTATTTACTCCTATTTTCTTATGTATAATAGTACCTTAGGCTCCTGGTGGTTTCAAGTTTACTCGCAATCCAACTCCACCTCCGGGGGTCAGTAATTATGGTTATACATTTAATTTATCTTTCCTTTTTTGTTTGTATATATGCCTTTGTGTGTATGTGGAACTTGGATCCTCTCATTTTACTCTCACATTACAAGTTCATTTGATGAGATCATGAGAGAGATAAACACAATGCCCTGTGCACGCGGCCCCAGATACTTGCTCAAGGCTCCAAAATTTCTTTGCTTGCACAATGCACCGCTACTTGTAAACCTATTATTGGACGAGTTACTCCCCTTGTGTACAAAACATTATGGTCTTGCCAAAATCAATGAAGTCATTTGTCATTCACCTTGATTTGCTAGTTATATACATAAATTATTTTGGGGGATACATAAAAGCATAGGACAGAAGTAAATTCTCTATTTGAGAGGAAGATATCCTTTTTGTATACTAGCTTTCGCATGTTCCTCAATCATTTTCTTTTGCTGCCTATAAAATAGCATTATGCATTTTTGCCTTATAGTAAAAACACTCTTTATCTTTAGAGTAGGTTGTTTAATTTCGGTCTAACTATTTAAATTTTATTTAAATAGTGGGCTGGTGTATTTTGATTAACATGTCTCTTGTCTATTTTTAAATTAGAAACATAATGAAAGTTCCTGAGCATCGGAAGTGGATTGATAAAAGGGTGGGTCCTGATAGGAGAAGAGTTACAGATGAGTTCATGGCGGAGGTTAATGAGTTTGTTGAGTTTGTTTGTGCACAAGATCAATTTTAAACAATAGGAAAGTTAATGTATCCATGTAAAAAATACAAATGTAAGGTGTATCACTTTGTTGATGAAGTCAAGGTACACCTGTGTATGTAGGGGTTTATGAGTGATTACTATTATTGGACTAACCATGACAAACCAAGGCCTCCCGTTCTCCTAGTGGTTGCAGATAACTCATACTATGATAGTAGTGGGGTAAGGGAAGACTTCAATAGGTATGAGCAGATGGTAATGGATGCTGCTAGACCCTCTATTGGCAATTACATTGAGCAATAAGGCTTTGGCTATGTAGAACAAATAAGGGAAGATCCTAACCCAGAAGCCAAAAGATTTTTTGAAATGTTATCATCTACACAAGCTCCCTTGTATGATGGTTGTGACAATTGCTCCGAATTGTCAGCTACATGTGAAGCTCTAAGTATCAAATCTGATTTCAATATCTCTGAGACTTGTTTTAGTCAATAAGTGGATTTTATGGGAAATGCATTGCCGAATGATAATAGAATGCCTAGAAACTTCTATCGTGCAAAGAAAGCAGTGGAACAACTAGGGCTGGGTTGCAAAAGGATTTCCTGTTGTCCAAATGGATGCATGCTTTCTCGTCCTCCTTATGAGAATCTTTGTAGTTGTAGTTTTTGTGGTCAGGACCGTTATTGAAGCATCACTAGAAATGGTAAGGTTAAAGAAATTCCTCAAAAAAAAAAAATATAGTATTTCCTACTTATCTTAAGGCAACAATAACTTTATTCCTCAATGCAAACAACATCTCAAATAAGATGGCATCGTGAGAATGAGAGGGAGGTGGGGTCTTTGTCTCACCCATATGATGGAGAAGCCTAGAAATATTTTGACGAAATATATCCTGAATTTGCAAAAGACCCCCAAAATGTGAGGCTAGGGTTATGTGCTGATGGATTTGCTCCATTTGACGAAACAGGTAAGACTTATTCATATTAGCCAGTAATCGTTACTCCTTACAATCTACCTCTGTGGATGTGCATGAGAAGAGAGTTCATATTCTTAACTATCATAATTCTAGGTGTTTGTCCCAAAATAGGCCGCAAGTGCACGGGTCATCCAAGTAATAAAGTGAAAAGTAAAGATCGTTCCCTCGAAGATAAGTTTACTTCCAATGCTAAGTATTAACCAATAGCTTACCTCATTCTATTCAAGAACATACAAATAGATAAAAATAAAGAAAATAAAGATAGAAAGCAATAAAGATATGAGATTAGATTTCAGTGAATCCTTCTTCACCTCCTATATCTACCAACAACATGCAATCCTCTTCATTAACATGAATGCATTGATTAGGTTAGCTTGAGAATCTGATTTAGCTAAAAGCCTATATCTAGGTCAATTAACCCTGGTTTCAATTACCTAACTCACTAAGTTTCTTTGAGAACTAGCACAACTTCCACTCATGAACGATCTATTCTCAATCACACACTATGCATGACCAATAGGTATATTTCTATCCTATGAACGAATCCACTTATCCAAGGCAATTGAACTCATCGAACATGCATCAACCATACCATATCCATATTAACAAATTCCTATATCTAGTTCATTTGCAATATTAGGATCATGCAATTGATGGCCAACCAACAGCAATCATTAAGCATAGATTATGGAAGAACAAAACCAAACATCCACACAAACTCAGAGAATAACAAATCATTCATATTAATAAAAGGATCCAAAGTATCCCTAAATACAGCTCAACTATACAATGAACATGAAAATACAAGTAAAATCATATTCAAGGAAGATAAGGAAGAGAAAAGAAAAAAGGAAAAGGAAAGGAAGCTCATTGTTTGTCTCTGAAGCTTGAATCCTCCACCATCCTTGTTCCTAGCCTCCAATCCACCATCAATGGAGATCTAGCCAAAGCTTTCTAACCTAAAACTACCTAAAACCTATAACTAAAAGGAGAAAACTAAAAAGAAATGGCTGAGACAGCCAAGAAAGGTAGCCCAGTCTAGAGAAAAATGTGAAAAATCTAATATATAGGCTCAGTCTGCCGACGCATGCCTTGGCCCCCATTTACTTGCGCTTCGACCCACATTGAGTCAGTTACAAAGCGCCGCAGCCCTTTTGCCTCGGGTCTAAGTATGCAATTATGATGATGCTCATTTGCGCCACGACCCTCATGATGGTTGCGCTGCAGCCCTCTCTCCTGGAATGCCACTTGGTCTTTCTCTTGAGCTTTTGAGCCTTGAATTGCTCCAATTCTTCAGTTTTAAGCCCATCTTACTTTAGGAAAACCACTAAGTTAAATAAAAGTTGTAAATCCACTTAATCATTTGCATAATATGCACAATTTACTCATAATCATATAGAGAGATATCCAAAGGGAATTTAACCAATAAAAGCATAAAATATCCTATAAAAATAAGGACATAGCATTCTATGAAGCACAACTACGGGGCATAAATAACTATATTTCATGGAGTTATCACACCTCTAAACCTAAGTTGTTGCTAATCCTCGAGCAACACAAAGTTTAATCAAGTAAACTCACATTAATCAATTCATACTCATATGCATTCAACATTTCAATTTTAATTTAACCACAACTAGCGCACAATGATTGTATAAGCCTTTAAAAGATGCATATGCCTCACAATTAAGCTAAACACATATACAATCCTAAATACGCCCTCATTCCAGCTTCCAATTATGCACATATATTTCCCACAAACATGCAAATCAAACTTATCTTTTTCAAATTATGCTCATCCAAATAAGTTTATGAACCTACACATGGATACAAATCAAAAAATTCACAAAATTCTAATCCAACCCTTTCTCTATTAATGTAAATTACACATAATTGATGATCAAAAGAGACTTTCATAGCTTATAATGTAAGGCCAAGGGTAGTGGGTAACAGAATAAAAGGATATGATATAATACAAACATTGAGAAACATAAACATGATATTTTAAGTCATGAGCCTGTAACTAATATTAGCAGGGTATTCAACAGTGAACATAGAAAACTTACCAGAACCATTTTCGATGCTTTTCACACTTCACTTTTCTTAAGCTTTGCTCTTTCTTTTCTCTTTCTTTTTCTCTTCTTTTTATTTTTCATTTTCTTTTCTTTTTCACAAAGCAAAGATTTTTCTTTGACTGCATCTGGCTCATTCAGGCTCATTTTGTATTGAAGATATTAATACCCCTAGTCACTGAACTCACTTCAATAAATAGCATATTATGGACCCAACAAACAATAAGGGCAAGAAGAAAATGCAATGTTTTTACATGCATTAAAATGGTTAACAGGTTAAGGAACACAATGGTGGTGAAAAACAAAAAAGGCCGAACAGTATAAGGCTTCAAAAGGGACCTAGAAATATCATCATATCAGGATAAGCTTTTTAAGGCTCAATCAGTCCAAACAATGCCTTAATCATTTCCTCAATCATACATAACCTAGGATTTTGCCTCAAGAGAGTTGGAAAACAATTATAAAAGAAATCATCCACATACACAATTCATAAACATTCTCTAAACAAACACTCATATCTTCCCCAAGTTAAATAAGCATCTAAGTGGAAAACACAACATCATAAAAACAAACCAGATTACATTGACATGCTTCAAGATCGCGAATGGTTTCACAAAACATAGGGCAATACGCAAGCATTTATATTATCGGCCAACCATCACACATTAGCAAATAGAAATATGTTATGTATTCCAAAGATCCATTATTTTCCATTCAATGATGCACAACATGTACAAAGTGCAAAAAATTGAAACTTGCATCAACAGCTCACCAGAATAGCCAAAACAAGATATAATCATGAAAGCATGATGACTATCACTAGCACATACTTAAAAATATCAAAACATATGTAAACATTAAGCATTAAGGGTGAAAACATGTAAAGATACTCTCCCAAACCAAAGTGAATGTGTTCCTTGTTGCACATAGTCTATAGGGTACCTAAGCATATCAAAATAGCAACCAACTTCGCACTGAGCATACTAAATAAAGAAAAACAAAGAAAATAAATAGAAAAAGTAAAAACAGGGTCCTGGGCCACGGCGCAACCATGCCTGGTCCGCAGCGTAAGTAAAAAGTTACAGAATTCTACAGAAAAAATGAGCGTGGGCTATGGCACTCACTAACCGAGGTTGCGGCTCTCAGAACTCAACCTACAGAATTCTACAGGGAAATGGTTTTTGCTGCCATTTCTGCTTCAATATGGCCTCCAACACCAATAAAATATGCCTACAAACTTAAAATACAGAACGTACAACTAAAACAAAACAAAAACACAAAATCAAACTATAACTACATATTTAAGCAAATCAATCACAAAAACATAAAAAGTTAAGAATAAAACTATTTACAACAAACATAACACAAAAACTTGAATTAGGACTAAGCAAACTCATTGTTAATATTAGCACTATAGAAGTAATGCCTTATCCCCGGCAATGGCACCAAAAACTTATTTGTCCCAAAATAGGCTGCAAGTGCACGGGTTATCTAAGTAATAAAGTGAAAAGTAAATATCGTTCCCTCGGGGATAAGTTTACTTTTAATGCTAAGTATTAACCAATAGCTTACCTCATTCTATTTAAGAACATAAAATTGGATAAAAATAAAGAAAATAAAGACAGAAAGCAATAAAGATACGAGATTAAATTTCAAGGAATCCTTCTTCACCCCCTACATCTACCAACAACATGCAATCCTCTTCATTAATATGAATGCATTGATTAGGTTAGCTTGAGAATCTGATTTAGCTAAAAGCCTATGTCTAGGTCAATTAATCCTGATTTTAATTACCTAACTCACTAAGTTTTCTTGAGAGCTAGCACAACTTCCATTCATGAACGATCTATTCTCAATCACACACTATGCATGGTCAATAGGTATATTTCTATCCTATTAACGAATCAACCTATCCAAACTAATTGAACTCATCGAACATGCATCAACCATACCATATCCATATTAACAAATCTCTATGTCTAGTTCATTTGTAATATTAGGATCATACATATGATGGCCAACTAACAGCAAACATTAAGCATAGATTATGGAAGAACAAAACCAAACATCCATACAAACTTAGAGAATAACAAATCATTCATATTAATAAAAGGATCCAAAGTATTCCTAAATACAGCTCAGCTATATAATGAACATGAAAATACAAGTAAAATCATATTCAAGGAAGATAAAGAAGAGAAGAGAAAAAGGGAAAAGGAAAGGAAGCTCATTGATTTATCTCTAAAGATTGAATCCTCCACCATCCTTGTTCCTAGCTTCCAATCCACCATCAATGGAGATCTAGCCAAAGCTATCTAACCTAAAACTACCTAAAACCTAAAACTAAAAGGAGAAAACTAAAAAGAAATAGCTGAGACAGCCAAGAGAGGCAGCCCAGTCCAGAGAAAAATATGAAAAATCTAATATATAGGCTCAATCTGCTGACGCACGCCTCGGCCCCCACTTACTTACGCATCGGCCCGTATTAAGTCGGTTACAAAGTGCCGCGGTCCTAATTAGTGAGCGCCACAACCCTCTCGCCTGGGGTCTAAGTATGCAACTCTGATGATGCTCATTTGCGCCACGAACCTCATGATGGTTGTGCCGTGGCCCTCTCTCCTGGAATGCCACTTGGTCTTTCTCTTAAGCTTTTGAGCCTTGAATCACTCCAATTCTTCAGTTTTAAGCCCATCCTACTTTAGGAAAATCACCAAGTTAAATAAAAGTTATAAATCCACTTAATCTTTTGCATAATATGCATAATTTTCTCATAATCATATAGAGAGATATCCAAAGTGAATTTAACCAATAAAAGCATAAAATCTCTCATAAAAACAAAGACATAGCATTCTATGAAGCATAACTATGGGGCATAAATAACTACATTTCATGGAGTTATCACTAGGTCTTTCCAATCCAAAAAGTAAAATTAATGTGTACTTACAGCCGCTTATAGATGAACTGAAACTTTTGTGGAATACCGATGTCATGACCTATGATGCCTCACGATAACAAAACTTTGTCATGAAGGCTTGTTTGATGTGGACGATTAATGATTTCCCCGTATATAGGATGTTATTAGGTTGGATAACAATGGGAAAACTTGTTTGTCCACTTTGTATGGAGCACTCAAAAGCACTCACACTTAAATATAGCCGAAAGACATCATTTTTTGATTATCACTGTCAATTCTTGCCACATGATCATTGCTATAGAAGGAATAAAAATGCTTTTAGAAAGAGACTTGTTGAAACTTCATTACCCCCACAAAGGTTAACTGGTGAAGAAGTGTGGGATAGGATAAGACATATACCTAACATAACTAAATCAGTAGGAGAATGTCCATCAGGGTATGGTATTTATCATAAATAGACAAAATGAAACATCTTTTGGGAACTGCCTTATTGGAAAACAAATATTCTCTGTCATAATCTGGATGTCAAGTATATTAAGAGAAATGTGTTTCTTAATATCTTATACACAGTTATAGATACTAAGGGTAAGACGAAAGGCAATTGTAGTGCTATACTAGACTTGGTAAAATATTGTAAACGAAAAGACCTAAAGCTGCAGGATGGTTGAGGTGGAAAGCTAAAAAACCCCAAAGCGTAATACACATTGACTAAGCAACAAAGATTAGCTATATGCGAATGGGTTAAACAATTGAAGTTACTAGATGAGTATGCCTCCAATTTGGCTAGATGCATTGATATGAGGGAAGCAAAGTTGTTTGGTATGAAGAGTCATGGTTGCCATGTGTTCAATCAATTCGCCATTCTCTATTTTTAATTTTCCTGGTCATCTTATTGGAAAACGCAAATCTTACATCTTACAAGAAAAGGAAATGAATGTTGCACACTTATATGTTCTTCTAAATTGTTTTAAGGTGGAGCCTTTTTTGAAGTAAACTTCTAAGTTGTTCTAATTTCACGTATCATGATTAAATCTATGAAATGATTTAATCTATGATTTTAATTCAACATAAGTGTAGATTTTCTACGAGAACTTGGTCTAAATGGCTCACTAGTGGACAAACAAATCTCCATAACATTTCCCACATGATTTAAAGAACATGTATGCTAAATATCATCTGCCTAATTTTCTTGTTAATTCCCTCATTACTTTTTTAGATAAAACCAATTAACTTACCCATTTGTGATATAGGTGTTTAGTAACAACATTGAATATGAACTTTTGAGGAGTTTGGCATGAGGGCCCTCAAACAAAGTAAACATGAGGCAGACATATTTAATAAACGGTTATAAATTCAATACAAAAGATCATGGTCAAGGGATGGGTATAACTAATTGTGGTGTATGTGTTCGAGGTGGCGAGAATAAGACAATGGAGAATGATTACTACGAGGTTTTAACTGATATTGTTGAAATGCAGTATATTAGGTGGTCCTTAAATATGCTAGTTCTATTCAAATGTGATTGGTTTGATCCCACCCCAAATCAAGGGACAAAGATAGATAATTATGGAATTGTTGAAGTTAGAGCATCTAAAAGATATAAGAATTATGATCCATTTATTCTTGCACAATAAGCAGAGCAAGTGTACTACACACAGTATCCTGAAAGGCAGCAAGGATGGTTGGTTGTGATTAAAACTAAGGCACGGAACACAATTGAAACTTCAAAAGCAAAAAAACCTGAAATAGATAATCCATACCAAGATGACTCAGTCCCGTAAATGCCTATGATAGTTGCAAACGATGATCTTAAACAAAGTCTTGTTGATATAGATGGTCCAGTAGAGGAAATACACGGTCCAACCTTAAAACAATTTAATTTGGAAGAAGTAGATGAAGATGTTGAATTAGAAGAAGAAAAAGAAGAGCAAGGAGGAGGAGGAGAAGAAGAAGATCGGGCCTACATCTAACCCATCTCCCCATTACCAGATCGGCCTTGCACCTATCCCATCTTCACATACCCTATCTTCCCATTCTCAGACTAGACCTACATCTATCCCATCTTACCATTCTTAGACTGGACCTACATCTATCATATCTCCCTATTCTCAGACTAGACCTACATTTATCTTATCTCCCCAATCCCAGATTGGATTTGCACATATTCCATCTTCACATGCCCTATATCCCTATTCTCAAACTGAGCCTACACCGTCCTTAGCTGCAACTTTACATCTATCGAGTGCCTTTTTCGCTAGTTCATTTGCATATCCATACCCTGAGATAGCATCGTGTACAACACAGAACATCAGGTAGGGGAGAAAGGATGTAGATGGATGTATTTGGATCAAGCCAGCCAACAAATATCAGTAAGTTATTCTAATTATGAAATTTAATTCAAAAAGAATAGTTATATATATATATTGACTTACAAGTTTTATCTCGATGTTGGAACGACGTGTGATATAACAACCATCTTTAAGAGGAAGTATGAAGAACCTTGGACAAGTTGGACAGATGTGACTGGTACTGTGCGTGATATGTGGTTTAGAGATTTTAGGGTAATATCCTTTTAAGTCTTATTATTAGTATATTATTAATTTAAAAATATTGTATTTAATTAATTAATATTTTCATCAATGTAGGCAAAATACAAGTGGTTACCTGAAGATAATGATATGATCAGAAAGATCTTCGAAACTAATGAATCTGGTGCACTATCAAATAATCTATTCAAGGTGCGTGATAAAAAGGATAAGGGTATATGAATTCATCCAGATGCTAAGGCGCAGTTGTGGGTTAAATGGAGTGATCCTGGCTAGCAAGCAGTGTCCATGAGAAATAGCAGAAATAGATAATCTAAAGAGGGTCTCAATGTGCACACAGGAGGATCCATATATGCAACAGAGCATTGTAGGAGAATGATAAGTAATATCACATCCTTATAATTATACCATATACAAATTGTGTAAGCTTACATAGATGGATAATGAAGAGACTAGTCAAATATAGGTGTAACTTCCATTACAAAAAGGTATCATGCTTTATCTTTTTATCCATTTTCCTGAGTTGAATAGTAAATCATTTGTAATAACTTTTTTTTTGTGGCATTAGAATGAAAGAGTTATGCATATAACAAGGGCTCATTTTATAAATAATTCATGTTGTACTTAAAAGTCAATATTGTTGAGTCATGAAGATTACGTTGCTCTTGCTTGTTGAAATGTTTGATTGTGCTATGCCAGTAAGAGTATATCAATAGTTGAGTTATTTGTACTATTGCTAATGTTGAGTAGTTGTGGATAATGTCGTGAGTGTGGGGTGTTTTTAGCTTAGAGGTGGAAATAGTTCTAACATTGCTATGTTTATACAACATTTGTTTGATATAATTCCAGAGAAGAGCTGCAGATGTCAACCATAACTGCAAATTAATGGAATCAACTTCTTTTATGTGTTAAGTTAGCTAATTCTAACCACAAACAACAACTACTGCTCCAAGTATTAATTAAAATTTAGATATATAACCATCAACTATTAAAGAACATATAAATTAAGAGAGGTGCTCTACAGGCTTCAAAACTTCAAATATATTTGATTTCTTTTCAATAACTTAAGCTTTCAAATTAGAAGTTCTAACATGACATAGGAGTCCACTTAAACTTTTTCTTAGTTCTAATTAGGCTACTACACTAATAGCTTTTAGTTGGTATATTTAATTGTTGACACCGAAATTAACTCTAATGGATTATCTCAACACTTATTTATTTATGGGGTTATAAACTTTGTAAAGTTTATTGTTTAGATAGATTTTATGACAAAGGTGCTTTCCTAGTGATACATGTCGAAAATCCTTAAAATTTTTAGTAGTATCATAGTTAATAAGAAAACATCAAAGTCACCTCAAATTAGCTCTTAACTGTTGGTTACCTCATAATGCAGCAAATAGCAAATATTGCTAGAAATAAAAGATATGACAGCAATAGGAAAATAAACAAAAAAAAAGACAATTTCTGGCTCCATGGAAAGTAAATCAGAAAAAAGTTAGCCAAACAATCTAAAGTAGTATACTCTTTAATCTCATCTAATGCTTTCAAGGACATTCTTTTTGTTTAATTTTTTGTCTATGTTTTCTTTTAATATTCTTGATCCATTGTTCATAACATTTTTGGTCATGTATCGCCATGTTTTTTTTTCACTAATGACAATTATATATGTGAAAACATGTGTGGAGTCTTTCACTTATGGACATTATTATACATTTAAGCACTTTTGCAATCTCTTCTAGATATAATATTTTATTGTTCATAAATTGTATATATAATCTTTTTAACTTTCTTTCCATTTTCTTTCTGTATGGACTCTAAGTTTGACTCATTTTTATATGGAACAATTTACTTTTGGTAAAGGAGAAAGTGATAAAGTTTGTATTATGAGTTTAATTTGGGATAAATTATGTTGGTATGCAATATTGCTTCTAATTTTTGAACATTCACTGTCTAACTGGATTTCTAAAAATCACCTTGACCTTTGTCTATTTATATATATGTATGGTAAATTTTCCATTTATACAAGTTTTGAAGGCCTTTTGGTAAAAGGATTGAGGTTTCTACTTTCTACAGATATTCAGCAAGTCGTGTTTGTTATACATTTCACCATTAACACCAAATTGTGTCATGTGGTTGCATTTAATTTAGTAAGATTTCAAATATCATTTTGCTGCTTAAGAAGAAATATATGATTATTGTCTATCTGCCTTTGCCATATAATTTGTAGAGCACCAATGATATATTTTCTTCTAATCCTTGTGTTTCTAGTGTATTAAGATTGTGAAGATGCTACCTGTCTCAGAATGAACTAAGGCAAGAAAATTCTTAGCTGTATTCCTACTCCAATTTGCCCTTATTAATATCATTGTCATGCCAATCAGGTTGGCCATGCTTTCCAGTAATATAAATTTTTTAGGCTACTAATACTTACTTTTTTGTCTTTTCAGGTGAATCAGATGTTCAGGGAACCAAGCTTTTTTGACATCTACAAGCAACTTCATAGAGCGAAGGAGAATTGAAAAGAGTATAACACTTTGGAAGCAGCAAAGACTGCGCTAAGCATAAGCTAGCATTTAAGTTACATTAATTTTCAAGTACAAATGTCTTATAACTACTTTTTAGGAATAGTATGAAAGAAGGATGGCTGAGTGACAATCCCAGCAAGGTGAAGGTAGCAGCAGTCAAGACTCTGCTAACAATATCTACTTAGATGTTGTTGGAGGTCCCAACAAGAAAGGGCGCATCTATGGATTGGGTTCACAAGCAACTAATGTTATTTGATCTTCTTCCACTCTCCCTCCTCTTCCATTGATGGAGCATCACCAATAGAGATTAATGCAATGTAGGCCAAAATTCAAGCTTTAACAGATGAGCTTCATCAAAAGAATCTTGAACAAAACATGATGAAGCAGAAGATGGAACAATGGGAGGAGAGGTTTAGGATTCTTCTTGTGGGTAGTCAATTTAGAACGCCATCACTTGCAACTTCATAGCTTGAACCTTCCCATCCTACAACTAGAGAAGAGGATGACCATCATGATGACGAGATGGGTGATGATGTTAATGATAACCCAAATCTGTGATTATTTTTATTTTTATATTTTCATTGACAATTTAAATATTTCTAGTTACTATTTAAATATTTGTAATGATAATTAATTATTACTTTGCATTTTGGTACAAAAATTTGTGATGATGTTAAGAAATTATGATTTCTTATACTATATAACTTATTGTGATGATTAATTGCATCACGGTTAGTTATAAAATTAAAGGTATATTAAAAAGATAATTCTTAATAATTAGAGATGCCCGTTTTTCGTCTCTAATTTTAGAGATAGAATTAGAGATAGAACATGTTCATCTCTACTTCTTTCTGAAAATCATTATTTAGAGACAAAAATTTTAATATCAGCGACTAAAAAGTGTCATCTCTAATTTAATCATTATTATTATATATATATTTTAAAAATGACAATATTCGTCTCTAATTAGAGACAGAGTTTTTAATTTAGAGACAAAATTTTGTCTCTAATTTAGAGGCAGAATTAATTTTTCTGTCTCTAGCAATCAAAGATGCTATTTTTAGCAATGAATCAATTTTCGTCTCTAATTCTATCTTTAAATATTTAGAGATGAAATTTTGCAGTCTCTAAATTTGATTTTTCTAGTAGTGTATAACTCCAAACACAAAAATGCCTCAAAGTAGAATGTTTGCCTGTCATAAGCTCATATGGAGTCTTCAGCATAGATTTACTTGACATATGATTCAATATATAAGCAGTAGTCTTCAAGGCATCTCCCTACAAGAATTTTGGAAGAGTAGAATAACTACGCATACATCTTACCATATCCATAAGAGTACGATTTCGCTTTTCTGCAACTCCGTTTTGTTGTGGAGTGCTAGACATGGTGTACTGTGCCTCAATACCACAGTCTTGTAAGAACCTAGCAAAAGGTCTAAGATTTCTACTAGTTTCATCATACCTATCATAGTACTCACCACTCCTCCTAGTAACTGATACGCATAAAATACACTAAGAGTAAGTGCACTTTATCGTAAAGTAATATAAGACTTGAGTCCCAGTTGTCGATCCTACGAAGAATAAAAGGTAATTATTAGATTCATTAAGCCTTTGGTTATTTAAATAATTGGAAGTGTAAGAAGAAACTCTAAATAAAATCAAATCACAAATACAGAAGAAAGATGGACAATCAAATAATGCAAAGATGAATCAATTAGAGAGTGACTACGGTGCAAAGTTCACTTGAATCTAATTAATTAGATTTTCACTCATTTATGATGTATGGTAATTCTTTTGCCAATATTCTCTTAATTGATATTGAATCCCAATGGTCATGGATGAAACAATATTCTATTCCTAAATTAAATAACCTATTTGGTCATTTAGTTGAATTAATTAGGAATGCATTAAGCTCAATTTAATAAATGAACTAACATATCGTCAATTCTATTGGTAGGATAAATTGATGTTTAGTTATTCACCAATCTAATCCTAGGTTCATCATACAGGTCCACTCATTGAGTGCAGATGGTCACTGGTCAAACAATGAATTAAAATATACCAAAAGTGATCAAGTTATGACAAAAATACAAGTAATATGATAAATCCTAAAAGAAATTACCTTAATCAAATTCGAGATCAAACCCAAATAATTAGGAAAATAAGATCTCCCATAGCCCTTGCTATGGGTTTAACTACTCATGTTCAATATAAACAAATTCATATCAAAACACAAACCCAAGGAAATAAAACCCAAAGAAAGGAGAAAACTAGAGGGAAAGAGAAATCAAAATCCCTTTTACAGTAATTTTGATCTTTAAGCCTTTAAGAATTGCATCCTCCCTTCGAAGTCGTCCTCTAAGGTTTGCTATCGCAAAAATGCTATCTCATGATTAGGGATTTTTCGCGCGTTATGTTCTGTGTCCTCTCTCTTTCCTTATGGCATAACTTTTCTTATTTATAAGAAATCACGTGTTCTTTTATGTGATTAGCGCATAGGTGCTGGCTTATGGGCGCTCAAGCACTGAGCCACTAAACCAGATTCATGCTGTGTGACGCGTTACACGCTTGGGCGCTACTTCCCCAATGCTCAGGCACTGAGACACTGAGACAACATTGCTGCATACGTTCTAAGTGCTTGGGCGAGTGCTGGGACACTAGAATTTTGTGCTTTTCTTCCTTGTAAAAATACTTAGTAATGTAGTGTCTTTGCCTGCTTTCACTCTAAGTTCAATAAATCCCATTCAATCTACACAAATGAAGATAATGATAAGGAATCATCTAAAATTCATTAATAAACATAAGCAAATCACCACAATTTATGTGGTATAAGACTATAAAATATAGACTTATCAACCCCCCCACATGAACTTTGCTTGTCTTCAAGCAAATAATAAGAATCAAAAACAAGATTAAACTCAACATCTAGAAACATGAATCAAGGGAAATTTCACAATTTAAAATTCAAGTTTAACAATCAAATATAATCAAGTAAGATCATTTAACATTTAAAACAATTAGAGGCTTGAGTATGACTAGCAATTTTTCTCTTTACAAACTAATTGAGGTCACTCATCTTTCCATCACTTAAGTATCTAAGGACAAAGAGATCACTGAAATTTCTCTTGAAAAATGCAATACTATAGGCTTAGTTATCAATCTCGTCTCTACTTTTAAGTTCACATACAACACAAGTATCAAAAAGACTTTCTTTGGTTGTAATGGGGGCAAAGGTATAAAGAAAGGTAGGAAAAAGATAAATAAGGGTAAAGAATGCTCATGGATAAATCGATACAAAGCAGAATCAGGTTGAAAAGATGATAAATAGAGTATAATGCACAAGAGTATATCAGATTCTCACTTTTAACCCAATATTCTTATTATTCTTCACCAACAAACTTTTTTTTCTTTTTTTTTTCTTTCATTTTTTTATTTTTTTTATTTTTACCATTGAATACACAAGAAAACCTTAATGACTTTTCAATCAACACATCAGAGGCCCAAAAAGAATCCAACCTGATTATTCAATTAGGTATTCAAAGAAATCAATTTCAGGTTCAAATGGGAAAACTAAGGGATTATTTTATCAATGCAACTCTATAAGTCAAGAAACGATTAAGCCTAATTACCTTAATCATATTCAAGTCTATATGTGAATCATTAAAGTCTAAACAAGATATCAAAGTAAGTTCTAGACACATCAATCAAGAGAAATCCCACTCCAAAAGAAAAATAGGATTTTATTTATGAAAAATTCAATCATTAAAGCTCAAAATTCACTTTCTGACTAATATTAATAAAGAGAACAAGAGCAAGCAAACATGACTAATTTTTAACTAAGATGCTAAATTTCACTTTACTTCATTAAACAAGATTGCTTCACATAAAATCAACTTATTAATGATGGAATCCCCTTTAAAACATATCTCTATCATCTCAGAATAAATTAAGAAATTAACACACAATTCCAGCTTAATTATTAGCAATACTCAAATGTTCATCAGTTGTGCAATTTTTTTTGACAAGAACACCCCCACACTTAAGATAAATATTGTCCTCAATGTGGAAGAAAAAGAAATAAAGGAGTAAAGAAAATAGCAACATAACCTGATGAAAAATGATACAATGTCAGGTAGAGAAGAAGCATAAGAGTCAGCGCTGCAATAGAATTTGAAAAATCCCAAAACCAATGAGTAGCATCTAAAAGAAAAAAACAAAAATAACAAAAACATTGAAAATGAGATATATAAAGAAGAAACACATGTTGCCTCATATGAAACGTTTGTTTAATGTCATTAGTTCAATGTTACCTTTTATTCAGGGAAATCAAGGTGGCTTAAAGCTCCAAAAATAAGATGACCCATTCTCTTTTTCAAAATAGTGCCTCACGCTCTAACCATATATCAAGAATGTCTGTGGGCCATATTTCTTCATCTCAAGCACACCGTATGATAAGACGCGAACAATCTCATATGATCCACGCCTTTTTGACCAAAACTTATTAGGAAGAAGTTGAAGATGTGAGTTATCAACAAGAATTTTATCCCTAATCTTAAACTTACGCTGCTTGATACACATGTGATGCCTCTTCTTTGGTCTCTTCTTGTAGAGCTTGACATTCTCAAAGTCAGTGACAGCCTTGGGAAAGGTATTCTCTAGCATAGCAACAATCACAGATTCCTACATATATGAAGACGTAGCACTATTGATAACTTTCAGTAGCATCCATACAATTACATGAATAAAAAGAACTAGGACTTTTGACAGAATTAAAAATATTAAACACTATTTCCTCATCATTTAATCGCAAGGTCAACTTCCCATCATAGACATCAAT
The DNA here is from genome assembly GCA_029884595.1 of Ormosia semicastrata. NCBI lineage: Eukaryota > Viridiplantae > Streptophyta > Magnoliopsida > Fabales > Fabaceae > Ormosia > Ormosia semicastrata. Next base: position 106,446,103 of record JAQQTO010000063.1, read on the forward strand.
CATTGCCCTTCTGGTGACGAAGAATGGATGCCCAAGTATGATTAGGATCTCATTATCCTCCTCTATATCCAACACAATGAAGTCAGCTGGAAAAATAAATTTATCCACCTTTGCCAAGACATCTTCCAACATACCACGAAGGTAAGTGATAGATCTATCGGCCAGTTACAATAAAATATTGATAGGCTTAGGTTCCTGCATTCTTAAGTTCTTAAACACAGAGAAATACATCAAATTAATACCAGTACCCTAATCACATAATGCTTTCTCAAAATAAGAGTTACCAATAGAGCAATGAATATTAAAACTCTGTGGATCTTTTAATTTCAGGGGTAACTTCTTTGAGAGAATAGTGGAGCACTCCTTAGTTAGACATATTGTCTCAAATTCTATAAGCTTGCGTTTCCTTGTAAGTATTTCCTTTAAGAATTTTGCATACTTGGACATTTGAGAGATGGCTTCAACGAACGAAATATTAATTTGCAGCTTCTAAAACATCTCCAAGAATTTAGCAAATTACTATCCTGGCTGATTGTTCTTGAGCTTCTGAGGGAATGAAATCTTAGCATATGGTGATGATTAATATATTGTGTTCTGCTCATGATCCTTCTTCGCTCTTCGCTACTTTGGTTGTTCTTTCTCAACCTCTCTTTCTTTATTGCCATCTTGAATTGAGACATCTTCAGTAAGAAAATCATTTTTCTTTTTCTCAATTTCTGACGAGCTAGGTGCTTTATTCATCTGCCCTTCCAAAATCGTGCAACTTCTCAGAGTAATTGCATTGACTTGTTCCTTCTGATTAGGCTCAGTGGTACTAGGCAATGTACTCGGCGCTCTTTCTGACATTAAAGTAGCCAACTAACTAATATGAGTTTCCATGCTCTTCATGCAGGCCTCTGAATTCTGCATGTACTTCATCATAAAGTTTTCAAATTTTTGCATATCTTCAAGTGCGTGGAAACCTTGAGGTAGTTGCAGAGCTCGCTAATTCTGCTAATTGCCTTGTTGGTTTTTCCATTTGAAATTAGGATGATCCCTCCAACCGGGATCGTATGTATTGGAATATGGATTGTACTATTATTAGTTGGAATTACTAACAAAATTTACTTCTTTAGGCTTGGAAGCAAAAGGACTACCAACTTGACAATTTGAACTTTATTTTCTTGTCCTCTATATGCTTCATATATGATTGGTGGGGCTGCATTATTAGTCACCATTAGAGTCTCTACCTTCTTTGTCAATGCTTTCAGTTGATTCAAAATGGCAGTAGAGGAGTCAACAACATGCACACCAACTTGTTTCTTAGGAACCTAGCACTCATTTTGCCATTAAAAATTGTTAAGCGTTGTTACCAAGTGGCCTCAATACTCAAGAGGGGGGGTGAATTGAGTAGTTAAAAATAAGTTCACAAATCTTTCACAAATTGTTTGACAATCAATTTTCGTTGAAGCTATTAAATGATTAGAGATAATTGAATAGATGAGTTAAACACTTTTACTTATAAACGTAATAGCCAAGGAGACAATATCCAAGTAAAACAATGAAACAGTGCACAAAGATAAACAGAGGAGGGTTTAGAGAAACAAACACAGTCGTTTATCCTGGTTCAATCATCACTCCACTTGTGATCTACGTCCAATCCCCAAGCAACAACTTGAGATTTTCCACTATATCTTCAAGCTTCAATGGGTGCTTGAAAAACCACTACAACCTTGAGCACTCAACAATATGGGATACCTCACCCAAAAGCTTGAGCCTCTATTTTCCAAGGGATACCTCACCCTTACAATACTTGAGGGATACCTCACCCTCACTAATCAGAATGTATAAGATTGAAGTAGAAGAAACTCTCTCTAGAGCAAGTGTTTACAAATTGAAGCTCTAATATGCTCTCAAGGATTTTTCACGTTTTTAATCAGAAAACAGAGCAAGAAATGATTTTAAGGATTGATTCACGTTTTGAAGTATGATGATCAGTTTTTGATTCAAGGTCAACCGCAAATAAAGACCCAACTTTGGTATTTATAAGTTTCTCAATTAATAGAGCCGTTGGAGGTAGTTAGGCATGTATTTAATATAGCCGTTGGACGTTGTCAGGATGCGTGTAATCGATTACATATCTCAGGTAATCGATTACATTGTTGTTCCAACATTTTTTGAACTTTCTGGACTCTGTGTAATCGATTACATTCTTGGTGTAATCGATTACATGGCTTCTGACTTTGCTTGTAATCGATTACAATGCCCATGTAATCGATTACATGACTTCTGACTTACTGTGTAATCGATTACAATATACATGTAATCGATTACATGACTCGTCGAACGTGTTCTTTGAGTTTCTGGGTTTTGTGTAATCGATTACATTGCCCATGTGATCGATTACATGACTTTTGACTTTGTTTGTAATCGATTACAATATCCAGGTAATCAATTACATGACTCGTCGAACGTGTTCTTTGCCTTTCTGGGCTTTGTGTAATCGATTACATATATTGTGTAATCGATTACATGGCCTCTGACTTGCTTGTAATCGATTACATTGTTCATGTAATCGATTACATGCTTTCTGTTTGATGTGTAATCGATTACAAACATTATGTAATCGATTACATTAGCCTTTGAACACATTTTTCAAGTCCAATAATGCTTGTAAGTCATTTTCAACACCTCAATATACTTGTTTAAACATAAATCCTTTTTAAGAGTGTTAGATTTAAAGTTGAAACTCAGGTTTTATTGAAAGCCATGTTTATCTTTGAAATTTCCCATTTATTTTGAAATCATATATTGAAAGACCATTTGAGAAATCTTGAGAGCATTTAACATTAATATCATAAGTCTTATAACTAAATAAACCTTCTGTCTTCTTTCTTTGATCTTGATTTTTCCTTTTGTGCTTGATCTTCTCTTTTGCTTTTGTTATCATCAAAAACCTTTTGACATGCCTTAGAGACATAAGCATTCACAAGCGTCATTTCGTCAATCAGTGCTTGGGTTTCAGTAGGTGTTTTCCTCCAAATTGTACCTCTCATAGTGGCATCAATGAGTGAACAATTGGCAGGCGATAAACCATTGTAAAAGGTTTATACCTACTGCCATACGAGAAATCCAGGGTGTGGACATCTTTTTAATAACTCTTGAAAACGTTCCCAAACTTCATAGAGAGTGTCCACGTTAAATTGCACAAAAAAAGAAATATCATTCCTTAACTTAGCATATTTAGATGGAGAAAAATACTTAGCCAAAACTTATTGTGTTAATTGATCCCATGTGGTGATGGAACCCCTTAGTAGTGACGTTAACCATTGACTCGCTCTGTCCCTAAGAGGGAAAAGAAAGAGTCACAATCAAATTATATCATCTGTCACCCCATTGTACTTTATAGTATCACACAACTGCAAGAACCTGACCATATGCTGATTTGGATCATCCGAAAGCAATCCACTTAACTGAACAAAATTTTGACTCATGGAGATCAATATCTGTTTGATCTCAAAATTGTTAGCTTTCGCAGCTGGTCTTATAATACTCCCTCCATACCCTTCAACCGTCGACATGGAATACTCAAGCATAGTCCACTCTGCTGGGGTAGCTCGTTCTTCACGATTCCCCTCAATTATTGGTCTTTCCATCCTATTTTTATCTTCTTCAGTCACAGCTTCAGTGTTAGATTACTTCCTTAACTTGCAAGTTGTTTCTCAATTTCTGGATCAAATGTCAAATCAGGAAACTAAGATCGAGTAAGCATAAACAAGAAATATAAGAAAAGGGATGAAGTGACAAATAAATTAAAAATAAAAAAAATAAAAAAAAATAAAAAGTGCATCTAAATTAACTAGAGCTTTTCACCTTTAATATTACCAAACTTATTCCCCGACAACAACACCAAAAACTCGATACGCGTAAAATAAATTAAGAGCAAGTGCACTCTATCGCAAAGTAATATAGGACTTGAGTCCTAATTATTGATCTTACGAGGAATAAGAGGTAATTGTTAGATTCGTTAAGTCCTTGGTTGTTTAAACAATAAAAAATGTAAGAAGAAACTCAAAATAAAATCAAGCCACAAATAAAGAAGAAAGATGAACAATCAAACAATGTAGAAATGAATCAATTAGAGAGAGACTAGGGCGCAAGATTCACTTGAATCTAATTAATAAGCTTTTCACTCATTTATGATTTAAAATAATTCTTTTGCCAATATTCTCTTAATTGCTATTGAATCCCAATGGTCATGAATGAAACAATATTCTATTCCTAAATTAAATCATCTATTTGGTCATTTAGTTGAATTAATGTCATTTAGTTGAATTAATTAGGAATGCATTAAGCGTAATTCAAGAGATGAACTAACATATTGTCAATTCCATTACTAGGATAAATTGATGTTCGTCCATTCACCAATCTAATCCTAGGTTCATCATATAGGTCCACTCATTGAGTGCGGATGGTCGCCGGTCAAATAATGAATTAAAACACACCAAAAGTGATCAAGTTATGACAAGAATACAAGCAATATGATAAACCTTAAAAGAAATTACCTTAATCAAATTTGAGATCAAATCCAAATAATTAGGTAAATAAGATCCCTCATAGCCCTAGTTATGGGTTTAGCTACTCATGTTCAATACAAACAAACTTATATCAAAACACAAACCCATGGAAATAAAACTCAAAGAAAGGAAAAAACTAGAGAGAAAGAGAAATCAAAACCCCTTTTACGGTAATTCTGCTCTTCAAGCCTTCAAGAATTGCATCCTCCCTTCGAAGCCGTCCTCCAAGGTTTGCTATCACAAAAGTGTTGTCTTAGGATTAGGGAATTTCTGCGCATTATGTTCTGTGTTTTTTGTCTCTTTCCTTATGGCATAACTTTTCTTTTTTATAAGAAATCACATGTTCTGTTATTCGACCAGTGCCTAGGCGTTGGCTTATGGGTGCTCCAGCACTGAGCCACTAAACCAGATTTGTGCTGCGTGATGCGTGGTGCGTTACGCGCTTAGGCGTTACTTCTCCAATGCTCAGGAGCTCCATTCCCAGCACTCAAACGCCGAGACACCAGAATTTTGTGCTTTTCCTCCTTGTAAAAATGCTTAGTAACGCAGTGTCTTTACTGGCTTTCACTCCTAGTTCGATAAATCTCATTCAATCTACAAAAACAAAGATAATGATAAGGATTCATCTAAAATTTATTAATAAACATAAACAAATCACCATAATTTATCTAATATAAAACTATAAAATATAGGCTTATCAGTAACCCCACTATTTAACATATAAAGGCCATTAGATGAAACTCCAAAACTAACTAGAATGGAATCATAAGGTGGGAAACTCTCTTATCACTAAATGACATGATAGTGCAACCATCCAAAATAGAAACCAGAAACAAGTTCCTTCTTATAGAGGACACATAGATGGTGCCTTTTAAACCTAAAGAATATCCAGTACACAACTTCAAGGAAATAACACCTATATACTATACTTTGACATTAACTCTATTTCCTATGTGATCATCAACTCTCCTTCACTTGGCTTTTACTTATTTTTGAGTTCTAGTAATGAGTTTGTAATGTGAGTAGTTGAACCAATATCTAACTAACAAGTGTTAGAAGGAACATTAACAAGATTGGATTCAAAACATATTAGAGTTAAGGGTTCAACTTCATTATCCTTAATCCAATTATTAAACTCTATACAATTAGCTCTTTTGAGGTAATTTGCAAATTTCATGGGGCATTCACGATCACCATTCACACCATCATGCTTAGTCTTGGTCAACGCAGAGAGGTTACAGGCCCTTCTAAATTTGTCAATAGCCTTATAAAATTAGTTAACATTATCAGCTTCATCAAAACTTTCTTTAGTAGCTTTGTCCATGCTATATTTTATAGTCATGAAACGAACTTTATTTGAATGATCCCACCTTTTTCATATTTCACCATAATCACAGTGGAAAACAGATCTATGGGCTTTGTGGCTCATCCACAACAAGAGTAACATCAATAACCAAGATGGCCAAAAATAAAATCATTGATTCAACCCAGTCCTCATAAATAGTTCCACGTAATTTTGTTAAAACATTTTGTTACCATGTGGCTTCCAGTACTCAAAAGGGGGGGTGAATTAAGTATAAAACTTTTTCTCAAAACCTCTTTTTAATAAAAATAAATATTAAAACTTAATAAGTAAATGCACAGAAGGAACGAGAAGAAGAAAAGAAACAATAAAAGCAGTGAAAAATAAATATGCAGTAAATTAAAATTGCATAAAATAAAGAGATTAAGAAGAGAGAAGCAGACACAGTATTTATCCTGGTTCGACCACTAACCCACTTGTGGTCTACGTCCAGTCCTTGAAAGCCGAGATTTTTTACTATGTATACAAGCTTCACTAGGTGCTTGCAATTGTTTCACAAAAGAGCACTTTTCACACACAGGAAAACTCTACCTTTGTCCTAAAGCCTCAGCCTGCAGGGATACCTCACCCTTATACAAACCTTGAGGGATACCTCACCCTCAATACAGAATAGCAGAAAGTAGATGAAGAGAAACTCTCACTCAGAGCAGGTAATACAAATTGAAGTGCTAATGGAGCTCTCACAGAAATATCTCAAAGTTTTTAATCAAAAAGAGTGTAGAAAGTAATTTCAGAGATTAAAGCAAGCAGAAAATAATTCAGAGTATTGGGTAATTTTAGATGTGACCCAAGGTTCCTATTTATAGAGAAAATTAGAAGAAATAGCCGTTGGGTAGAATTAAAAGCAATTTAACCGAATTAAAAACCTGTTTGTTTCCATATCAGTGTTTGTAATTAACGTGTTTATTCGAATAGCTTAACATTTTATTCGAATAACACTGTTCCTGAAGCCATCATGAAAAAGCCATCTGATATGGGTTATTCGAATAACCTTTGTGTTATTCGAATAACACGTTTAAAAACTATTCAGATAGAAAAGGGTTTATTCGAATAACGTTTGAGTTATTCGAATAATTCATTTATAAAGACAGTTATGAGAACTTCATTATTCGAATAGCTATCAGCTTTATTCGAATAGCATCTTTAAAAATAGAATATCGTGAACGTGTTTATTAGAATAGACTAAGCTCTATTCGAATAAATCAATACAAAATAGTTTTGGAGAAAATGTTTTAAAGACACTGAGTTTCTTTTAAAAACAAGTTTTATCTTTTATTTCGAAAACAGAGAGATATCAAAGTGAGCTCCGTACAATAGAACCTAAGTCCTAATGCTAATCTTATATAAACTTGGACTTGGTCTTTCTATCATCTTCATTTAGTCTTCACATTTGTTATCATCAAAACAAGTCTTCAAAGGTATACGTCCAAACACATTCTCCCCCTTTTTGATGATGACAACTATCAATGAGAAAAGAGTTAGTGCATATAATTGGAATTCACAAAGAGGTATAAAAGCTTACTCCCCCTCTTTAATTATAAGAGGTAATGTATATTAGATATGTGCGCAGCTCCCCCTTTCAATTTGAATCCAATCTCGTTTTAAGTTTACCTGTCTTTTCTCAATTAAGTTTCAAATATTTCTCCCCCTTTTGTCATGAGCAAAAAGGAGGGGTAAGTCCCATAAACATATATTCAAGTATAAGTGCATAAAAGGAATCATACTCATATCAATAGATAATCAAGAAAATTGTATTTATGCATTAATAAAAAAGGTTTCAATTACAAAAGCCAGAAATAAATAACATAAAGGCAAAACAGAGATCTTAAGAACTAAGGTTCCTAGAAATAGGTATCCGGAGGTAGTGGTGAAGAAGCTGGTGCAGGAACAGGTGAAGCAGATCGGAGGGCAGCAACCTCACGTTAAACACCTTCTATTCTATCAAAAAGAATAAAGAAGGTATGTTCCATATATGCTCTGTTATCATGCAAGGTGGCCATGATCTGTTCTAAGGTGACAGGAGCAGGAGCAGTAGCAGGTACATCAGCAGGGGCAGCAGGAGCGTCAGCAGGGTCTAGCTTATCTTCAGCAACCTCATCTGGGTACACCCAGCTTTCATCGGTTTGGATCATCTTCATTTTGCGTAAGGTGTGGATGCCAAAGACATTGTGATAAGTCAGGGCAATGGCTCGCTCAGTCTCCAAGACCTCAGGATACTTGCTGAGCAAGGTAGTGACGAGAATACTATAAGGCAAGTCAGATTTTTCCTTGCCCTTGGCCCTCATCATGTGTTTCATGATAAACACAGGCCAGTTGATCTGATGGCCATTCTTCAGAAACCAAAGCATGAAGATGTCATTTTCACTGAGGTAGGCATAATTTCCACCGCGGGGAGCCAAGATATGAGCAAAGACATAATGTAGAAGCCTATCTTGGCTTTTCAGCATGCCACCCTTGAGACCCTTGTCAGGAAAGCCTAGACCAGGTTTCAGCAAGTCCTCAATCCCCTGAAACTTGTTGAACTCTTCAAGGAAAGGGTTATCACCATCTTCAACGAGTACGCTGGTGAGCTACAACCCAAATTGAGCATCATGCATTCTGGGCGGTGAAAAGGTGCAACTTGGACCCAGATCAAGCAGGTATGGAGAGGAAGCTGCAGCTGCAGCAATTGGAGGAGATCCGCTTGGAGGCTTATGAAAGTTCCAAACTTTATAAGGAGAAGACCAAAGCCTTCCATGATAAGTTGATTCTGAGGAAAACATTTGAGGTTGGTCAAAAAGTTCTCTCTCTATAACTCCCGCCTCCGACTCATGCCTACGGAAAATTAAGGTCTAGATGGGATGGACCATTTATTGTTACTAAGGTTTTTCCTTACAGTGTTGTTCAGATTAAAAGTGAGGTCACTGCCAAAGTTTTCATCGTAAATGGACACCGCCTCAAACAGTATCATGAACTTCCAGAGAATGCAGAAGTGGAGGTGATGAACCTTCTCCATCCGCATTATGAATAAAAAAAAAGGAAAAAAAAAAGAAAAAAATAGTTGTGTGTCTGACAATGAGGTAGGTAGTGCCATTAAATTTTGTCACTCGGAAGCATGTGGAGGTCACTTTTTTTTTCTTCAGCGACAACAACTGCGAAAATCTTGCAGTATGGATTTTATTAGCCTACTTTATTCAAGGTCTGTTACATCTTTTGCAAAAGCTGCGGAAATTGGTCAAAAAAGTTCTGCTTTGAGATTATCATCTGCACCTACTCCTTGGAAAATTGAGATCTAGGTGGCGCGGTTCTTTTGTTGTCAAACACGTGTATCCTCTGGGGCGGGAGATATTGAGGATCCTAGGAATGGTAATGCGCTTAAAGTTAATGGACAAAGACTCAACCATTCCTGGAAAACCAAGTTCTTGAGTTCTTTGTGTTGCCGGTTAAGTGGCGGATACGGTACTCCGTGACTCTCAAGTCGGTTTATTTTTCAGTTTCCCAAAATAATTGAATCCTTCTTCTCCTTCAAAATGGATGTCATTCTTTCAAACCTGAGCAAACATTTTCCTTCTCTTCCTCAAAATGCTCTGAGAAAAATCTACAAAGTTCGATGTGAAAGATTGAGACTGTTAATGCACAAAGGTATGCCAGAAGATGTACGCTGGATAATTGAAGCAAAGGTCCGATTAGCAGGTGAGTCCTCAATTTCATTTGACTCATATATGCCCGGTCTTGGAATAAGTTCATATTCTAAAAAGAGAATAGTAAAAAGGTTACAAGTCTGTCACAAATGTGGACGATGGAACTGTAACAAGCGATGTCGTACTTTGGGGATGGTTTCCGCAAATATAGAAGATAAAATTTTCTTCATTAAGAATGGACTGAGTAAAGAGTCATTAGATGATATCTTATTGACTCTTGAGACGCATTCTTGTGGATTGGTGCATCGTGAAATTCTTAAATTGTGGAATCTCTTCAAGGATGAAGAAAAACGCTATAGTCCTGGGAATTTGACTCTAAAAGACCCTGTTTGCCAATTTATAAGAAAATTGGATAGGAAGTTTATCCTCGACTCATAGACGACGTTTAAGCTGTTAATGGACGTTAAACCAGAGGCAAATGTGAGCTATATCCACAAACAATCTGTACATATCATCATCTTCTTCTTCTTCATGTCATCTTTCAAAAAACAAAAAAAAAAACAAAAAACAAAAAGAAGAAAAAACAAAAAAAAAGAAAGAAAGAAAAGATTATGTGTTTCTTAATTTCAACCTTTTCTGACAACAGCCAACCTATCCTTATAGGTGCAATTATTCCCCTTTCCATTCTTTTTCTTATTTAAACACTCCATTTTCTCCATTTTTCTTCAACTCAGAAACACTCAAAGAGAGGAAGAGTATAGAATGGGGCCTTCTATTCATAACCTCAAAAATGTCTATGTTTTTTGTGGGTCGAGTTATGGGAAGGGATTAGAGTTTGTAAACGCAGCTAGCACTCTTGGTCGATCACTTGCTGCGAGGAATATTCATCTTGTATATGGGGGAGGTTGCCGTGGGTTAATGGGGGCTGTATCACTTACTGCTTTTATAGGAAGCAGTCAGGTTTTAGGTGTTATTCCTAAACCTTTAGCTAAAAATAACACCACTGGAAAGACAGTTGGAGAAGAAATTCAGGTAACATCTATGCATGGACGAATGAAAACAATGGTTGACAATTCTGATGCATTTCTTGTCTTACCAGGTGGTTTTGGTACTTTGGAAGAAATTTTTCAAATTGTCTCTTGGGCCGAACTGAACATCCACCATAAACCCATTGGTTTGTTGAATGTTAATAATTTCTTTGATCTTTTGTTATCTTTTCTTGACAAAGCTGTGGAACAGAAATTTATCACTCCTTCGGCCAGACAACTTCTTATCTTTACCTCCACTATTGATGAGCTCATTGATAAATTAGAAGCTTTTGAGTATATACCTGATAAGGAATTAGCTCAGATAGATTGGTCAACAGGAAGCAGTGAAGGAAGTAACAAGAAAAGAAAGCCAGATCTGAAACTTTCTCTTTAATGGGTTTGATTTTATTGTACTTTGTTTCTGTTTAAATTTGTGTCAGCTTTCTCCAACAGGTAATATCTTCTATCCTTTACTCATCTATATTTTAACATTGAGGACAATGTTGTGATCTAGTTGGGGGGAAGGATAGTTGACCCAAAAAAAAAAATTTGTTGTCATTTTGTTTGGAAAGCATGATATAATTATCATGGACTTATTAAACCAATTAGTGATGGCAGAGTAAAGAGTAATTTTACTCTTGAGACGCATCTTAATTGGTGGTAAAGTAAGGAGTTTTTTTTAGGTAGTAATTAATTGCTATTAAATTGTGGAAGTACTAAAGTTTTATTATTTGATTTCTTTTCAGGGTCTGATGCGGCACTGACAGTGTGCTTATTTTCTGCTTGGCGTTGATTCACTTCTTATCAGGTTGTGTTGCTCTTTTCTATATCTCTCTTTCACATTGAGGGCAATGTTATAGTAAGTGTGGGGGAGAGATTTTAGCATTTTTTTTTGTTTAGAAAAAAAAAAGGTTCATTGCATGATTGAATAACTTTTCTCCCTTCTTGAACTGATATGCTTGGTGATGGATGATTGAATTGATGAATTGAGTTTGATGGATGCATACCTTATGAGATTTTGAGCCTAATGGATGGATTCAACATTTATGTCATTCTCTTATTTCTTGTGTGATTTTCACTCATGCTAATGACCACTCTAGAACTTGCTTTGATTCTTTTTTAGGCTACATTTCACTTGCATGCATGAACATGATTGAGGCCCTCTTTCTTAATTAGCTAGTTTAACCGAATAGCCAACCTTGTTTTCAATATGATATCAAGCACTCTTTTGACTTCTTGAAAATTCTCTGATTCCTTCCAACCTTGTATATTTTCCTTTACTTAACCCCTTTGAGTTTATTTGACCATTCCTTGTTTCTAGCTCATTATGTGCCTTAAATGAAAAATCGTGTTCTTACTTTACCTTAGGGAATAAAGGAACATTAGCTTGGTTAATGGATGAGTTTTTGAACAAGTGTGGGGGTGTGTGTACAAAATGGTTGTTGAAAAAGGAAAGAGTACCTAAAAAAAAAAAAGAGGAAAATGTATGTATATAGTTATGTTCATATATATATATATATATATATATATATATAAAAGAGGAAAAATGTATGTATATAGTTATGTTCATATATATATATATATATATATATAAAAGGATTGGGAAATGAATATGTAAAGGGATATACATTAGAGTTGGGATGAACTTTTATGCTTGTTATTTGAACTCAGCTCTCATTTGCTTTTATTCCCTTTGGTATTTATCTTCTTATATCCATTTTATCCTCTTCTGTTACCTTGACCTCACTACAACCTTGAATAAAGTCCTCATGATTTGTGTGTGCATGTGTTTTGAGTAGTGGAGAAGTAGAAGATAAGCAAGCTTATGGTAGTGCAATTTTCATGGGTTGAATTGAGTGAAATACCTACCTTTTAAACACTTGAGAGATTGAGAGGGAATCTTGTGAAGATCTATCATTCTCGATTCATGTTAAAGATACCTTGCTTGTTGGTTTGAGATGTGGAGAATTGTTAACTCATGAATATTTTGATCCCTTGAACCTTTGGTTTTTCTTCTTGATTGTAAAATTTTGGGCTCTTGAATGTCATTAGAATTTAAATTTTTGTTAATCTCTTATGTCCTTGTTTTGGTCTTGAGTTTTGCCCAAGAGTGCAAAAAACTAAGTGTGGGAGAATTTGATAATCACATATTTTATTCATTAAGAAACCCTTATGTTTAGTCATTTACACTCTCCATATTCTTAATTGATTGAGTTTGGTATGATTTTGTGAGTTTGAGCTCAAATTGGTCCTAATTGAATATTTTCAGCATTATTGAGATTTGACACTGTTTCTGTATTTTGGCCATAACTTGAGTTTCTAATATCTGATAATCATGAATTTTACCTTGTAGGAAAGATAAGAGGAAGCTCTACAACTTTGATGAAGAGCTCGAAGTCCTAAACAGATGTCTAAGGGACCTAAGTTTACATGGAAGTCAGAATACGGGTTCTGTCACTAGAATCCGAATGGTGTGCACTCATAAAATCATATCTCAAGCTGTAATAATGGAGATGGGTTGAAATTTGGATAGTTGATAGTTAAGATCCAAATAAACAACTTTCATGAAGAACACTTTTTGAAAAAATGAAGTCTAATGGGTCAGTTTGAGCTTGCAAGTCGGAACAGAGGTGCTGATGTTGGGTTTGAGCAACCTGCGATATTTGGGTCATATCTTGGGATGTAGAAAGCCAAATCAGACGATCCAGATATGCATGTTATAGCCAAGACAAAGATCTACAACTTTCACGAAGAGTACTTTTCATGGATCTGAAGTATAGTTAGTCGTTTTTGGCTTCCAAGTTAGACAAGAAATTTTCATCCTCAATCACTCCACTCCACCAACCCACTCAACCACTCCACTCCACCAACCCACTCAACCACTCCACTCCACTAACCCACTCATCCACCCACTCCCCTTTATCACCCTAGACTTCTATAAAAGGCACCATTGATTATCATGAATGATAAGTTGTATTCTCCTTCATTTCTCTCATAGTTTCTTCTTGTTTCTTCATAGTTTCTCATAGCTTTTGTATATTTTGATGCTCCTCTTCATGGTAATGGAGGGCTAAGCTACTTTCGGTCAATTTAGAACTCTTGAAGAGATTGTGGTTTGGATTCTTGAGACCTTGGTTATGTATTGTATTTGATTTGTATTTGAATTTCTCTTTTCTTTTTTTTTTTTTCTTCTTCTTGATCTTGAATGCATGAATGGTGATTCTATTTATGTTGATCTGATTTGATCTTGATTTAAGATTGAGATTTGTGATGAAACTTAGAACTGATTGATCTAAACTAATCATATAAATAAAGATTGAGATTTGTGATGAAACTTAGAACTGATTGATCTAAATTAATCACAGAATTGAAAAGGTTAGGTTACTGATTTGTGCCTAAGTTAATTGAATTTGGTACTTGAAATTAACATAGATCTTCATGAATGGTGTGATTACGGATTTGTGTTTATCACTTGTTAATTGAATTCTAGACGATCGTCTAGTATGAATTCTGGATTTGATGCAGAGATCTCGATTAGATCCAAATTAATAATTCAATTGCGCTTCAAGTGTTCTATGAAGGGTCTATGATTGAATCCACCCAATCTTGGATAGGTTTCTAAATTGACTGCTCTTTAATTGTTATTTCTTCCTTTAATTTTGTTAAGTGCGATCTTAAACTGTCAAACCCCCTTTTGCTAAACTTTCACTTGATTTGATTAAATTGCATCTACAATCCTCGTGGAGATGATCCGGTGTTATCACTGTGCTACAAGCTTAGGTAATAACTTCGGTTATAATTTTGACTGAGTTCGGCGCTCGTCATTTATTCGAATAGCTTAACATTTTATTCAAATAACACTGTTCCTGAAGCCATCGTGAAAAAGCCATCTGATATGGGTTATTCAAATAACCTATGTGTTATTGGAATAACACGTTTAAAAATTGTTCAGATAGAAAAGGGTTTATTCGAATAACGTTTGAGTTATTCGAATAATTCACTTATAAAGATAGTTCTGAGAACTTCATTATTCGAATAGCTATCAGCTTTATTCGAATAGCATCTTTAAAAACAGAATCTCGTGAACGTGTTTATTCGAATAGACTAAGCTCTATTCGAATAAATCAATACAAAATAGTTTTGGAGAAAGTGTTTTAAAGACACTGAGTTTCTTTTATAAACAAGTTTTATCTTTTCTTTCGAAAATAGAGAGATATCAAAGTGAGCTCCGTACAACAGAACCTAAGTCCTAATGCTAATCTTATATAAACTTGGACTTGGTCTTTTTATCATCTTTATTTAGTCTTCACGTTTGTTATCATCAAAACAAGTCTTCAAAGGTATACGTCCAAACACACATTTATTTTCATAAGCAAAGCTAAATCAATATTTTAAAGAAAGATTTTCTTGTCGAGTATTTCAATAAACAAGATGAGCAGTAACCACAATTAAGCTCTCTCATACAATTATAATCCTGTCTAAGGGTCTCGAATTACAACAATTGAGTAAACTTTCACAACATTAAAATCATGTTCCAAAAGCTAGTACCGAGAGGATATTGAAAGTTCTAAGGACATAACCTCAATGCCCTTAACAAATCATTATGAATTACACTAATAAAAGAAAACCGATAGGGTAAGCATATTATCAATATAATCCACAATGCCACAAAATAATAATATTTTATTAACAAAATAGCACCTCGCCCAAATTGGTTTCGCAAAGGCGAGCTCACAATCATGCAAAGTACCTAAAAATAGTACCACTTAACAAATCATCAGGAATTACATTGATAAAGACAAACCAGTAGGATAAACGCATTATCAACATAATTCTCAATGCAACATTATTAACAAAATATCAACAAAATGACACTTCAACATAATTGTCTCGCGAATGCGAACTCACAATCATGCACAGTGTCTCAAAATAGTACCACTTAACAAATCATTAGGAATTACATTAATAAAGGCAAATCGATAGGGTAAACACATTACCAACATAATCACCAATGCAACATTATTAACAAAATATCAATAAAATTATATTTCAACATAATTGGCCTCATGAAGATGAGTTCACAATCATGCAAAGTGTCCCAAAACAGTTCCACAATACTTAAAACAACAACTCTTATAATCAAATTGCATAAATATCAACAAAATAAATAGTTTTCAAAACATTACATATTAATTTATGCGCAAAAGGACACCAAAATTATTTCAGTGACCAAACAACATTAATTTTGAGAGTGCATAATATATATCATGCCCAGAAATATCACAATAATACACAAAAATTTCTAGGGACAAAAGAGAAGAGTACCATATATTTTTAATAATTTTAATCTCTAGAAATTTTGGAATAAATAATAAATGGACGTGAAAAAATAAATAAAATTAACCAAAAATTAAATCAGAGAGCGTGGAGAATAATGCAAAAAATAGAATTGAAAAATTAATTTTTTATAGTTCACACTCTCCTACACTCTCCAAGACCGCGAGTGGGCACAAGCGTGGGTAGAAGACCACCTTCTTCCTTACCTGTTTGATTAGAATTTGGGCTGTTTGACTCGGTTTTGACTCAGTTCGTGGTGTGATGAGTTTTTTGTGATATCTTTCTCGTTTTACATTCGTTTTATGTTATTCTTGCCCCGTTAGATTTAGAATTTCAAGATCTACTAAACCCCTAAAGAAATTTTCAAAGAAGCTTCACGAAATCTCTGGACTTTTAAACGAAAGTTTAACAACAAAAAAAAAGGGTTCAAAAAATAGTATTCCTTTCAATTCTCATTGGTTTCTCAACGAAATTTGTGAAATTTGGTATCATTCAACTCGTAATGAAACGATCTATAATAACCCCATACAAAATTTAAGTATCAACCAACGGAATTTTGAATCATGAAACTTGAATGTCTTAGAATTCCACGAGTTTGAGTAAAATTCTCAATAGATTCATAGCATTATAATATGATATACATGTTTTTAGATTCAAGATAACTCGATATACAAACGCCTTAACTTGATTTTCAAAATTGATCTAAATTTTTTTTTAGGTAAAACAGAAAATTGATAGTCATAATTAGGATTAAAACCTCTCTAATACCAATTGTTAAATTTTTCAGATCTATTAATTCCAAAATTTATGACATATCAAAATATATAAAAAGTTTTAAGGTTACTTTGAAAATATGCCGATGAGAAAGTCATTATTGAAACCCTTAGAAAAATAATCTTGGTGAGGGAGAGATACTATTCTCATCTCACAGTAGTCACTTATGTGTTAGTATCAATGGGACAACTGTATGCACTAGAATAGTTAGCAATATGAGTCTCTTCCTATATATATAAGATGTCTAGAATGGATTAAATATACCCACTATGACAAACTCATATACAAGACTTATAAACAAAACTCACATATGAACAGTATTTTAACAACTACAGACTCAATATCAATACTGATCACAATTTGAGCTAAATAAAAATGTTATAATAATTTTGAGATCTAATTATTTTAAGTTTTATAAAAATTATAATATAATTTATATCCCATAAAAATTTAACATGTAAGGGATCGGCATATAAATCATTCAGAAGTCGGGGGGAGGCTAACGCTGCATGGTCCAACCATTATCGCAAACAACAGTTGTCATCTAATAAGGCTATGGTCACAGTTGCTTCTCCATGTAGCAGTGGTGGCTATCGTTGTCAATTAGTCATTAGGGTTATAGCTGGGTAAAATCGAATTCGAATTGTGCTTGCATTAATGAGATTTATGTCATTATTGAATAGATAGAAACACGGGTGCCTTTATTGAAGACTAACAAATGGGAGAGTTTATGTTGGAATTTAACATACAAAACTGGCTACTGCAAGCATGTAGGATTCTAAGACAACTAGAGCCAAATTATACACGACAAGATGGGATTGTTCATAACGGGGAGCCCTATTATAGGTATTATGTGTGTTTGAACACCAACTTGATTGGGAAACCACCGGTTCTAATTGGTCGCTATGCACAGACAGAGAATATGGCTCGGGAAGTTGTAGCAGTGTTAATGCTGAGACGGTTACTCTCATGCACAGGTCGAAATATATTGGATTTCAACTGTTCGAATGTCAGTGTTCTTCAAGAGCACATAAGTAATTTAGAAGCAAAAAATTTTGATCTCATTATGGAGGATGTTTCCTTAAAGGAAGGAATTCGTAATCTTAGGAAGTAGTTTGTAATCATGTCTTTATGAGTTTGTTGTGGCGGTAGATTTTAATTATGTCCTTATGAGTTTGTAGATGCATCCAAATTTGAGATATTCTTACGCGCATATAGATATAACATATAGGTAAAAAGTTAGAAAAAGAAAAAAAAAATAGATGTAACACGTAGATAAAAAATTAGAAAGAAAAAAATAAATCTTATTAAACTCACTCATTATAAAAAAATTATTTTTTTCTTTAATTTTGTATAAATGTATATAAAAATAATGTATTACATTTATATATAATTAATAATTTATCAATCTAATATATTCTTATATACATATAAATGTAACACTTCATCTCTAAATCCAAGCATGGGGTCCTTTGCTTAATGTATATTGAAGGCGTGTCTAATGTATGTGTCATTATTTGAATGCATTAAACTGTTCGGTTATATTTTATGAAGACATACAGTCTAATACTTTTTGGGTGTCGATAAATACTCTAAAAGGAAAAAAAATTTGTTCACTTTGAGAGTAATACCACAATGCCTACACTTAAACTTGATTGGAACAAAAAAAAAGAGAGGAGAAAGTATCCTAAAATGCCACCATGGGTATTTAAGATTCATGGACATCTCATAGAAATCTACACGACGGTGTGCCCTCCTTTCCTCCTTAGTCTGCACAATCAACAAGACAATTGTCAAATTACATACAAATTTAAACTCAATAATGAAATAATAAGTTCATAAGAATTATAAAGCCAACCATTAAACTACAAACAGCTAAAAGAATTAATGTTTAAGATCCACAATTTCTTCTCTAACAGCTGACATATCTATCATACCAAAAAAGTATTAACAATTAGTAATAGAAAATTAGTAATTCATTAAACAAATTGAATGAGTTCTATATAACACACTACCAGTTTCAAGCTTCTCAATCTCATCCGTATGAGCTTGTAAATCAATGAGTTTCTTAGGAGTCCTCAACCAATTTTGAACACAAATCAATGCTTCAATAGTGGTGGGTTGCAAAGAGTTATGAAAAGGGTCAAGAACTATCCCTCCAAAACTAAATGTTGACTCAGATGAAACTGTAGAAATAGGAATTGCTAAGATATCCTTAACAATGAATGAAAAAACACAATACTTCTTGGTTTTTCCTCTCCACCATGTCAGAATATCAAAGCCATCAACATCATCCTCCATATCATCCTCCTTGTACCTCTCAAGCTCATTCTTTTTTACCGCATGTTATTTTTTCTTCACTTTCAATCTAACCTTGAATTTATAACTATCATTATCATCTTCAATAATATCATCAAGTGTAGAGGAAGGAACATCAGATGACATACAATCTCTTCATAATTTTCACACTCAATTCCAAGTCATACATCTTTTCTAAGCAAAACTCAACATAATCCATTTTATACCTTGGATCAAGGGCAATAGCCACAAGCAATAAGTAATTTAGAGAACTATCAATGTCATCCCAATATTTATCTAACTTCATTTTCATGGAAATGGCCATTTCTTTCTGTAACACCCTCCCTAGGGTATCGCATTTATACTTCTAAACATCAATTCTTAACAAAACGTGGAAAAAGATTCATTCTTGGAAAATACAGATTATAAATTTTCTTTCAAAAGCGTAAATATAAACAACACAGAATATAACATTCTAAGTATTACACACCAAAAGAACATATATAATAGTGGCATGAATCATAGTCAACCCAATAATTTACAAGTTTATACACAAAAGACATAAGCAGCAGTTTAACAAAACATCAACTAGTCGAAGTCTAGAGACCTAGGGAGCAGGATCTTCCCCTGGACCCTCCATCGGATCCTCTTCGGACTCCTCCGTTGGTTCCTCTTCTTCGGACTCCTCCCCAGCCAAACCTCTCAGCTGTGGCAGAAGCTCGCGGATAGGAGTTCTAGTGGATGACACTACAGGGTCCGGGTCCTCCCTAGGGGTGTAATGCAAGTCCCCCACAGCTCCCTAATAGGCATGAAGAACTCTAGATGCACAAAAATACTAAGAGAGAAAAAGGGAACCCCATCATAGGTCCTACTAATAGACAGAGTCAATTCCCCTACATATCTAATCCATTCAAGGCCCCAGTTGATGCGCCATGCGTTTGCGCCTCAGTGGAATAGAACTCTAACAAAACCAATAGAATCTCTACGAGCAGCCATCCAAAAGCAAAACAACAAAAAATTGCAAACCTTCCTTTTCTTCCCTCAATCTTTTTCAACAGGAACACATAGAACAGAAAAGCAGATAGGATAACAATACAAAGAGGTGAGATTCTCTACATCAATACCAGTATGGTAGTAAGAGATAGCAACATCAGTAAAATCACAGAGTGTAGAAATAACAATTATAGTCATAGAATTCTCAGCAAGCATTGTAATAATATATCAACCGATAATTCCACAATGTAACAGTAGATAATTCCACAGTAGAAATGCATCACAATAAAATGCTCAATGTCTATGTGAATGTATAATTGACTAACATCTACTTCATGGAGTTCAAACCAACATCAGAGCGAATGATCGGGGAGTCAATGTTTGTATATCGTTAGCCTCAAATCATGTGCTTCTCAATCAATATGCGCAACATGGCTATACAAGACACTCTCAATCGGATCGTGAATAGGATAATGCTTAGTCGAGATCGTCGGTGGATTGCACAATCACCACAGCCCAGTGGAGTTACCAACTGTTCACATGTGGGATACCTACGCCCCGACGCCTCCAAGTTCAACTAGTGAACTACACTACGCAATTCGCACCTGCACAAAAGTGTAATTCATTTCCTAGGCATACAACCTTGACAACAAGTAATTCTAACTTTCACAATGCATGATCTCATGACAATGACCAACAGTATTCATAACAACGAAAGTTCCACCAAGAGGAGCCACCACAGGGTTTCAGTCAATCACTAACATTCTCGGGTCTAGTATATCGACCCGTCAGCACAAAGCTATTATATTCCATCACAAGGCATCTCAATTGCACAAGTTCAAGAACCATATTTTCACTTTTAACTTTAATTAAGATACTTTCAAGAATTAATATGGAAATTCGCTCTAATCTTAAAACTCACCTAGTTAAGTTCCTTTAGGTAATACTTCTTCACATTTTTCACAAAAATCCTAAAAGAAAACTATATTATTTTAATCTTACAAATTCACTTTTTCTCTTAAGCCCTAAAAGTACTCTAAATTTTTATGATCTCTCTTTCTTACTTATTTTCCCTCTTAAAGCCGAAATCTCTCTCTAACTAAGTAGCTAAGATTTGGTTTTTCCACTCCTTCATTGTTGTGAAAATTCCTAATTCAGCTCTATTTTTATTTAAGCTTCCAAGTTCTAAATCAACATAAAATTTTCTCTTAGATCCCCTTTTTTGGGTCTTTGGAAGTGAGCTCTCTAGGGTTCTTAGGCCTTAAAAATTTTCATTTTCCACAAGGATTTCAAACAACTAATAAATATCAAACATCAAACTTTCCATTCCATCAAGGTCATAGACAACGTCAAACCACAAAATCACATAGGTTACAAATTTACAAAAATCATCAAGAGTCAAACAATCAAGTGAGCAACCCTCACATGGATTCCTCACTTTCCATACATCAAGTTCGTCCCTCACCACCATGAAAGGTTGATGAGAGTAGTCTCCCTCTTACCTTAGAGGATTTCCAACCACCTCTTGAATATCTCCTTGAAACAAGCTTTCTCCTCCAAGAGTCTCTTGAAAATGAAAATGATATACCAAAGAATCAACATCTAAGGCTTGAAAAAGAATGACCATGGATCAAAATCATGGTCTTAGAAAGAAGAAAAGAATGAACAATGAAGATAGAGAAATTTTACCTTAAGAGTCTTCAAGCGCTAAATTGAAGAGATACTTGAAAAATGATGAACAAGCCAAGATCTTCACACCAAAGGGTCTTAGAAAGAGATTTAGATTCAAGAAATATGAATGATTAAAATTAAAGAAGATGAATATGTGGAGTGAGGGTTGTGGCCGTGAGCTCTAAAGGAGAGAAAATGAGAGAAAACAAAGTGTGTAGCTTTTGGGGTGAAGAGAGAGAATTGGATAGAAAAGTGATGAAAATGAAGGTTGAATGAAAATTGCTCTAGAAGTCTCATTTCTTTCTCCATAATCGTGCACTCCATCGAGGGAAGAGGAGCCAAGCTTCCTCAACAAGCTTCACAAAGCTTCCTTGAGAAGCTTCTCTCTTGGTTCAAAAGTCAAAGGTGATATCATGTGGGTGATGTCACATGGATGATGTCATAAAGGTGATTAAATAGAAATAATATACTAGATCTTTTTTACAAGTTATTTTTCAATGAACAAAAGTCACAGTTACCAAAGTCGATATCTATTGTCCAATGGATAATAGAGTGTATCCAAATTTTATTTGTCAGATAAAATCTCAAACAATGAAAACTCCAAAAACTATCTCTAGTTTTGAGTTTAGTAAGATTTCTCGGCCTAGGTTCAACAGTCTAAAATTTTCTAAAAATAATATTAAAATAATCCATATAAGCCAAATAATTCATAAAAATTCACAAAAAAATTCATAACCACACAGATAACACAAAAAACCAAAAATAAGAGAAAGTTGGGGCGTTACAACTCTCCCCTTCTAAAAAGAATTTCATCCCCGAAATTCATCATGCCTTAAAATAAGTGCAGATATTGTTCTCTCATTCTGCTTTCCAGCTCCCAAGTTGTATCTCCAGTCGCATTGTTCCAGATCACTTTTACCAATGCAATCTCCCTACCTCTGAGTTGCTTCACTCTCCTATCCCCAATCTTGATAAGAAGTGTCTCATAGGTTAAATTTTCTTTTAGTTGTACTGTATCCGATTCAATGACATGGGCTGGATCAGGAATATACTTCCACAATTGCAATACATGGAAGACATCATAAAGATTGGAAAGAAAAGGTGGTAAGACTATTTGGTAGGCTACTTGACCTATCCGACGAAGAATTTGATATGGTCCGATGAATTTAGGAGTGAGTTTTCTAGATTTAATGGCTTTTCCAACACTAGTCATAGGTGTAACTCTCAGGAACACGTGCTTACCTTCCTCAAATTCACGAGGTCACTGTCTCTTGTCGGCATAGCTCTTCTATCGGCTTTGATTTGCTCTCATTCTTTCTTGAATTATCCTAACTTTCTCAGTTGTCTGTTGCACAAACTCAGGTCCTATCGCAAAATTTTTGTCATCTTGGTACCAACACAAGGGTGTTCTACACCGTCGCCCATACAACACCTCATAAGGTGCCATTCCGATGCTTGCACGAAAACTATTATTGTAGGTGAACTTTATTAAAGGCAAGAATTCATCCCAACTCCCAGTCTGTTCCAAGACACAAGCTCTTAACAGATCTTCCAATGACTAGATTGTTCTCTCTGATTGATCGTTCGTTTGCGGGTGACACGCAAAACTTAGATGAAGCTTTGTTCCCATTGCTTTCTGTAAACTCTGCCAAAATCTTGATGTAAACCTTGGGTCTCTATCAGAAACAATGCTTGAAGGCACACTATGAAGTCTAACGATCACCTCGACATACACTTGAGCCAATCTCTCCATCGAATACCTTATATTGATTGGCAAGAAGTGCGCTGATTTCGTAAGTCGATTAACAATCACCCATATTGAATCGTGCCCCTTTTTAGTCCTTGGTAACCCACTCACAAAATCCATTGCAACGTTATCCCATTTCTATTCTGGAATAGCCAAAGGTTGCAGCATTCTAGAAGGTCTTTGATGTTCCATTTTAGCCTTTTGGCAAACTAAGCATGATGACACATTCTTAGCAACCTTCCTCTTCATTCCTTGCCACTAATATAATCATTTTAGATACTGGTACATCTTAGTAGTTACGGGGTGCAGGCTCAACTTGCTCTTATGAGCTTCATCAAGAATCACATTCCTAAGCTCAGAATCACTCGGTACACAAACTCTATTTTTGAATCTTAGGATTCCATTAAGTCCTTCCGTGAATTCAAATATAGCACCCTGTTTCACTAGCTCCTTCTCCTCTTATAAGTATGGGTCACATCCCTGCTTCTTTCAGATTTCTCTCATTAATCCACTCAAAATAATGATCATTCTTAAGCACATTCTCCCTGGTACTAACTCCACAAATAGCCACATATCTCTAAACTATTCTATTAACTCACTTTCTTTAAGCATCATAGCAGAAACAATAAGCATCTTCCTACTCAAAGCATCCACTACAACGTTTGCCTTTCCGGGATGATATTGAAGCTGGAAGTCATAGTCTTTCGAAAGCTCTAACCATCGCCTTTGCCTCATATTCAGCTCCTTCTGATCGAATAAATATTTCAAACTCTTGTGGTCACTGTAGATGTTAAATGTTGCTCCATACAGAAAGTGCCTCCAAATGTTCAATGTAAACACAACAGCAGCTAACTCCAAGTCATGCGTAGGATAATTTTTTTCATGTACCTTCAATTGCCTTGAAGCATACGCTACCACTCTTCCATTCTGCATGAGGACACACCCTAGACCTTGATATGAAGCATCATAATAAACTTTAAAAGGTTCACCAGGATCAGGTAGGATCAACACTGGCGCAGTAGTCAACCGTTTCTTCAACTCTTGAAAACTCCCTTCACATGCATTAGTCCATACAAAAGCTTGATTCTTTTTTGTAAGTTGAGTGAGAGGTCCTGCTATCTTGGAGAATCCCTCGATAAATCTTTGATAATAGCCAGCTAAACCCACGAAGCTATGAATTTCTATTACAGTCTTTGGCCTTTCCCATTAAAGAATTGCCTCCACTTTCGATGGGCCTACTGCAATTCCTTCCTTTGAAATCACATGACCTAGAAACTGAACCTCTTCCAACCAAAACTCGCATTTAGACAGCTTAGCATATAACTTCTTCTCTTTCAGAATTTGAAGAACCACAGTGAGATGTTCGACATGTTCCTCCTGACTTCGTGAATAGATCAAAATGTCGTCAATAAAGACAACAACGAATCTATCCAGATAAGGGCAAAAAATCTGATTCATGTAATCCATAAATACAACAGGAGCATTTGTTACTCTGAACGGCATCACAAGATACTCATAATGCGCATAACGTGTTCGAAAAGCCATCTTAGATACATTCTCTACCTTC
The DNA here is from genome assembly GCA_029884595.1 of Ormosia semicastrata. Lineage (NCBI taxonomy): Eukaryota > Viridiplantae > Streptophyta > Magnoliopsida > Fabales > Fabaceae > Ormosia > Ormosia semicastrata. The sequence continues at coordinate 106,471,057 of JAQQTO010000063.1, forward strand.
ACTCGAATATGTTGATAGCCAAAACGTAGATCAATATTGAAGAAAATAGCAGCTTCCTTCAGCTGATCCATCAATTCATCTATCCTCGGAAGGGGGTACTTGTTCTTGATTGTGATTTTGTTTAGCTGACGGTAGTCCATACATAACCGAGAAGTCCCATCTTTCTTCTTGACCAACAGCACTGGAGCTCCCCACAGTGAAACACTAGATCTTGCACTTGTCTTTAAAACCCTAGCCTCCAATCTTTAGTTATCTGCTGTTGCAAAAAGTCTGCCTTATGTTTAGGAATTTGCTTCTATTTATAATGTTTAGAGTGTAAAACTACCTTTTTTATGTTCAAGAGACCTCACACGGCTGTGTCTAAGCTCGACACGACTGTGTGAGCTTAAAAAATCACGTAACCTCAACGTAGAAGGGAGATACGATCGTGTCTCTTAAAAAAATCCAGACAGAATTATTTTCTAAGTTAGACACGACATTGTCTAACTCCTCAATCGCTCACAAGGCCCTATCTAAGCTAAAATGATCTTCTTTTGCTCTGAAAATGTGGTGTATTAGCCTGCTTTCACTCCAAATTTAATAAATCCCATTCAATCTACAAAAATAAAGACAACGATAAGGATCCATTCAAATTTCATTAATAAATATAAGCAAATCACCATAATTTTTTTAGTATAAGACTATAAAATATAGGCTTATCAGCTTCTCAAGGTTCAATTAGGCTTAATAAAGTGAGTTTTGTCACATTTTATGATATTAGGTTTAATTGTATCATTGAAGGAATTATTGCATGAATTGACCTTAATTTATCTACTTAATAGTGTTCAATAATTTGGCTATAATTTGAGTTTCAAAAATCTAATTTATATGATTCTAATCTTGTAGGAACGTTAAGACAAATCTCTATAAGTTTCATGAAGACTTCAGGAGCTGGATCATACGTTTGGATAATTTAAAATGAAGTTGAAGCAAGAGCCAAAATGCTGATCTTAATAACTTGACATTTGCGCACTTGTTAGCCCATATATTGATTTATTGGAGTCTAATGGATGTCATACTAAGCCCACATGGAATCTAAGACACAAAACTACAACTCTTATGAATACTACTAAGTTGAACTACATCGTTTTGGGCATGTAATTGAAGATGAAAAGCAGAGGTGAGTTACTGACGAGTTAGACCATTTAATTAAGCATAAATTGAGTTTCAGGCCTCTAAATGACATGACACTTGGGCCCAATGTTTCCTAATTGACCCATATTTATACCTATTAGAATTATAATCATGTAAGGCTAAATTAGGAGTTAGGTTTAAGAGGTTAGAGTAGCAGAATGAAAAATCATCTTCTCGTTTAGCACTTTTCATTCTCTATCTTCATCTCTCTTCCCCTTCCTTCTCTCTAGGATTTCTTTCTTTTTCTGTAATTCTTCCCTCTTATTCATGGAGGGCTAAAATCTTTAATCAATCATAGGGATTGATAATCTTGATGCTTAATTATGTTAGTCTATTTTAATTATTCTACATTCAATTATTAATCAAGTTTCTTTCCTTCCTCTTTATTTAATTCTGATTAAGTTGTTTAATTTGATTGAGATGTTCATATGATAATTATATAATTACCATATGTTAAGGGAGAACTGCAGTGACTAAACAAGGCATCAAAGGTGTTTGATGAATCATTTAGCTTGGTTGGATTATGGTTTTTAGGTTAATTTAAGATTATATGGATAGTTAACTTGTCTAACATTGAGTGATCGAATTCTGGATGCTTATCTAGTAGAGGATCCATGGATAATCTTGAAGCTTCTTGATGTGATCTAAGACCAAGAATTAGGTTAATGATTCAATGGATTCATAGTGATCAAGGGTGGATTAAAATCAAGATTGGTTAATTCCCTTGGATTATTTTTTTTTTAATTCCGTTTACTATTTTAATTACTTTCTATTGATTAATTTTACAAAAAATTGATTACATAATTAGAGTAATCTAAGGGCTCAACCCGGTATTACGTTATACTGCAAGTAGTTTTAGTGAATCAATTATAAATTGATATAATTTGATAGTTATCAATTTTTGGGGCCATTGCCAAGGGATCATTCTAATTTTGATTAATCTTATAAGGAGTATATTTGACTACTAATCCTTCACTAACCCCTTTGTTGTTGTGTTTTGGTGCTTTTCAAGCAAAAACAGGTGATTTTGGGTCAATTTTTAGAATTTTGTACAAACAAATGTACTCAGAATGACTTGAAACTTGGTTAGTTAAAGTAAAATGGCCTAACAAACAAGGCTTATGTGTTGCTATCAAGTCACCCCTGGTTTTTCTAAATTCCATTGTTTAGACCACTTTATTAATTTTTTAAGATTTTTTTATTACATTTTTAAGTTTCATTTTTGTATAGTTTTCATCCTATGGTGGTCCCATATTTTTTAAAAATGTCTAAATAGGTTAACTATATTTATTTTGGTAGAATTTTAGTGTTGCGTAGTCTATTTTGTATGTTTTGTGATTTTGTACTTTTTATGTTGCATGACTAGGTCTTCCATTAGTCATTTACTTGATATTGATCTTGACATTAAGAGGACCTTGTGTACACTTAATAGAGCTTGTAGACTTGGTAAAAGAATTACATTTGAACTTGAATTTGATATTGAAATTGAAAGTGAACCTGAGAGCTTAAGTGGTAGTGCAACTATGGGTGATAACATGCATACTAGGACCCTTAAGGAACTAGCTGCTCTTGATGTTATTACTAGCCTTTAGGGATTCAATATCTTAATCTTGATGCTGACTTTGAACTTAAATATGGATTGATACATTTGTTGCCAAAGTTTCATTGTCTTACAAGTGAGGACCCTCTTAAGCATTTAAAGGAGGTCCATGTGGTCTATTCAATCATAAAGTCATAAGGGATACCTGAGGAACACATTAACCTGTGAGCATTCTCTTTCTCCTTTGCTGATGCAGCCAAGAATTGGCTATATTACCTTTCACCAGGTTCATTAATGTGTTGGAATGACATGAAAAAACTATTCTTGGAGAAGTTTTTTCCTACATCTAGAGCTGCTGCCATTAGAAAAGATATATGTGGTATAAGACAGATGACAAGAGAGACTTTGCATGAGTATTCGGAGAGGTTCAAGATATTGTGCTCAAGCTGTCCCCACCACTAGATCAGTGACCAGCTATTGATTTAGTACTTCTATGAGGGCTTGTTGCCTATGGATAAGAGCATGATTGATGCCACTAGTGGAGGTGCATTGATTGATAAAACTCCAGTTGCTGCCAAAGAATTAATTGTTAACATGGCTGTCAATTCCTAGTAGTTTGGTACTCGAATGACTACTTCCACTAGAGGAGTGAATGAGGTTCATGTGTCTCATGTTGACCAATAGAGAATGAAGTATAGACTTGATGAGTTGACTTCCTTGGTGAGACAGTTGGCAATGGGATAACAATTACCTGTACAGGGGCCTGCAAGCATGTGTGGCATTTGTTCTTGTTCATCTCATCCCACAGATGCATGCCTTATACTTCAGGATGATGGTTTTGTATTTTAAGATCACTAGTAGCTGCAGCAGGTGTCTTTCCTGGTACACCACAATATCAGTAGCAGTAATAGCCTAGATATGATCTATACTCCAACACATATAACCCTGGATGGAGAGATAATCTAAATCTGAGGTATGGTAATGCAGCCGCATAACAATAATAACCATAGCAGTATAGACAGCTATTTCAAGAACCACCTAGGCAACCATAGTTTTAACTTTATGCTGGACCAAGTGGGTAACAATTCTAATAGCCTATGAAACAACCAAGTCTAGAAGACATAAAACCTGAGCCTTCATTTAAGGATTTGGTGAAGCAGATGGTCACCGACAATATTTAGTTTTAGTAGAGAATAGAGGCCACTATACAGAATTTAGAAACCCAAATTGGATAATTGGCTTCTTCATTAAGTCAGCTACAAGCCCAAGGTTCTAGACAATTTCCTTCACAAATAATTCCCAATCCAAAGGGCAATATGAATGTCATTATGCTGAGGTCTGGAAAATCTATACAAGTACTAATTGAACTTCACCCTGCAAGTAAGCAATAACTAGCAGAGAAATCAGTTTCTAATGAACCAGCCCAAAATCTGAGGGTAACAAGAAATCAATGGTTGTTGATAAATAGTAGAAGCCTATAATAGCCTTTCCCTTTCCACAGAGAGCCACTCAATCTAGAAAGATAGATGAGGCTAAGAAGGATAGGGAGCTTCTTGAGATCTTCAGGAAAGTGGAAGTCAATATTCCATTACTGGATGCAATTAAGAAAATTCTAAAATATGTCAAGTTTCTTAAAGATTTATGCACCCGCAAGAGGAGGTTGAAGGGTAATGAGAGAATCAGTGTGAACCAAAATGTTTCAGCCATCATTCAGCCTATGCCTCAGAAATGCAAGGATGTAAGGACTTTTATAATTCCACTTATTATAGGTAATTATATATTTAAGTATACCATGCTAGATTTAGGTGCTTCTATCAATGTAATTCCTACATCTGTTTTAAATTCTCTTGGACTTAGCCTTTGCATGCTACAAGTGTTGTGATTAGTTGGCTAATAGGAGCAATGCGTACCCAGCCGAGTTGATTGAAGATATGTTGGTAAGGGTTGATGACCTGATCTTTCTTGTAGATTTTATATTCTGGAGATGGAGGAGGAGTCACTATCCAGCAAGGCTTCACTCATTTTAGGGAGGTCATTCCTCAAAACAACGAGGACTAAGATAAATGTGCATGCAAGAACTCTATCCATGGAGTTTGGAGACTCTATTGCTCAGTTTAACATTTTTTATGCTATTAAGCATCCCATGGAGGAGCATTATATTTTTCATATTGAATTAATTACTGATTTAGTTGAGGAAACTTATGATGAGTAGTGTGATGAATTTCCTAATTTTATTAATTTTAATGATTCTATCCATTGTCACTCATGTACTGATTATGATGGTGATATGATATATGTTGTTTGTGCTGAGATTTCTGCATTCTTGAGAGATGATGATTCTATTTCTATAGATTATGTAGTAGCTACTGATTATGAGGAGATTTAATTTATGGAAATAGTGCAGCCCCCAAGATTACTCCCCTCTATAGTGCAGCCACCAAAATTGGAGCTTAAGCCTTTGCCTGAGCACCTGAAGTATGCATACTTGGCAGATGATGAGCAGCTTCCTGTGATTGTGGCCAAGAACCTCCTTGCTGAATAGGAAGAGAGATTGCTAAAAATGCTGAGAGAGCATAAGAAAGCCATCAGATAGACTCTTACGGATATTCTTGGTATTAGCCCTTCCACATGCATGCATCGAATATTACTTGACGATGGAGCTAAACCAATGAGGATGCCCCAAAGGAGACTAGATCCTTTGATTCTAGATGTGGTGAAGAAATAGGTAACTAAGCTACTATAGGCTGACATTATTTATCCCATATCTGATAACACTTGGGCAAGTCTTGCATAGGTTGTCCCTAAGAAATACAGTGGTAGCAAACCAAAAGAATGAGTTGATCTTTACTAGAGTGCAGAACAACTGGAGAGTTTGCATTGATTATAGGAGGCTCAACCAGCCCACTCAAAAGGATCATTACTCCCTGCCTTTCATTGATCAAATGTTGTAGCGATTGGCTAGGAAATCATATTACTGCTTCTTAGATGGCTACACTGGTTACTTTCAGATCCACATTGCACATGAGGATCAAGAGAATACCACTTTTACCTGTCTCTTTGGCATTTACTTACAGGCCAATGCCTTTCGGCCTCTACAACGCCCCTAGTACCTTCCAACAGTGCATGATAAATATCTTCTTTGACTTTCTAGAGGAGCGCATGGAGGTGTTTATGGATGATTTCACTGTATATAGTTCTTCTTTTGATTCCTATTTGGATAGCTTATCTAGAGTGCTGTATAGATGCATTGAAACTAAAATTGTTCTAAATTTTGAAAAATGTCATTTCATGGTAGAATAGGGTATAGTTTTAGGTCATGTAGTGTCTAGCGAGGGTATTGAGGTAGATCCTATAAAAATAGATGTCATTACTTATTTATCTTACCCCACATGCGTGCAAGAGGTTCGTTCTTTTCTTAGACATGTAGGTTTCACTACAAGAAATTAGGAAATCAGCGAGGAAAATTTCCCTCGCTAATCCCTCGCTAATTTTATTAGCGAGGGATTAGAGAAGGATTAGCAAGGAAAAAGTTAGTCACTTTTTTTTCATCGCTAATTAGCGAGGGAAAGTATTCCCTCTCTAATCCGTCTCTAGAATATTAATTTCTCTCGCTAATCCCTCTCTAATTCCTCGCTAATATTCCCTCGCAAAATAGCGAGGGAATTTCCCTCGCTATTCCGTCACTGTATTATTTACTAATTTTGTCAATTTTCCTCGCTAGTCCCTCGCTATTCCGTATCTGATAATTCCCTCTCTATTCCCTCGCTAACTTCCCTCGTTAATCCCTCTCTAATCCCTTGCTAATGGCTTGTATTATTCCCTCGCTATTTTTCCTCGCTAATCTCTCGCTAATGTATTCCTCGCTATTTCCTCGCTAATACCTCGCTAATATATCCCTCGCTATTTACTCAGTAATCCCTCGCTAATATATCCCTCGCTATTTCCTCGCTAATCCCTCGCTATTTGCAATGTGAGCTTCTGTCGCTAATCCCTCACTAATCCCTCGCTAATCATATAAGATTTTTTAATAACCTATATATATATACGGTCGCGCTATTTGTACAACCAAAAGACTCCAACTTTTGTCCATCGTATGTCACGTGTCATCATTTGAAATTTGAAATATGAAACTGTTCACGTTAAGAATAAGTGGTTAATACGTTATGAATAAGTGGTTAATCAGTATAAGTTTCTGATTAATACATTCGAAATAAGTAAGTGCTTAATACGTTAAGAATAAGTGATTAATCAGTATAAATTTCTGGTTAATACCTTCGAAATAAGTGGTTAATCTATATCAGTTTCTGGTGAATCTGAGAAAGAGTTCCTAATAATGAATAAGTGGTTAATACGTTAGAAATAAGTGGTTAATCAGTATATGTTTCTGGTAAATCCAAGAAAGAGTTCTCAATAATGAGTAAATGGTTAATACGTTAAGAATAAGTGGTTAATCAATATTAGTTTCTGGTGAATCCAAGAAGTAGGAAATGAGAAGCGAGAAATTAAATGGTTAATATGTTAAGAATAAGTGGTTAATCAGTATCAGTTTCTGGTGAATCCTAAAAGCGGGAAATGAAAAGCGGGAAATTAAATGGTTAATACGTTAGGAATAAGTGGTTAATCAGTATCAGTTTCTGGTGAATCCAAGAAGCGGAAAATGAAAAGCTTGAAATGAAAATATTGGCATACGAAAAAGTCAACAAACATACGTACGGAAGCATACGGTGGAGGAAAGTTGGAGTATTTTGGTTGGACGAAAAACGTTTTCCATATATATATATAACTTTCCTAAAACCTGCATATCAAACCACAATCCAGCAAACAAAATTCTAGCAAACAAAAATCCAACAAACAATCCAATAATTGTAAACTGCTGCAACAAAAAACTTGTACAAAATAATCTAATAATATAGTTGAAAGTTATTATACAAATAATCAATCAATATAGTTAAAAGTTATACAAATTTGACAATAAGAATAAAAAATGGCAATCAGTCTAAGTTGTCTTCATCTTCGCCTTCGTCTTCCTCTCGACCCTCCCTACCTAAATCTTGCGATGGTGGTTGTGGAGCAACATTTGTTGATCAGAATGTAGATAGGAACGATTGGAAGGGCGCCAACATAGGGACAAGTTGACTCTGGACAAACGAAGTCATCGTTGCTGCCACTGCTATATTTACAGCTTCAGATATGTCCTGTATCAACGGTGTAGAGCAGGAAGGACCCGCAACCGAGGAGGATGAAGCTTGCATGGTGTTATTACCAATATGCAAGCTGTTACCTATGCCATGCACACATCCCTTCTTGTTGGGACCCACCGCATCCAACCAAACCTCTGGGTCAACCATAGGGTGAAAGGAAGAGTTTTTTCCATATTTTTCTGTCATTGCAGTGTCATATGACTCCTAAAAATAAAAAAATAAGAAAAATATTAACAAAAAAATAAATAACCTAAAATATATATGACTTTTGAATAGGAACAAGACACCTACAATAAAATTCCTCGAGTGCTCAGAAACATAGCTTCCGTCTTTCTTCTTATGAACTTTTGTATACAGATCTTTGTAAGAAATCGGATGCTTTAACTCTGCCTCCTGTAATGCCATATGAAAGAATATTATATAATAAACACATATCAAAAGTAAGGCACTCCCTCTAAAATATTATGTCATACTCAAGATAGGCAAATAACTCAAGTAATTATAACATATTAATACACAGATGCTTATCATTAAGACTTTAAATGATGAAGTTATATTACCATCTTGTTCTTGGGTTGACCAAAGCTTATCGACCTACCTGTATGCTTCAAGGCATCAGGCATGGCTGCCCTGTTCCTTCGGGCAGCTGCAGACCTCGTCATCCATTTATCTGTTAGCCAAATGTCGACCAGGCCATCCCACACTTTCGTCCTCATTCCTCTGGGCCCATGGCCCTTAACATCAGCCAAGTTGTTTGAATTTTCCCTCTCAAAGGCCTTATCTCGTACTTTGTTTAAATGGTCTAGATAACGGTCCAAGATAGTTCATTCCCAGACAGTTCTCGCCATGCCGCGATCAGCATCAGATGTGAACCGATGCTTAGCCTACACAAATGATATGTATGTATATTTATTTTTCAATAAACGTATAATATATAATTCTATAAACACAATTACTTACCATGAAGTCGTTAAATAGAATTCCCTTCATCTCAGCTAGATAACCTCGTCACGTACTAGTCGGAACAGGCATCCGTGTCATAACATTGTACATAATGTCACGTGTCACCCTCGATGGGAGAAACCTCCTCCTGTAAGTACAATAAGATAATGTTGGTAATCTGAAAGTAAATACATGTAATAAAAGGTGATATATCACTATTACTTACGGTTCAGGGACAGACGCCACATATATAAGTTCCCTGCTATCTGTTTCTATATTAGAATCTCCACATGAAGGCATCACATTCGGGTCGCTAGTGGGTGGGTCAGCAGGGGGTGACATAGAAATCATTGGGTCACTATTTCCCTCGCTGATTTTAGAGAGGGAAATAATTCATTTGCAATTACCTCGCTATTCAGTAGCTGTTTCCCTCCTGGATTTTTTTTTTAATTTAGCGAGGGAATATTTTTCCTTTGCTAATCCCTCGCAGTTCCCTCTTTGATTAGCGAGGAAGTTGCGAGGAAAAATTTCCCTCGTAAAATTCTGTCGCTAAATTGTGAATTTCTTGTAGTGTTTCTACAAGCGCTTTATTAGATATTTCAGCCAGATAGCCTTTCCCCTGTCCAATCTTCTACAAAAAGATGTGGAGTTTCTATTTAACTAGAAATGCAAGGAAACCTTTGATCATTTGAAGCAGGCTTTGATTAGTACCCCCATCATCCATCCACCTGATTGGACACTCCCGTTTGAGCTGATGTGTGATGCTTCTAACTATATTGTGGGAGCTATCTTGGCATAGAAAGTAGGTAGAGTCTCCCATGTGATCTACTATGGTTCAAGAACTTTGGATATTATAGAAGCGAATTACACAACCATAGAAAAAGAATTTTTAGCTATTGTGTTTGCATTAGATAAGTTTGGATCCTATTTGCTTGGTTCTAAGATTGTGGTGTTTTCTGATCATGCAGCTCTAAAGTTTCTTTTGAAGAAACCTGAGGCTAAGCCACAATTGATTAGGTGGATGATGCTGCTCCAAGAGTTTGACATCGAGATTCGAGATAAGAGTGGAGCAGAGAACCTGGTGGCTGATCACCTGAGCAGGATTGAAAGAGTCTCGGATCCTTTTCCCATCCATGATTCTTTTCTTGATGAGTAACTTTTACACCGCAAGGTAAGATCACCTTTTCTTGGTTTGCAGATATGGTCAATTTCTTGGTTACTAGTATCTTTTCTACATGTTTTTCTAGGGCTCAGAATGATAAATTGAAAAGTGAGTCTAAGTATTATGTATGGGATGATCCTTACCTATGGAGGTTTTGTAGTGACCAAGTTATTAGGAGATGTGTACCTGATTATGAGTTCCAATTTGTTCTTAGTTTTTGCTATGCATTTGCATGTGGTGGGCATTGTGGGTTTCAACGTACAACTAGGAAAATCTTTGACTCGGGATTATATTGGCTTACCTTATTTCATGAAGCATACATATTTTGTAAGTCTTGTGAACAGTGCTAGAAAATAGGGAATATTTTTCACAAGAATGAGATGCCCTAGTAGCCTTTGCTGTTTTTGTGAGTTTTTTTATGTATGAGGTATTGACTTTATAGGACATTTTCCTATTTCTTTTGGTTTTATTTACATATTGTTGGTTGTTGATTATGTATCTAAATGGGTGGAAGCAAAAGCTACTCGGACTGATGATTCTAAAGTTGTTGTAGATTTGGTTAGATCACACATTTTCTGTAAATTTGGCATTCTAAGGGCTATCATCAATGATCAAGATTCACACTTCTGTAACCAGAGCATAGAGGCTTTGATGAGATAATATGGAGTCTTGCATAAGGTTTCCACACCTTATCACCCTCAAACAAATGGGCAAGTCAAAGTCTCAAATGAGAGATCAAGCAAATCCTGGAGAAAACTGTCTAACCTAACAAGAAGGATTGGAGCTGAGGCTTGAGGATACTTTTTAGGCTTACAGAACCGCCTTTAAGACACCCATTAGGATGTCTCCTTATAGGATAGTCTTTGGTAAGGCATGCCACCTTCCAGTGGAGATTGAACACAAGGCGTATTGGGTGATAAAGAAGTGCAATCTTGACTTGAACCAAGCCGAATCCCAAAGAAAGCTCCAACTCCAAGAACTTGAAGAGCTTCAGTTGGAAGCTTATAGGAACTCCTAAATCTACTAGGAAAAGGCCAAGCTTCTTCATGATAAGATGTTGACAATGAAGGAGTTCTTAATTAACCAAAAACTTCTCCTCTATAACTCCTGCCTCAAGCTCATGCTTGGAAAGCTCCGTTCTAGGTGGCTTAGTCTGATTGTAGTCACTAAGGTCTTTCCTTATGATGTGGTGGAGATTACAAGTGAGGCCACTAACAAAGCTTTCAAAGTCAATGGACACTGCCTTAAGTCATTCTATGAGGGAGCTCAATAGGATATATTAGAGGAGGTCCACTTACAAGAAGCCATCTACTTCACTTGATAAGGATGTTTTTTCTCTCTCTCTCTTTTATTTTACTTGTCCTAGATTAATTGATGATAATTGAGCTTTACATTGAGGAAAACGTAGAATTTAAGTGCAGGGGAGGAATTTACATTATGTTTAGTAATTTATTTTGATTTTCTGTGTTTAATTTCATTTCTATTTTAATTTTCTATCTTAATTTTATGTTTCCATTTTATTGTTATTATTCTAATTTTTTTGTTTTTTTTAAATGTATGTTTTTAATTGTCTTCCAATGATGTTCTGGGATTTGTTAAGTTTGTGAGTTTGAAGCAATTGGAATTCAAGGTTCATAGCATGATTGAATAAATTATATTCCTTCTTGATTTTCATATGCTTAGTTTTGGATATTAGATTGGTGGATTGAGTTTGATAGATGCATACCTTGTGAGATTTTAAGCCTATTAATGGATGGATTTAGCATTTGTGTCATTCTCTTCTTTCTTGTGTAATTTTTACTCATACTCATAGCAATTGATCACTCTAGAACTTGCTTTGATTCTTTTTTAGGCTACATTTTCACTTGCATACATAAACATGATTGAGGTATTCTTTCTTGAATTAGCTACTTTGGCCAAATAGCTAACCTTGCATCATTTCCTTTTGATTAATCCCCTAGAGCCTATTTATCTATCCTTTGTCTTAGCTCATTATACGTCTTATATGAAAAATCATGTTTTTACCTTACCTTAGGGAATGAGAGAGCTTTGATTCATTTTCATTGAAGGAGCTCTTTTGCTTGTGGGCAATTAATAGTACAAGTATGGAGGTTGTGCAAATTGATGAGCAATATGCAAAGTGTTTGGTGGAAGAAAAAGAAAGAAAAAAAGTTAATTGAAAAAGAAAAGAAAAGAAAAAGAATAAATGTAAAAATGTTGTGAAATAAAAGAGATCCAAAAAAAGAGAGGAAAGGATTATGTAAAGAGAATGCGCATTACATAGAATTAGAGGTAAAATTTCATGCTTGTCATTTGAGTTCCTTCCTAATACTCTTTTATTCTCTTAGGTAATTAGCTTGTCATATTTATATTGTTTCCTTCCCTTACCTTGACCCTATTATAACCTTAAATAAAGTCATTTGTATTTGTGTGTGCATGTGTTTGAGTAGTAAAGAAGTAGAAGATAAGCAAGCTTATGGTAGTGTAATTTTTCATAGGTTGAATTGAGTGAAATACCTACCTTTTAAACACTTAAGGGATTGAGAGTGTATCTTATGAGGATCTATCATTCATGACTCATGCTTTTCAATTGAAACTACCTTGCTTTTTGGTTTGAGATGTGAAGAAATGTTAACTCATGAATGTTTTAATCCCTTGAATCTTTGGTTGCTCTTCTTGCTTATAAACGTTTGCATTCTTGAATATGATTGGAAATTGAGTCTTTCAGAGTTTTTAGCTTTTGAGTTTGTGTTATTTTTTCTTATTCTCTAGTTTAGGTTTTATGTGTTTTTGCCTGGGAATGTAAAACTAAGTGTGGAGGAATTTGATAGTAATATATATTTTATTTATTTAATGATCCTTTCACTAGGCTTCTTAAGGTTTAATTTGACTTAATTAAGTTAGTTTTATCACATTTTATGATATTAGGCCTAATTGGATCATTGAAGGAATTATTGCATAAATTAACCTTAATTTGTCTATTTGATAGTGTTCAATAATTTGGCTATAATCTGAGTTTCAAATATCTAATTGATGTGATTCTGGTCTTGTAGGAAAACTAAGACAAATTTCTACAAGTTTCATGAAGACCTCAGGAGCTAGATTATACATTTGGATAATTTAAACTAAAATTGAAGTAAGATCCAGAATATTGATCCTGACTACACACTCATTAGTCTATATCTTGATTTATAGAAGTCTAATGGATGTCAAACTAAGCCCAAATAGAAGCAAAGCCACAAAGCTACAATTCTTATGAAGACTCCTAAGTTGAACTACATCGTTTTGGGCATGAAATTGGAGATGCAAAGCAGAGGCAAGTTGCTGACGAGTTAAGTCACTTAATTGAGAATAACTTGAGTTGTAGGCCTCTAAATGACATGAGACTTGGGCCCAATGATTCCTAATTGACCTAGCTTTGTACCTATAGAATTCTAATCATGTAAGGCCAAATTAGGAGTTAGGTTTAAGAGGTTAAAGCAGCAGAACGAAAAAGCATCTTCTCATTCTACACTTTTCATTCTCTCTCTTCGTCGCTGTTCTTCTCTCTTCCTCTCCCTTCTCTCTAGGTTTTCTCTCTTTTTTTGTAATTCTTCCCTCTCATTCATGAAGGGCTAGAATCTTTAATTAATCGTAGGGATTGACAATCTTGATGCTTAATTATGATATTCTGTTTTAATTATTCTACATTTAGTTATTAATCAAGTTTCTTTCCTTCCTCTTTGTTTAATTCTAATTGAGTTACTTAATTTGTTTGAGATGTTTCTATGATAATTGCATAATTACCATGTGTTAAGGGAGGATTGCAGAGACTAAACAAGGCATTAAAGATGTTTAATGAATTGTTTAGCTTAGTTGGATTATGGTTTTAGGTTAATTTGAGATTAGATGGATACATAATTTGTCTAACCTTGATTGATCGAATTCTGGATGCTTATCTAGTAAAGGATCTATGGATCATCTTGAGGCTTCTTGATGTGATCTAAGACCAAGAATTCGGCTAGTGATTGAATGGATCCATAGTGATCATGGATGGATTAAAATCAAGATTGACTAATTCCCTTATATTAGTTGTTTTCCTAATTTTGTTTATCGTTTTAATTGCTTTCTGTTGATTAATTTTGAAAAAAATCCTATTTGTTAACATCTTAATTTGATTGCGTAATTAGAGTGATCTAAGGGCTTGATCTGATGTTACCTTATATTACAAGTAGTTTTGGTGAATCAGTTATAAATTGATATAATTTGATAGTCTCAGTAATTATCAATGATCGATGTTTGCTTGTTGCTTGTACATAATTGCCTAATTTCTCATGAAAGTGCATATGCACCTATTGTCAACTCCATAGAGAGAATCCTCACACAAAATACTTTTATACCCATGAATTTTGGAGTTGAACCTTTTGCTGGAGATGTTCTTGATGTTGTATGTGTCAGAGCTTCTGGTTAAATGGATATAATTTGGAAAATACACACTCTATGGATTGTTATAAGCAGATTGCTTATGATAAGTTATTAAATTCCTAAGATTGTTTTGATATGTGAATTTAGAAAATGTGAATTGTGGGGTTATTTTATTATTTTCTTAGTCTCTTTCATCTCTTTTGCATAGAAATTGCTAGGGACTTGCAATATGTAAGTTGGGGGTGTGATGAGTATACAAAACCGCTCTCTAAATATCTTATTATTAGACTAAAATGCTAAAATATGAATATAAATTATTGAAATTAATGTGTATTTTTAAATTAATTTTTTATTTACTTTAGATTACTTATATATTTAAACTTAATAGTTTTTCTATTCTTGTATTTATTTTGATCAATTTAATCTCATTATTTAATTATTTTATTTTATAGATTAATATGAGCAAAGAATAGGATAAAAGATAAAAATTCAATTGAGCAAGTTGGGCTACGACTCAGTATTGAAAGCTCAAAAAACTAATCATGGTGCATGAGGCAGTGTGGTTGCTGGGATAATATAAGCAAATTAAAATATAAATAGAGAAGAAGCATCAATTGAAAGGGGACTACACCGCACAGGAGAGTTGGATGGATTGGAAAGGAAAAAGATCATCATACACTCCTTTTAAAGGTGTATACACTGTTGACATCCTTTTGAAAGGTGTTAGATTTAGTGAGAGAATGTGATAGAAAAAAGTAAGTATGATGAATAGTATTAAAAGGAGTGTAAAAAGATGTGTATGCACTGTTAATGGTAAGAATATCAAAACTGGATTGAAAATAAAGGCACGTGGCTCAAGGAAACAAAAGAAGACTGGAGAAAAGGCTACACTACGGCGCACGGAAACAAAAGATAAGAAAGGACGTGACACAATAGTTTTTGAGTTATATACAATGGAAAATTTTAGTGATATAATTTTGTTGAGTTTGAATCTTATTATATTTTGTTAAATTTTTTGTACTAAGGGAATAATAAAATTTTTATTATTTTTGCATTATTATGTTGAATTATTTTTACTCAATTTTAACATTTAATGTTTATTGATTTTATTTTCCTATCAAATTATATAAATGAATTTCAAGATGAGTTCAGTCATATTTTTCTCATACTTTATAATTTATTTATGTCATCCGAGTGTTAGTGGTAATTATTATATATCAATTGTGATTTCTTATTAGGGATACATTTGATGATTTGATAATTTACTATTAATTAGGAGATTTTATCATATACTTGATTATTATTTTTAGTACTTTTATTGATATATTTTTTGTGAGTACATGTTTAACGCTAGATGTTCATAAGTTAAATTATTTGGGTATAATAATTGACATAGTTAATGTTAAAATTAATCTTGGTGGATTCTAAACCTTAGTCATCTTACATTTAGTAGAAACCAAATTTATTATACTTTGCTTTACTTAATTTTGCATTCAAATTAATCTTTATTTATTATTAATCATTTAATACTTTTTTTTAGTTTCTTTGTTTCTTTAATTATTTTTTTAATTTGTCTCTCTGTAGAATTGATATCGTAAAACTGTGCTATAATTACCGCGTTATTCTTTGAGTATAATCAATGCCCTTAGCCAACTTCGCTTTCTTAACCCTAGACTTATCGAGGATGGGGTTGGCGCCCTAAAGGAAGTCCGGCATCGTTAGATTGTGGACATGATTGCTTCAAAGGCCACCCCTAGTAATCTCACAAATCATGAGGCAAAAGGTGATGGAGGAGCGGAGATGGTGCTAGATGTTGGCCATAAAGTAGGTGGACTGATCGTGGTCGATGTGGTGCATGTTGAAGTGAGGCGAGTAGCGATGGAGAACCCGAAAGATCAGAACTCTAGTTTTTGATGTCTCTCTTTTTCCATTTTTATTTTGTTGCCTATTGCATGGGGTTTTTATTCTTGTATTTGGACAAGTCTCGATCCTGGGCCCCCTTAATTGGATAATTGATAATTTTTGCATGTCACATTCTTTCTATTGTCAAGATGAGTCCAACGTTCTCTTTTAGCGTTATCTATTTTGCTTGCTGAATCTTTTGCCCTTGTTAGACCGAGGTAGGTTAGACACTCAATCCTGGTGTTGGCTTTAAGAAATCTTGCTTGTTTGGCTCATCGAGGTGGGTCTAATGCTTGATCTTTGCAATGGGGCTTGAGGTCTGAGATCTTTTATGGCAGCTTTTGCTCTGCAGTCTTAGGAACTGCTGCTTTAGGTTTATTAGGAGCTAAGATCAATTTAATTGCCATAACAATTTTGTGCTCTATTCCCAACTACCTTTACCTTTTTAGCTAATCGCAAGGGAGGAGCAATTGTTAAGGTGTAAACGTGTTGCCCTTTTTGCTAACCGCAAGTGCACGGGTCGCACAAGTAATACAGATACGAAGTAAAAGTTCATTCCCACGAGGATATTATTATGTTATAACACTAAATACCAACCAATAGCTTAATCAATTCTAGACAAGGACATATAAAAATAGGAAAATATTAATCTAAACTAATCTAACCTACAAAAGCAATAAACATAAAAGCGGTTAGGTTTCAGGAAATCCTCCTTCACCCCCTACATCTATCAACAACATGTCATTCCCCTCATAAACATAAATGCATTGATTAGGTTAGCTTAAGAATCTTCATTAGTCAAAAGCCTATGTCTAGGTCAATCAACCCTGGTTTCAATTGCCCAACTCACTAAGTTTCCTTGAGAACCAGTGCAACTTCCACTCATGAACGATCTATTCTCAATCTCCCACTATACATGGTTAATAGGTATATTTCTATCCTATTAACGAATCAACTCATCCAAGCCAATTGAACTCGCCGAACATGTATCAACCACACCATATCCATATTAACAAATCCCTATGTCTAGTTCATTTGCCAATATTATGATCATGCAATTGAGGCCAACCAATAACAAGCATTAAGCACAGATAATGATTGAACCGTAATCAAACATCCACACAAACTTAGAGAAAAACACATCATTAATATATATCAAAGGATCCAAAATATTCCTAAAACATAGCTTAACTATACAAAAGATTAGGAAGATAAGAGAGAAAGGGAAAAGAGAGAAAGAAGCTCATTAGATTTGTCTCTGAAGCTTGAATCCTCCTTCAATCCTTTGATCCTGGCCTCCAATCCACCAACAATGAAGATCTAGCCAAGCTATCTAACCTAAAACTAACTAAAACTAACTAAACTAACAAAACATAAAAAGAGAGAGATGGCCAAATGGCCAAAACTCAGAAAAACAAAGAGAAAATGAGAGAGAAGGGAGAGGTCTGAGAGAAAAATGTGTAAAAATCTATTTATAGGCTCAGCAGCCGCCTTCACGCTGCGGCGGCCACATATGCGCGCCGCGGCGCACAATGGGTCGGTCTATGTACCGCCGCAACGTTCACTTCCTCACGCCGCGGCACTCTTGCCCCGGGTCCAAGTATGACCAGGCTGAAAATCCTCTTTGCGCCGCGGCGTGCTCTGCCTTGCGCCGCGACGTTGCTTGCTGGAATGCCAATTTGGCTTCCTCTTCCTCTTTAAGCTCAATTGCTCCATATTTAACCTTGTTTGGAGCCCCTCCTAACATAGAGAAAACACCAAATCAATAACATATATAAATCTACTCAATCCATAATCATTAAAGCTCAGTTTTGCATAATAACACATCAGAAAGGCTTAGATTCAGAATATATCAGATATAAGCACAAAACCCTCCAAATATGCATTTAAACAAGGAAATAGCATTCATTCTAGCACAAGGATAGGGCACAAATAACTGCATTCTATGTAGCTATCACACCCCCAAACCTACATTTTGCTAGTCCTCGAGCAAAACAAAATAGAACTAAGTAAATCACTGAAACATTCAAATCAATTTTTCATTCAGCAAATATATTTCAATCTTTTTTTTCAATTAAAAACAAATACTAGTGCGTACTGACTGCATCAATCCTCAAAAAGTGCAAATGCCCCGTAAACAGATCCACACATATACAATCCTAAACATGCTAACAAACCAGAAAACTCTCCATGCAATTCACATTTATCACAAACATGCAAGACAAACTTCTTCTAATCAAGTCATACACATTCAGATAAGTTTATAAGCATACATGCATATGATTCACAGAATCCACAAGATTGTAAGTCAACTCTCTCTCCACTAATGTAAATCACACAAGATTGAGGATCAAAAGGGACTTAATCAGCTTATAATGTAAGGCCAATGGTATGGGCGAAAGAAATGAAGGGAAAGATACAATACAAATATTGAGACACATAATATACTACTTCAAGACATGAGTCACAAACTGATACTAGCAGGGTATTCAAAAGTGAGATCATAAAACTTGCCAGAACCATTTTCGATGCTTTTTGAACTTTACTTTTTCTTAAGCTTTTGCTTTTCTTTTCATTTTCATTTTTCTTTTTTTATTTTCTCTTTCTTTTCTCTTTTATTTTTGCAAAGCAATGCTTTTTCTTTTCTTTGTTTTGCATCTGGTTCCTTCAGGCTTATTTTGAATTGAATATTCATACCCCTAATCATCAGACTCATTTCAAGAAATAACACATCATATACTCAACAAACAATAAGGGTAGGAAGAAAATGACATGCTTTCACATGCATTAGAACGGCTAACAGGTTAACGAACACAATGGTTATGAAAAACAAATAAGGCCAAACAGTTTAAGGCTTCAAAAAGGGACCTAAGGATATCATCATATCAGGGTAAGCTTTTTAAGGCTCAATCGGTCCAAACAATGCCCTAATCATCTCCTCAATCATGCACAACCTAGGATTTCGCCTCAAGAGAGTTCAAAAACAATTTCAAGGATAATCAAAACTCTACATGTACATTCATAAACATTCTCAAAACATGCACTCTTATCATTTCCAAAGTTACACTTGCATCTAAGTGAGATGTAAATCATGCATCAAAAATAACTAAATTGTTTCACATGCATCAGATCACATAAGGTTTCACTGAAAAGGGGGCAAATAGCAACCTTTCAAATCATGGACAACCAAAAACAACACCAGCATTCTTGCAACATATCATGCATTCAAATAGATTCAACTTTTCAATTCAAGCATACATAACATCTTTTGCATAAAGTGAAAATTGAAAATCTTGTCATCAGCACATCAGTGATAGTCAAAACAAAATATAATCATGAAAATATATTGACTAAAACACTGCATACTCAAAATACCAATACATGTTAACATTAAACACAAAGGTAACAAAACATGTAAAGATATTCCCCCAAACCTAAAATGAAATGTATCATTAATGAACATGGCCTATAGGGAACCTGAGACAAGTACTGAGCATTACTAAATATTTAAAAACATAGAAAATAACAAAAATAAAAGCAAAAATAGCAAAAACAGGGGAAAAATAACAAAAAACACAAAAACAGGGCTCAGGTAAGGCATGTACAAGACCTATGCGTAGGTCGCGGCGCTCTCAAAAAGCTGCATAATTATGCAGAAAACGCCCTTTGCACCGCGGCGTGTAAAACCCTACGCCGCGGCGTTGCTACACAAACTGCTAA
Source organism: Ormosia semicastrata (assembly GCA_029884595.1). Taxonomy (NCBI): domain Eukaryota; kingdom Viridiplantae; phylum Streptophyta; class Magnoliopsida; order Fabales; family Fabaceae; genus Ormosia; species Ormosia semicastrata. Next base: position 106,491,101 of record JAQQTO010000063.1, read on the forward strand.
ATTTAGCAGCAAACATAGTTTTGCTGTTGGGTTTGACTCTTATGGGTCTCTAGCTGCAACAAAACTTGTTCAAAAAGCTAAATTACAGAAATATACAACACACACGTATTAACACAAAAACAAAACATTAACCTATATACAAAAGTTAAACAAACTTAAAACTTATAAACTAATCAAAAACATAAAACTAACCTAAGTAACATATTAATCTATATACAAACTAACACTAACAACACTTAATACTTAAACAAACAAGAACTAACACAACTAACACATACTAACTAACAAAAATTATAAACTACTAAACTAACATACTAACACTTATATACACGAACATACTAACAAAAACACATTAACACATCTAATATAAACACATTAACATATTAATACACAAATACAAAACATAACATACTAACTATTTATGCATAAAGTAAAAACAGGAATGAAACATAAACATGGGGTACCCTCCCACAAAGGGCCTGAGTTATAGTCCCAGCAGGACTTTGTCACCAAAATTGAAGTATTGCGGATGAGTAGTCTTCAAGAACTTGATCCAAGGGTAATCCTTTCAGGAGTCGCGAATTCCCTCAAGGGCCTCGTATGAATGAAATCACCCAGCTTCTTATTTGAAACTAAAACAAAACATAAACGAAACATAGATTATATACAACTTATATACAACTTGAAATAGAACTAATCAAACTCATTGTTGATATTAGCAATATAAAAACTATCCCTGGCAACCCAAAAACTGGTTAGGCGTTGACAGGACTAGAATCTAATCAGGCAAACCATTTATAATGAAATATCCCCGGCAACGGCGCCAAAAACTTGTTAAGGTGCAAACGTGTTGCCCTTTTTGCTAACCGCAAATGCACGGGTCGCACAAGTAATACAGATACGAAGTAAAAGTTCGTTCCCACGAGGATATTATTATGTTATAACGCTAAATACCAACCAATAGCTTAATCAATTCTAGACAAGGACATATAAAAATAGGAAAATATTAATCTAAACTAATCTAACCTACAAAAGCAATAAACATAAAAGCGGTTAGGTTTCAGGAAATCCTCCTTCACCCCCTACATCTATCAACAACATGCCATTCCCCTCATAAACATAAATGCATTGATTAGGTTAGCTTGAGAATCTTCATTAGTCAAAAGCCTATGTCTAGGTCAATCAACCCTGGTTTCAATTGCCCAACTCACTAAGTTTCCTTGAGAACCAGTGCAACTTCCACTCATGAACGATCTATTCTCAATCTCCCACTATACATGGTTAATAGGTATATTTCTATCCTATTAACGAATCAACTCATCCAAGCCAATTGAACTCGCCGAACATGTATCAACCACACCATATCCATATTAACAAATCCCTATGTCTAGTTCATTTGCCAATATTATGATCATGCAATTGAGGCCAACCAATAACAAGCATTAAGCACAGATAATGATTGAATCGTAATCAAACATCCACACAAACTTAGAGAAAAACACATCATTAATATATATCAAAGGATCCAAAATATTCCTAAAACATAGCTTAACTATACAAAAGATTAGGAAGATAAGAGAGAAAGGAAAAAGAGAAAGAAGCTCATTAGATTTGTCTCTGAAGCTTGAATCCTCCTTCAATCCTTTGATCCTGGCCTCCAATCCACCAACAATGAAGATCTAGCCAAGCTATCTAACCTAAAACTAACTAAAACTAACTAAACTAACAAAACATAAAAAGAGAGAGATGGCCAAATGGCCAAAACTCAGAAAAACAAAGAGAAAATGAGAGAGAAGGGAGAGGTCTGAGAGAAAAATGTGTAAAAATCTATTTATAGGCTCAGCAGCCGCCTTCACGCCGCGGCGGCCACATATGCGCGCCGCGGCGCACAATGGGTCGGTCTATGTACCGCCGCAACGTTCACTTCCTCACGCCGCGGCGCTCTTGCCCCGGGTCCAAGTATGACCAGGCTGAAAATCCTCTTTGCGCCGCGGCGTGCTCTGCCTTGCGCCGCGACGTTGCTTGCTGGAATGCCAATTTGGCTTCCTCTTCCTCTTTAAGCTCAATTGCTCCATATTTAACCTTGTTTGGAGCCCCTCCTAACATAGAGAAAACACCAAATCAATAACATATATAAATCTACTCAATCCATAATCATTAAAGCTCAGTTTTGCATAATAACACATCAGAAAGGCTTAGATTCAGAATATATCAGATATAAGCACAAAACCCTCCAAATATGCATTTAAACAAGGAAATAGCATTCATTCTAGTACAAGGATAGGGCACAAATAACTGCATTCTATGTAGCTATCAGTAATTAATTGTGGCTTGGATCATATGCTAGCTTGCCTCCTTCATAGACCAATTAGGATGCGTTACTCCTTCTATAAATAGGGAGTGTTTATGGTAGGTTGTTACCTATTCCCTTTGTATTCTGATCATAGGTCTTTTACATAGGATGTTCCTCTTCCTACTTTATGTAGTGGGTCATGTCCTCTTTATGGGCCATCTTCTAGTTCTTCCCCTGGTCCTGGAAAGTTTATTTCCTCTCTGGTTGGAATGTTCTCGAGGCCTTTCTTTCCTGGATAATGGCATGGTGAGGACCAAGTAATTGCCTTGCACAGCTTGGTCTAATCACCTCTTAGTAGAAGAAGACATTTTCTTTTAGGCGCGTGTAGCGGTGGGGTATGGTTCCGCCTTCATTGGGAAGATTCAGAGCTTCAATATGTAGTTCTTGTGAGGTATGGATGGGTTCCGTCACCCTCTTCCTTTGCTCCCCTAATCGTTGCCTTGTCATGGGCGTGTCGGGGTGGTTAGGAAGTGTAGGGTCATAGGTCCTATCTTCACTTTGACAAAGGAAGAGGTGGTTGCTCTCATCTTGAACAACAACTGCGGTGGCCTATGTGGGTTAGTTCTTGGTTATCACCATTATTTCAATAAGCTACCTCCTTGGCTGCTTTTCAAGGGGACAGTCTTTGCACAAGGGTGACTTTTTGTTTCTTCTTAAAAGAGAATAACTTCTCCTTTATAAGATAAATTAAAGTGGGCAATGTTTGGAATGAGAATAAAGATTTGCACTTCGTTCCATCTTGTTGTATAGCTGAACTATTACTCTCTTGTGTAGTTATTTTCGTAGTTTTGAGATTGGTCTAATGCCAAGCCTCGATATATGTTTGATTTGGACAAACATTCATTTCACCAACTGAGATGAGCAAGCAACTCGACCTCAGTGGTAGGGTTCATTTGATATAGATGAACATTCACTTCACCAACCGAGATAAGCGCACAACTCGATCTCGGTGGTAGGGTTCGTTTGATTTGGATGCAGTAGTCCTGTGGCGTGGAGTCCACTGTCTTAGGCTACAGTCGAATATCCTTAACCACTACAAATCACATCGCTTGATGGCTAAGGTGCGGCTCAAATGGGCATGGGTTAAGACCCTTGATCGCGTTGCTTGACCCCGAGGGGTGTTCAAGTAGCTCTCCCAAATTTGGTCATCTTATGTAGGTGTTAGAATAGTTGATCTTTTTTGGACCTTGTATTCTCTGAACCTCGCCAAAGTGTGGTAACCTTAGGGGATATGGCTTATCGTGGTACTTGTGGATTTGTGATCACGATCCAAGTACCGGCTTCAAATAAGGCAGTAGTTGAAAAGCATTGATTAATTGATATTCAAAGATATTTACACTACTGAAGTAGTAATTACAGGACATTATGTGATTGTCCGAGTTACTTTGGTGTAGTGGTAATTATTCTCGTGGTTGTCACGTCAAGGGTGTGCCTTGTCTTGTTTTAGGGCATTAACTTGAGGTGTTCGCGGACTAGGATCTTCATTCCTATTTGGGGAATGTCTTTTTTGGTAGGGGAGAGGGGCTTCGGGGGCTGTAGCTTCACTTCCTACGATGGCCCTCTCTCCACTCGTTGTTGCGGCTTCAGCACATATATTAGTTCAGGCGTCTATTTCGGATAAGGGACTCGATGGCATCATGGAGGTTGATGTAGTCCTCCATGTTACGACCGTGGCTATCGTGCCAAGCTCAAAATTTAGATCTGTCTTTTAGCCTTTTTATAAGAGGAGGCCTCTGCGTATCTCGAGACTCGGTGTTCATAACCTCTTGGTAGATCTAAGCCCGGGGTGTGTTGAGGGGGTGTAACTTTTGAACTTCCCTTGAGATGTGATCTTGAATTCTGACCCTGTTGACTAGATTGCTTTTTGAGTTTGGGTTTGACATCTTTTCTTACGAGGTGCTTCCTAGCCAGGAGAATGTGTTCGACATTGATATATTTGTCGACATGAGCACGAAACTTGTCCATGGTCTTAGGCTCCTTTTTTCCAGCGAGAAAGAGAAATATCATAGATGAAGTCCTTCTCTGATATAAAACAACCCGAGTCTTTCACCCTAGTCTCATATGTTCACGATCTCTATATTGAAGTAGGATATAAAGTCTCATAGGGACTCATTCTTTCCTTGCTTGATTTGGGTGAGGCAGGATATAGATTTAGGTGGCACTTTGCTAGTGGTGAAGTGCAAAAAAAATCTTGAGGATAGGCCTTCCCAGTTGGCGATAAACTTGGGGGCCAATATGGTAAACTATCTTAGGGCGACTTTCTTCAGTGATAAGGGAAAAACTCGACACATGAGGGAGTCACTACCTCCAACAAATAAGAGCGTAGAAGTGTAGGCATTAGTTCCTGTGGGTCTGAGGTCTCATCATATAGTTCAATGTTGGCGGGATATTTGAACCGCGAAGGGATCTCATACGCCATCAGCTCGTCAGAGAACAGTTAGTTTTGGGAGACCAAGTTCCTGGTTCTAGTTTCGTGCTCTCTCACTTGGGTTAGCCTAGCATTGTGACCGAGGTCTATGACCCTTGAGTTCTGGGGGAGGTGGTCATTCGCGTGGAGTCTTCTATCACCTTCATTGTCCCTTCTGAGAGATTGGTTTTCGCCATCGTGGTCTTGGTTGGTTATTTGCGCCAGTTTGTAGAGTCTTTCATCTTGGTGATTGATCTGCTTATCATAGAGTTTGACCAGGGAGAGTAGTTTTGCCCTGGATAACTCCTAGCGATTGATGCCAGCAGGGCGAGACTGAGCTTCGTTATTTATGCAAACACCTGGGTAATGCAGCACCGAATCTTCGTTGTCCAGCATCTTCAGGGGGTATCCTTTGCTGACCAAGGCCATGTCGCACCAAAACTCCTTGGGGAGGAAGAGGGAGATTCTTTCTGGTGAAAGAACTCTTGTGTACGTCCTGCCCAGGTTCTGGTCGAGGCACGACTGGTTCATGAGCGAATGGGACTGATGCCAGGTGGTGATTTGCTGTGAAGGGAGCACCTATTGCGGATTTTGGTTTGTTAAAAAGTCTGTCTCCTACTTGTGTTCACCATTGTGGCGGTGGGAAGGGGAGTTTTTAGAGTGGTGTTTGAAGTAGATGTTTATCTTTCCCACAGACGACACCAATGTTTAGAATTGAGTTTTAAGAGTTACTAGAGAAGGTAAGATGTGGTTGATTTCTCCGCAATGCAGCAGCGACGATTGATGGAGCGAGTGGATGGGTACCTACTAAAGGCACTTCGATGCTCAAGTCAATGGCTACTCGAGGAAGATAGTGTGCAATATAGGAATTGTTGCATATTTTTGTCCTCTTGCTTTGGCCTTTATATAGAAACGTATGAGCGGGTAAAAGGTGGGGGGACCTGAGAGTATCAGAGCGTATTGCGCATTGCCCTATTTTGGAACAAGAAGTGTCATTCCGTTTGGCCAGTTCCTTCTATCCGAGTGGAGTGGTGTCTACTCTTTTTTTCGAGGGGACAAGCTTAATGGATGAGCTATATTTTGTGCTTGGCAGGCTTGAGGACTTATCTGTAGGGTTGTGTTCACTCTAGTTTGATGGGCCCATACCTATTCCAAAACACACACAAATCCACACTTGGCTCATATGGGAGAAGCGCAAGAGAGTTGGAGGTGGAGCTCATCAACCAATCAAGCTTTAAATGGTCAAAATCTCCAAGCGATTTAGTTGGCATGCAATAACCAAAAGACAAGGAAGGTATAAAATAACATATATACATGGATTTGTAGTTGTAATTGGAAATTGTACTTACTATTTACTATCCACTAGTAATGCATTAAGCTCTTGAGTTGAGGCGAAAATCATAATTAGGATCATAATTATAAACTATATCTATATGCACTAACATTTTGAGTCTTTTTCTTACCGGAGGCTCTTTATAGTATGATTTTAAATTACAATTGCGATTATGATTGTTATTGTAATTATAGAAATTATAGATAATTGTGATAAAATTTGTCTGGTACAACCACAATTGTAAATGACAACCACAATTATAAGTGCATTGCAATTATGGAGATTTTTAAAACTGTAATATTGTAGTCATAATTGTCACTATGGATCCTAATTTAAAACTATGCTCAGGAGTTATCCCCTTCCTTTTGCCAATGCTATTGTTGTTGTTATTGTTGTCATTGTTTGAGGCTATGGAACTGTTAGCAGATTCTTGTTCACTAGAATCATCAAAGGATTTCATAAAGTACGGCTGAATCTTCTTCAAATCTGTTAACTGAAGAGGCTTCAATAGAAACTCATCAGCCCCACCTTCCAAGCACCTATCAACAAACATTTTAAATGCTAAAATAAATTTCTTATGAAGATGTTATAAACAATATATGCCCCACAAGGTGGGCACACAATGCTGCATATTTTTCTTGTTACTTGTTTCTGATGTCACAAAAGTGATAAAGCGTTTCAGTTGTGCAATTGTCAAGTTAATTAAAATATAAGTTACAGATGATCGTAAAATTTAAAGATTAACTATTTTTTTTTTGTTTTGTTTAATGAAGATGTTGTCTTTCGAATGTTAAGGGATAAAGAAAATGAAAAATTAACAAAAAACCAACTCACATGCTGATTCTGGAAGGTACATTTTCTGATGACATAATCACGACTGGTACATCTTTCCAAGACGATCCCTGCAGCTGTAACAAATGTCAACAGAAGAAAGAAAGGAAAACAAAAAGAATAACTAATTAAAGAAAAGAAAAGAAAAAGAAAAAGTACACTTTGATCCTGAAATTTGGATCTTTTCCTCTTTTTTTTTCCTCTTTCTTTTTACTGAAAATTACAACATTCCTAGACCCAAAAAAGAGAGGTTATAATGCTGTTGTTCATATACTTGATGCTCGGCATTTTGCAAGTTAATGAACAGCATTATGAATTCTGAACTGTTGACTCACGGGGAAAGGAATGTTTGACATCTCTTTCAGTCTGGGTGCACATAAAGATTCAAGCAAAGATGACAGGGAATTTTGGGGTATGTATGAATAAGAACTGTGTTTTGACCTTGATTCGTCTAAGTAAGTCATAGCCACTCATCCCTGGCATGCAGTAGTCTGTCATGATCAAATTCACTTTGATTCCCTGTAATTCAAAAGATTCAACAGTTCCTGTTTCTAATTAATTAGGATTATTTAAGATTATATATAGCTTTACTAATACTAGATAGTATTAGAACTTAGAAGGGAGAAAAATGACCATTATGGGATAGCAAAAAAGAGATTTAAAGAAAAGAGAAGAGTAGAGTAGGTACGCTTCTGGTAAAGTAAATGCTGAATCAACATAACAATTTAATGGGAGCTACGTACGTAAATGCAATGAAAAATCTTCCACTTTTTTTTTTCAAGAAAACCGCTCAAGTCATTAAATGTATGTTTTTTTTTCTGATCTGATCAAATGCTTGCATATTCTAATACATTCTTCAAGAAGGCACTTGCATAACGTATAACTTTTTTTGGTGATTCATAACGTATAATTTTGATCTCGTATGTTGAGGTCCATATATAGCTATGCAATATCTGGGGAATGAATTGCATATATGCATATAACTTTTAAGTAGTGAACTGGACTCATTCTATTCATAGTGCATTTTGATACATATATGTATGCGTGGCCTAAATGAATACAACTAGCTAGCGATGAAAAAGAAATAGTCAATACTACAGAAAGTCACTTTATGGTTATGATCAGATGTGCCTTCCCTAACTAGTCTATGACTTTACACGCATTTCAAGTTGTTTACATAACCAATTCCAGAAACCACCTCTTATTCAATATATTAATATCATGTTTAATGGAGATTTTAGGAGAAAAATAATCCCAAATCCCATCTTCAACCCCCTAATTATCAGCATGTATAAGCTCTCTCTCTCTCTCTCTCTCTCTCTCTCTCTCTCTCTCTGTATATATATATATGTTCTACTTTAAAATAATAAAAAAGAGGAGGAATTCTGACAGTATAATTATGTGATTTAAGAAGGAAAAAGAAATCAAATAAAGGGAATGCTACAGCTACAACTAATTAATGACTTAGCCCGAATGTAGTTAAACACCGACAAAGAGAAGAAGAAGAGAAGGAGAAGGAGAAGGAAAAAGAAGAAGAAGATTATTACGTCTTGTTGCAATAATTCTGAAGAAGATGAGGAATCATTATCAAGGTCATCAAGCAGGCCAAGAAATTTCAGAGCCTTGTCTCCAGAGTCTACGAAGGTAGCTGCTTAAAAAGTCAAGCACGTACATAGCCAGAAAATCATAAATTGAATTGAGATGAGACTAATGTTCCAAGGCTGAAAGCCCAAAACCAAAATAGAAGACCATGGAAGAAGAAAAACTAGCTAGGGGTAGCTACCTACTTTTGCATGAAGAATCTCTCAGGAGCCTCTCCAGAAGCTTCCTGTCGATGACACTATCGTCTACCACCAATACATGAAAATGCTGCTGCTGCTGTTGTTGTAGCTTTGGGGTATCCACAAGCTCCATCTCAGTGTTCAGAAGCAGATAAACAATCCTTTTAACCTCTGTTAATTAACTCGTCTTACAGAAAACTCGTTAATATATATCAGTTATTATCACTATCTCATACACACACAAACACAGAGAGAGAGAGAGGGTCAGAAAGAGAGAGAAACGTGGTGAATGAGAATGAGAGATGGCATGTAATTGTCCGTCTTTAAGTGGGTGCATGAGAGAAGAACTGTACAGGCACAGCAGCAGCCAGCAGGTTTGTGTGTTGCTTCATGCTGAGATCTTGAACCTAGATTCTCTACCTCGTTGGTACAACCACCACACATAACTTTCTCTCACTTTCCACTTTCAATTGAATTTTATTTGATTGCTAAGGAAGAAACCGAAGATCTTTGTTCCCATTCGGCCATCATGAAGATGGAAAAAGGGTTCATTTTGGGTGTGGATAGGATTGGGTTATACTTACGTGTATCGGAGACTTTGAAAATTAAAACAAGCTTCTTTCGTAACTGATTAACTGCTTTCACATTCACCTTAATTTCCTCAACTATATTTTAGTTTATTGTGTTTTTGTTCAATTTCACCACCTTATTTTAATATTATTATTGTATACGTTCACATTAAATTTTCCATTTTAAAATACACAGTGCTATCAGATATGCATTGAATCTTAAAGCGCATGCATGGGCTAGGAAGACTTTGCTTCAACTAACAGATACCCTCACCTAAGCCTACTTTAGCCTAGTATTTCATTAAGGAATGAAGGAGGTGACCCCTTATTCTGATGGCTTTCTTATACTATGATGTAAAAATGAAGAAATTATTGATGTTATATAAATGTATGTGTCCACATGCTCGAGCCTTCTAGCTTGCTAGGGAAAACTCAAATATTGATAGCTATGCGTAAGAAAAGAAAATCACTATAACATAAAAGTACGTAAGCATACTTGATTATAATATATATTGGGTTTGATACACACACAATAAAATGTACATGGGGATGGTTATTTTTAAGAAGATTCTGAAGTTTTTTTTTAAAGTTAATTTATACAAGATCCTTTTTAATCAGTCTTTTAAAAAATTGGACCAAATTTTCTAATTGAACCGATTGGACCAAAAATCGACTATGTCTCCCGTTTAATCATAGTTCAATTAAAAATTTAGTCAATTAAACTAATTGAACTATGATTCAGAAGTTTCACTGGCTCAATGTTCAGTTAAGATTTTAAAACATTGATTTTAACAAATGATTATGTTTAAATTTCTCCTTAATATACTTTTGATTGAAACAACTAACTTTATGGAATTGTAAGGTTATGTGAATTACACCTCTATTATGTACATTGTATTTAAAATACCAGAATTGTGTACGTGATATGAACATAATGTATAAAAAGAAAAAAAAATATAAGTAAACTCTTATTATCTTTCTTTCTTCATATTTGCTGACCAGTGTAGAAAAATTGTAAGAAAAATCTCAATGTACTAACACATTTTTTAGAATTCTCTTCCTTTTTTCAGTTTAGGTCTATTTCAGGACATTAGGATTGAGTAAATGGTGAAGGGATACGATAATTTGTATAAAGTCATAAGTTAAAATCTTATTTCCACTACTATAATAATAAATAAAAAACAGTTTAGGTCCATTTCACATGCGATGTATGTGTCATATGCATAGTAGTTATTAAATGGAACGGTCAGAAAATGTATGATTTATACATTCTTATGAATTTAAGAGGTTGATATTGCTTAAAATGGACATTAAAAAATGTAAATTGAACATAATCCTAAATTAAATGAAGTCTTATAATTAAGTTTTTTTTTTATATATATCGAAAGAATATAAATTTGTATTTAAAACATTCTGCAAACTACTTAGATCACTGCTCATTGGCAAATTCGTTTGAACCAGGTGGTTATTTATTTTTTTGGATCTATTTTTGCTGATTATTGTGATAATTGATCTAATCTAATGTTAGCTCGTTTGCATTCAAAATTACGAAAACATCATTACAAGATCTTCAAAAAAGATCCCACGGATATCACATAAAGGGACGTGCAGCATGTGCTTGCCTGAAATTGGACGCAATGTTGACATCGCTTAAGACCTGACCCTAACGTTTTTGTAGTCAATGATCGATTTCAACTGCGAAGACTTATAACAGGCAACAGGCCCTCCTTCCTTTAACTTTTTAGTTTATAATTGAATAACCCATATCAAAAGGTCAATTAAGTCAAAAGGTTAGAACAAAAAAAAATACCATATGTAAAAAAGTACTTTCGAACAACGGGCGATAATGACATATTAGCTAGATAATAATGTAAATTAAAAATTTGTTAACAATATTCAATAAGATCATATGATCTATTAGTATAATACACTTTATGTTAAGAACATTTAAGCATAATATTTAAATTCTAAAAATTATATTTTCAATTTTTTATTTGAAAAACAAAAATTGAGCCAATCCAGATTAACTCGCCTGAGTAGATCACTACCTAAGTTTGATCGAGTTATTAGAATAAGCAATCCAATAAATTAATTGGACTAGCTTGAAGTCTGAATCACAAATTTTTTGATTCGACCAATCAAGTAGATACAGATCATATAACTATAGTCTCGTTATTGTTGTAGATTTGATTAGGAGACAACGTAGAAAATTACGAACAAACAAAAGCCTGAGGCGTGTGAGAAGACACTGTCTTCAAGGATTTTATCGCACGGGTGTGCGAATCCCCCAGGATTCAACAGGCTCGTCCCGGCGGAGACCGAGGTAACAGAACAGCAGAGAAAATTTGATAAATCTAGTTAACCCAGGAAGAGAGTGTTGTTATTTTCAGAAGAGGTAGAGAAAGTCGTATGTATGTTACATATAAAACCTCAGTCAGAAAAAGTATTTAAAAAAGGCAAGAAAGAGCTGTTAGAAAACAGAAAGCAACGTTAGAAAATATGACTGTTGGAATAAATTAAAACGTTGAAACAAATCTGCCCGTTTACCAAGTCAGTTTTGACTTCTTCAAAAACATCATTTTTTCGGTAAGCTCAAAAAATTAATTAAATATTTCACAAAAGGATTCGGGCCTCAAGATATCACGCGCAGGGGGGGCAAATCGATGATTTGCACTAGCCATGAGCCTCTAGCCCATTTTTTTTGTGTGCGCGAGCACCACCACCTCATTTGTTTCTTACAAAGCCCAAAACACATGTTGATTTATAAACTCTTTAAAACTTTGAAGGCTAAGCAATGTGGGACATAGACTTTTGAAATATCAAAGCTAAAACAACAACAATCCCGCACATATTTCAAAAGTTTAAAGAAATATTTAAGAAAATTTTAAAACAAGATTTTTCCTGGGTTAACACCATGGGTGTAAATACATCGATTCTGGTGTCTTTTGGACTATGAACCAGACCTAGACGGATGAGACATAACATACAGTGAGTTGGTGAAGTAAACTTCTATGAACCAAAAACACTTTGTGTATATTAGAGGTCTACCAGTCACACTACACCCTCACAATTCTCGCTGTTGTCGCTGTGTTGCGCTAATAGGCCATGCGCGCGCCTGGTAATTCATGAATGCTTTAGAGATATGCCATAATCTCATACAAGCGGCCCCACTTGACACTCATATAGGTGATTTCATCAAGTGTATGCTGCAAATCATACACCACCCATAAGGGATATGAAAATCATTAAAAGCTTTTAAGCTTATCCTCTCAATAATGCAGTCTGGCACATCTCACACCATAGGAAGGGACAAAGTTATTAGTACTAGCAGAACTAACAAGTGACTTGTTTTTACCCATATGAACCTTCTTCATGGGATCTCCAATCACAAAGGTTGGGTTACCATCACTGTTAATTTCAAATTAGCTTAAGTCGCATTCCCCTCGATGTTTCATATATTGGTTTCCTCCCAAGAGGCTTTGTCAGAGGATCGGCCAAGTTTACTTCTGACTTCATATAATCAATTGATATTGTTTCATCTTTTAGTAGCTGCTTTACCACATTATGCCTCAATTGTATATGTCTGTTTTTACCATTGAAGGTCTTATTCTTTGCAATGGCTATTACTGCTTGACAATCACAATGCATTGACACTGATGGTGTTGGTTTTATTCTTAAAGGAATATTTGCCAAGAAGTTTTTTAACCACTCAGCCTCACTACCAGCCAACTCCAAAGCTACAAACTCTGACTCCATAGTGGATCTTGCAATTATAGTTTGTTTGGCTGATCTCCAAGTAACCGCTCCACCACCAAGTGTGAATACATAACCACTAGTAGATTTTGTCTCATCTGAATCTGAGATCCAGTTAGCATCACTATATCCTTCTAATACAACGGGAAATCCACTATACATTATACCATAGTTCATGGTACCTCTCAAATATCTCATGAGTCTGACAAGTGCAGCCTAGTAATCCTGATTTGGACTTTGAGTATATCGACTCAATCTCCCCACAGCATATGCTATGTCCGGTCTCGAAAAATTCATTAAATGTAATAAACTTCCAATAATTTGGGCATACTTAGATTGAGCAACAGAATCACCTCTATTCTTTTTTAATTGAGAGTTAGAATCATAAGGGGTACTCACTGGTTTCGAGTCATAATGACCAAACTTTCTAAGAAGTTTCTCTACATAATGTTCTTGGGATAGTGTTATACTATCACCCTTCCTTATGATCTTGACTCCTAGTATTACACTTGCTTCACCCATGTCTTTCATATCAAACTTAGATATAAGAAAAGATTTTGTTCTTATCACAATATCATTACAAGTACCAAAAATAAGCATGTCATCCACATATAAACATATGATTACACATTCACCATTCATTAATTTAGTGTAAACACATTTATCAACTTCAATAGAAGTAAAACCATCATCAATCAAAATTTGATTAAATTTTTCATGCCATTGTTTTGGTGCTTGTTTCAAACCATATAAGGATTTGAGAAGTTTACAAACTTTATTTTCTTGACCACGAATTACACATCCTTCAAGTTGTGTCATATAAATTTCTTCTTCCAAATCACCATTTAAGAAAGCAGTTTTAACATCCATTTGGTGAATAACAAGTTTGTAAATTGAAGCTAAGGCTATCAAAATCCGAATTGAAGAAATTCTGGTCACAGGAGCAAAGGTATCAAAATAATCAATATTTTGTTTTTGAGTAAAACCTTTTGCTACTAATCTAGCTTTGTATTTTTCAATCGAACCATCAGGATTATATTTTCTTTTAAAAATCCATTTGCAACCAATAGGTTTTGTTCTAGGAGGTAAGTCAACTAAAGTCCAAGTGTTGCATTTTGAAATAGAATCAATTTTGGTTTTAATAGCTTCTTTCCAAAATTGAGCATCAGAAGATAAAATAGCTTCAGAAAACGACAAAGGATCATTTTCAACAAGATAAGTATAAAAATCATTTCCAAAAGATGATACTTTTCTTTATCTTTTACTCCTTCTCAAATCCTCATATGAGTTTTCACAATAATTTCCTGAAGAAATATTTTCTAAAGATTGTGTATTTCCAGATTTCAAAGGAAATATATGTTCTAAAAATTCAGCATTTTTAGTTTCCATTATTGTATTATGATCAAGCACATCGCTTCGCAAAACAAGGAACCTATAAGCAGCACTACGTTCAGTATAACCAATAAACATACAATCAGAAGTTTTGGTTCCTATTTTTCTTTTCTTAGGATCAGGAAGCATAACATTAGCTAGACACCTCCACACTTTTAAATATTTTAAATTAAGCATATAACCTTTCCATAATTCATAGGGTGTTTTACCAGTTTTCTTATGAGGTATCCTATTTTGCAAAAAACATGCAGTTAATAAGGCTTCTCCCCAAAGGTTATCGGGTGCTGAGGAACTAACTAGCATTGCATTCATCATTTCTTTTAATGTTCTATTTTTTCTTTCAGCTACACCATTAGATTCAGGTGAATAAGGGGGAGTTACTTCATGTATTATTCCTTCTTTTTCACAAAATTCATTAAATAAGATATATTCACCACTCCTATCGAATCTAACCCTTTTAATTTTTCTATTTAATTGATTTTCTACTTCTGCCTTATAAGAAACAAACATTTCAAAAGCTTCATCTTTATTTCTAATTAAATAAACCTTGGTGTATCTAGAAAAATCATTTATAAATGTCACATAATATTTTTTACCACCTCTAGTCATTGTATTTTTTAAATCTCCTAGATCGATATGAATTAAACTAAGTAATTCAGATTCACGTTGTTGTATAGAAAAACAAGATTTTTTAGTTAACTTAGATTCAATACAAATATCACATTTATTTAAGCATACATCATTATTCGCAGAAACTAAACCAAGACATCGCATTTTCTTAATATAAGAAATATTAACATGTCCTAATCTAGCATGTCACATATCAACGGAATCAATCAAGTAAGCAGAAGAAGATGCAATTTTATTAATAATTTCAGAAATACTGAGTACAAAAAGTCCTTGATCACTATAGCCCTTTCCCACAAAGACATTATTTTTTGTCATTACTATCTTGTCAGATTCGAATGACACTTTAATCCCAACTTTTCCCAACAGTGATACAGAAATCAAATTGGCCCTAATATTAGGCACATGAAGTACATCATTTAAAGCCAAGGTCTTCCCAGATGTGAGCTTTAGAAGAACTTTCCCTTTTCCCGAAACTGCAGCAGTTCGAGAGTCTCCAAGATACACAAGTTCTTCATCATCCCCTACAGAAGTGTAGGAGGTAAAAGCATCTTTGTTCGCGCAAATATGCCTGGTAGCACCAGAGTCTACCACCCATTTGTTCACACTGGTCACATTGTTAACTTGAGAAACGACCGCAGCCACAATATCATCTCCTTCCACCAAATTTGCCTTTGGCTTGGGAGGATTATCGTTTCTCACTCTATGCCTGCATTGAGGAGCATGATGACCTGGCTTTCCACAAACATAGCAAGCACCTTTTCTTTTGAAAGTGGGATTAGTAACTCTAGGAAAGTGATCAGAAGACCTTTTGTTATTGTCATACCTTTTTTTCGGTGATTTATTTTGAACCAGATTTGCTCGAGAAGCCAAAGCCTTTGCCCTTGCAGCCTGATACTCTCTTCGGTTGGTATCTTCAATGATAATGTGCGTGATCAGATCAGAGGGTGACAGTTGTTTGTGCTTGTGCTTCAGCTGTTGCTTGTAGTCCTTCCATGATGGAGGCAGCTTCTCGATGAGGAGTCCAGCAACAAATTCGTCCGGGAGGGTGATGTTTTCGGCCTTGAGATCCTCCAATAGCTTATGGTATTCATTGATTTGAACTTTGATATCTTTGTCCTCGGTCATCTCCCAGCGGTAGTAGTTGCCAATGATAAATTTCTGCTTCCCGACATCTTCAGCGGTGTACTTTATGGTCATGGAGTCCCATATCTCCTTCGCATCCTTGTAAGAACAGTACACATCGAACAGATCATTAGAAAGTGTGCTAATAACTGTGTGACAACATACCTTGTTTGCATGTGTCCAATCCTAAATCAATTTTGGATTGGCTGTTAATGGCGGTCTGGGTTCGGTAATGCGGAAGCGACTCCGTGCATGTCGAGGATGGTATGAACACGTTCCTGCCACCTTTTGAAGTTTTGGCCACTGAAAAGCTCTATTTTTGAGATATCTGGAAATGGCTTTGCATAGGTGACTGGAGTTGGAGGCGACAAAAGGACAGCGTCACGGTTGTTGGGAGCGGGAGCGGAAGCAGGAAGCTGATTGTCAGCATTGTTGTCAGCCATAGTATAAAATCGTTGAGATTGTTGTAGATTTGATTAGGAGACAACGTAGAAAATTACGAACAAACAAAAGCTTGAGGCGTGTGAGAAGACACTGTCCTCAAAGATTTTATCGTACGGGTGTGCGAATCCCCCAGGATTCAACAAGTTCGTCCCGGCGGAGACCGAGGCAGCAGAACAGCAGAGAAAATTTGATAAATCTATTTAACCCAGGAAGAGAGTGTTGTTATTTTCAGAAGAGGTAGAGAAAGTCGTGTGTATGTTACATATAAAACCTCAGTCAAAAAAAGTATTTAAAGAAGGCAAGAAAGAGCTGTTAGAAAATAGAAAGCAACGTTAGAAAATATGACTGTCGGAATAAATTAAAACATTGAAACAAATCTGCCCGTTTACCAAGTCAGTTCTGACTTCTTCAAAAACATCATTTTTTCGGTAAGCTCAAAAAATTAATTAAATATTTCACAAAAGAATTCGGGCCTCAAGATATCACGCGCAGGGGGAGCAAATCGATGATTTACACTAGTCATGAGCCTCCAGCCCATTTTTGTGCACGTGAGCCCACCACATCATTTGTTTCTTACAAAACCCAAAACACATGTTGATTTATAAACTCTTTAAAACTTTGAAGGCTAAGTAATGTGGGACATAAATTTTTGAAATATCAAAGTTAAAACAACAACAGTTATTACCTAAATTTGATTGAGTCATTAGAATAAACAGTACAATAAATTAATTGGAATGGCATGAAGTCTAAATCATAAATTTTTTGATTTGACCAATCAAGTTGGTACAGATCATATAACTTATTGGTTTAATTTTTATATGTTTAATTTTTTTTAACTCATTCATAAATTTATTTTGTATTTTACAAAAATATTATTTGTAATCTATCTCACACAAATATATAATAAACATACATTCACTATATTTTAAGTAGACAAAAAAACGTTTCCGATATAACTATGGCTAAGTTTGAGTATGCAGGTCAGGTTACACAACCCAACAAAGACGATTAGAATTCTCAGAACCGAAAAGAAATCGAGTAAACGAAAACACAAATGATAAATAGTACAGAGGGACCACCATTGACACACAATGCACATTAAATGTCAAGAGTTAGTTCCACTAGTTAGAAGACTCAGTTTAAATTTGTTACACTGGCCACTGTATGTTTTTAAAATTGTCATCTAATAATTTGTTGATACCGTAATAGTAAGACTTTGTTGTGATAGTAAATTGTTTTAAAGATTTAATATTAATATTTAATACACAATTAAATGATAATATACTTTAAATAATAACCTAAATTAAATCTTAAAAGAAAATAAATAAGTATTTGACTCCTATGTGTATTAATTTAAATTCTTTCTTTCCTAAAAGTTTTACTTGGTTGTCATTTTACTTAAAAAAATAAAAAAAAATCCTTCAAGGTCTAAGGACTAGTTGAGTAGATCCTTGTATGTTACTAGTATGTTGAAGATGTCACTTGTAAAAAGAATTTAACCGTATCACTATGTATTTAAAAAGATTAATTTCATATTCAAAAGGTATAGAAATGTTTTAAAATATTTTTAAAAAAATATATTTTGATAATCATGAAGTAACTTATTTTAACTATTGATTTTTAAAAAAATGAATCAAAAGAGTATTATGAATTTTGCTAAAAGTATTTATTAAAGAAATCAAAATAAAAAAAATTTAAATAAAAATATGACATTTAATATATTAAAAATTTTAAAAATTTATATTTATCTTATTTTTATTTAAAATTTTTTATTTTAACTTTTTTATCAAGAAAAACCTTATTATTAAATATTAAAGTTCAAACTTCATATAATGATAAATAGTCAAGCGACAAGAGATAAATAAAGGCTATGGCTGGGACCGTAATGGGGACCCATCGAGCAAATATTTGAAATCTTATGTGGGTCCAGACAAATATAATCTTTGTGGTCCCCTTCCTTCCTGATCTAGATAAGATCTTCTCTGAATTGCGAATCTGCTCCATCTAGGGTTTTTCTCGTTTTGGGGTCACCCAATTTTTAAAAAATTGAGTGCGGGACCCAATTGTTGTCTGCCACGTGTTTTTTTCCATGCCTAAACCTAATCATAACTTCATATATCTGACAATGGAGCAGGATTCTAACGTGGTTGCACATGAACCGTCAGATCACATCACTATCATCCTCAGTTTTTCTTTGGTACACCATCCTCGCTTAATTACTTAGTTTCTTTCTTTTCTGTTTTCTTACTTGTTTCTTTCCCCACTTATTTATTTTTGTTGTGGTATTTTCACTAACATGGTTTCCTTTTCTTTTTAGTGTGGTATGTTCAACGATGACATGTATGGTAAACAAAACTGATTTTTATAAAACTGGAATAAAAATAAATATAGGAATTTAATTACTTAAAATGGAATATTATTGAACGTTTGGCTCTTTTAAGAATAGTTGTTCTAAAATATTTTGTTCACTTTAATTAGTATGTGCATTTCAATCACCTTGTTATTTATCAAATCAAATCATTATTAAAGTAGTCCTTATGTCCAATAGTTATTCACCCAATTAGGAATTTTTATTAAGTATGTATGTGTTTGAGATGATTTTTCATTAACTTATTAATTTTTTTTAAAAATTATTCTCTCATCTATCAAGTGAGTAGATATTTTAAAAAATTAAAAATATATTGACTACTTTAATGGTGATTTAAGATCTAATACATGAGAACGAATTCACCTATTTGAGATTCTCAAATATATGGTGATTAATAAGATTTTGAAGTCAAAGTGTTAATTAACTGTCAATTGGTCAAATGTCAAGTGAAAAGACAAATGGACATTAGAAATGTCAAGAGAAAATAAAAATACGCGAAAGTAAATGAAAACACAGTGTGATCAACAAAAATTTACTAGACGCTATTTGATAGGAAAGTGAATGGCAATGCAAGATAGATGCTATAATCAGACTTGTTGGAAGTAAACTGACAATAATATAAGTGGCAAAGGCAAAGAAAATGTCGAAAGTAAATTTGCAGGAAGTAAATTAACATGAAAGTAAATGGTTAGGCAAAGTAAATGCTAAAAGCAAACTAACTAGAAGTAAACTAGCATACATGACAATGTCTATGCAAACTGTCAATGTCAAAGCAAAAGTGATGTGTAGTTAATAACATGTTGGAAATTAAAGGCATGTATGAATAAAGATCAAGCACAAAGATAAAGTATGAACGCATGAATATTAAAGAACATGAACATGAATGTAACAAGAACCAGAAATACATAAAGTTCACACAGTGAAAGCATGAATTTGCATTAAGATGGTAAAAGCATGAAATGAATTTGCAGAAAAGCAAGATTCATTCATACATAAACACAAGTAAATTGAAGAATTAAGTAAGAACTTGGAAGAAAAAGCATAAAGTTGAAAGAAATGAAATTACATTAACTGAAATGTAATTGATATAAAATATTACATACATGTAGAAACTTAGAAAAACATGTGAATAGAAAATGGCAACCATGATTGTAATTAATCAATCCGTCAATCTGTAAGTGTCACTTCGGGGATTTAGGAATTATAGGAACTATAGGATGTTTTCAAGTAGATAGACCAGCCTGGATAACTTACTTCTAACTCTTATTTATAGGAAACTAAGTCTCTAGCTTTGGTTCCTATATTCAAACCCTACAGCCCTAAGCTTCTGCCACTTGGCAGCCATGCAGATTTCTACATATGGTTTATTTATTTACATAGCTATTTACACTATGTACAAAGTGAAAACTGCTTCAAATCATGGGCAATTTCTCTTTCCTCCTTATACCTGTTTTCTTCCATAAGCCACGTTCATTGTGCACTCCCAACTGCATCTTTGATAACTACCCACATTTAGCCATGGGGCCCACCACGTACTTGTCATCAGCTTGCTAATCGCTTCTCGTCGAACATGGGCTTCAACATCGACATGCTTTCACATACCTAACTTTACCATGGGATTGACGTAACTTTGCCTATAACATTGTGATTTTGTTAAGTGTACTTCCCTTTGTCGAATCTGCTTATCTACTTATGTACTTCCCTTAATGTCGGTTTACTACTATATTGATCACTGCCCTTGACAAACTCTTATAACTTAGTCTTTTTTTGCAGCATATTGCTATCTGTTTAGTTCCTATGCCAAAATGGTTTATTCTTGACCCCCAACAAATGCCCTTCAAAATTTATCATTTGACGTGAGGAGGAAAAGGTAAATTTTTCCTTGTCAGAACCTATTTCGACAATTTTACCATAGGCATTTTATGGAACACCTTTTGAGAATACATAATGTCTCTTGCCTTTTTGATTATTAGACTGATGTGACAGTTGAATTTTGATCTCTTAGGAAGCCGCTGTAATAATTGCAATTGTCAATTTGTTATAGTTGTTGAGGAGAAAGTTAATGGGATTTTATTTACCCACTACTAGAATTTATTTGGAATTTTGAAATTTGAAAAAAAAATTAGAGGTGAAATAATAAGCTTTGGAGCCTATAAAAGCACCAAAGTGGTTTTGATTTTTCACTTTCACCTTCCTTTCTTTTTTCAGGTAAAACCTCTAAAGGCTTCTTCATTCATTTTCTCTCTCTACATCTTTTCTTGATGGCTCCCTTCATTGACAGAAATCCAAGCCCTTTAGCAAAGCCTCCAATGGCATCAAACGTGGAAGTTCTATTCCAAAAAGACTAGATTTTTTGGTCCCTTATCTTTTAAGCAACTAGTTTGAAACTTGGAAATCCTAAATTCTCATTCCTCACTCTGTTGGCAAGGATACACACTGTTACCTCAGCCATTTGTTACCGAAGTATAAAGCTTTACAACTCGAGTTTCATGAGTTCTTTTCTTCTTTTAAGGACCAAGCCATTTTGGCTTCTTTTGATTCCATCTCCATTTCTTACTTCGATCCAATCAAGCTAGGCCTTTTAGAGCCTTTCAAACTAAGCCCAATGAATAGTACATTGCTTGGTTGGATCGGGTTAAATCTTTCGAAGGAAGCTTCTGGAAGGAATATGATCTGTTTGATATGATTTAACAAAGTCGACATTATATCAAGCTCAACTGTAGTATGATGAATGCTTCCTTGTTTTTTTGGAACGAGACCACGAACAATTCTCATTTGCCTTGTGGAATGATGGGGCTGACACTGTTTGATTTGGCCGCTATTACTGGCTTAGAGCCTCATGGAGAAAGTGTGTCTCCTAACAAATCTTCTAGCAACATTATCGACGTTGATTCTCCCAACTACTCTTATGGCCCTTTTAGTTCTCACCACTGCATGACTTATGAAGCAACTCTATCTGATGAGGAGCACATTGCCTTTTTAGGCTTTGCGGACATATATTTTGCATTAAGTCTTTACAAGTGTCGAAGATTTGTATGCTATTGGTCATTATGCTTCATGAAGGCTGACATTTGGCCTTGAGCCAATTGATCATCGCTCGCCTCTACCATTCCATTAATGAAACTGTTGACACCATTTGTGCTCGCACTAAGATGGCCACTGTGGTTGGCTTTTTCTGGCTCTTGCAAATGTGGCATAGTGTTGTTGTGTTTGATTATTTGGTTGATGAATCACCGGCCAACATTTCTGATAAGGTTTGCGATTATAGGCTTTCCTATTATTGTCATCTTTACAAAAATGCCTCCTATGTCAATGACGTGAAAAAGTACTTTAAAATTTCCCACTTCATGACCATGCAAGTCACTGATATTAGCTTCAATCCATTTGTTGTAAGAGTTAAAGGTCATCTCTGCTTTGTTAGTCATGGCAACCATTACCTAAGAGGGGGGTGAATTGGGTATAAAAACCTTTCACAAAAGCTTTTAAAATAAACACAAATATTTAAGCTATTAAATAAAAGAAAAGAAATTATGAGATGAAGAATAAAAGCTTTAAGAACAGCAAATAAATAAATGTGTAATAATATAAAATTACATAAAATAAAGAGATTGAGAAGAGAGAAACACACATGGTATTTATCTTGATTCGACCACTAACTCACTTGTGGTCTACGTCTAGTCCTCGAAAATAATCTGAGATTTTTCACTATGTATACAAGTTTCAATAGGTGCTTGCAACCGTTACATTAAAATGCACTATTCATACATAGGGAAACTCTACCCTTGTGCTAAAGTCTCAGCCTGCAGGGATACCTCACCCTAACACAAACCTTGAAGGGATACCTCACCCTTATACAGACCTTGAAGGATACCTCACCCTCAATACAGAAGAACAAAAATATAGATGAAGAGAAACTTTTATTTAGAGCAAATAATACAAATTGAAGTGCTAAGATACTCTTAAAGGATATTTCAAAGTTTCAGCAAAAAGAGCACAGAAAATAGGCGTAAATTATAAATCACATTTTTCAAAGCAAGCGTAAATTAAACAGATAGCTGGGCTGCTAACAGATGAGACCCACGATCTCTATTTATAGAGCCAGATAGAAAATTAGTCGTTGTAGCAATTAATTCCATGATTATTATAAAGAATATATCCGTTACATACTATATCCGAAACTATGTTTACCGTATTTATTTGAATAGTGTAAACCATTATTCGAATAACACTGTTCATAATACCATCGTGAAAAGTAAACTGATATGGGTTATTCGAATACCAACATGGGGTATTCAAATACCACTGTTTTTATTTCATATAAAAAATAGTTTAGAAGCAAGTTATTCGAATACCACAAGAGTGTATTCGAATACCTCTATTTTAAACACATTTAAAAAGCTATTTAGAATGATGTTATTCGAATACCTTAAAGGTTATTTGAATACCAGTGTTTAAAAATGGTTATAAATGTTTGAAAAACATCCCAAAAAGTTTATCAAAAATACCAAAACATTTTAAAGTTATTTTCAAGATCAAAACAGTTTTGGTATAAGTTTAAGGAAGCATTTTGTTTTATCTAAACGCACTATGAGATATCCAAAGAGATCTTCGAACAGAGAGACTCTAAGTCCTAAAGCTATCCTTAAAAGATCTTGGACTTAGTCTTCCTATCATGTGTATTATCATCAAAACAGATCTTCAAAGACATATGTTTAATCACATTTTCCTTGTGTTGAGCTTAATAGATATCTTTTACTTTTTTGTTGCAAGCTCACTCTTGGTACTTGGACCATCCTATAAAGTATTGCTCACTTAAACAAGTATAGTTAGTCTAGAATCATAATTCAATATCTTCATATGCATGATTTATAAATATATAACTCTAGTTAGTTTAACATGCATATAAAACTTTTCATATACACATCCAAATAAGATATTTATCAATTATTAATGGATATGCTCCATATAGGATGCAACAAAGAATATAAGCAAAGTATTCTTTTTGTCTTGTATTTGTCATCATCAAAACTTAACATATAGAACCATTTGAGGCAAACTTATTTCCACAATCTCCCCCTTTTTGATGATGACAAATCACCAAAAAAAAATATGTTGAGTAATATACAAGAATGGATTCATGTAAGCATATCAAACAATAAGTACAAGAGCATATTTTTCTTTCTAATTTTCACTCCCCCTATTTGACATCAACAAAAAGGCTTAGAAAGGAAAAATAATAGTTTCTCCCCCTTATCGATTCTACATATGATTCAAAAATAGATAGATGAAACAAGTATGCTTTCAAGATATAGAAGATTATTCATGGAATGCTTGTCATGTTTTTGTATGTCAACATTTAGCATATAATAGCAATAAAACACTTTATGTAATCAAACAAGGATGTAAGGCAAGAGATATAAACAACTTAAGAGTTAGGCTCCCCCTCAAAATATGCATATTATCAAAATAATAATTTAACATAGTCATACATATATATTTTAGTCAACAAGGACATGGAAAAAAGATATGTATGATAAGTAAGATAAGCTCCCCCTTATTGAAGCACAAGATAGATAAAGGAAATATATATGCCAAGACCAAGTAAGCACATTACCTTAAAGAAAAGTAAGGCAAAGATACATCTTCTTAATCCCTCAATCAAAAATCATTTTAAAATTTCTCCCCTTTTCAAAAAGAATTTTACAAAAGCACATTATATTTTCAAAAGTATTTTAGAAGGGTAGAGATGTTTTATATTAAAAAATACATATTCATTGAGACAGATCAATCCAAGTCAAAAGGACATAAGTACATCTCCTTGATGGAATATGCTATAGGGATCAAAGCATGTATAGAACTAATATCATCCACCCTAAATGCAATGACAAATTAGCAAGTTAATATCTAATTAGGCACTTTATCAAAGCTAAGCATACTTCTCATGTAAGGAAATCATCTAATCATTTTAAGATCAATTTATCAACAAGTATCATACAATCCATATCATATAAAGTACCACAATAGCTTAGAGATAGAGATACTTATTGAGATAGATAAAGAGTGATGATCCTTCTTTATTGGTCATTTAACTTTGAGCTTTCTTCCTTTGAATTCTCCATTCAATTGCACTAGAAGAAAGTCTTCTTTATCTTCCTCTTCATTTGAATTCCATTTAGCTTTTCTCATTTATCCACATATGCTTGTATGTAAAAAAATTTGATGACTATATTTGAAATACATAGAGAGACTTGCAAAACTAACTTTAAAAGTCCTCTAAAACATAGGTTTGGCATCAAATATCATGTAAGCCCATTTATAAGCATAATTCAGGTTGATATATAATTTTAAAGCATGTATCACATTATCAATCATGCAATGTTAGTTCTAACAAGAATGCATGAAGCACATATGCACTTGAATCCAAAAAAAGTTTAAGCATTTTAAGGCATGATTCAAGTTTATCAAGAAACATATGATCATCATCAAAACTTATTTAGGCATTTTTAGGCAAATAATTATCATGTAGGGCATGTAAAGGTATAACACAACTCTCTACTTCTCCATATATCATATGGTATCAAATTTAAAGCATAAATAAGAATTGATATCACCAAAAGTGTACTCTTTGAGTTTTTTTTTGTAGGTGACTCCAACTTCCACCAACTTCTAAGCTTCAAGTTTTCATGAGGGAATAGAAATTCTATGCACCCTTTTTAAAAGTTGAATCCTTTTAAACTTTACTATCCTCAAATTGAATGAACTTATTCTGTAACACCCACTGTAGGGTGTCATATTTATGTTACTTAATTACCAAAATTACCCCCAAGTTCATATAAGGTGATGTTGTAATAATAAAAAAAAATGAGTTGTAAAAAATATTTTTTTTCTTCTTTGACAACTATAAAATAAACTTAGCGGAAAATAAAATATTATAGCAACCTCACACATAGTTTACATCATATACATATTACAAACGTGCTGTCAGGATTATTTATTTACAGACTATGTCTCAAACTACAAACACACTTAAATAATTACACACATAGCTTATATCAGAGTTCAAACTTGCCCAAGTTTAACTAAGCAGCAGACCCCTCAGATGGGTCCTCCTCGGGTTCCTCAGCAGATAGGAATCCGTTATGACGAGTAGCCCTACGGACAGGTGTCTGAGCTGATGATACTATGCTGATTTCCGTTGGGACATAATTCCTAGTATCCCAATGTCGCCTGATATGCAAAGAAAATTCAACATGAACAAAAATAGTCACACAGAAAAATGGATCCCCGTGAAACAACCTACTAATACTAACAGTCAGATACCCCTCGTAAATAAGTCCTTGCTCATCGGGACTTGTTCTCCATTCTCCAACTCCTCCGTGAAATTGTAGATGTACATAACCGAAGAAACTAGCTCTTGACGTCATACTGTCAAAATTCTGCGTTCCCAGCCGTGAGAAGTAGTTCTTCTTCTCCTTCTTGTACTGTTTCTTTCTCAACGTCTTCACCCAATTATAAATACAATATACAAATATACATACAAAGAGGTGAGATCACCTATGCCAATACCAGCATGCTAGCACAGAGATAACATAACAGCATACCATATAAACACGTCATATTACAAATATGGCATCAACAT
Organism: Ormosia semicastrata; assembly: GCA_029884595.1. Lineage (NCBI taxonomy): Eukaryota > Viridiplantae > Streptophyta > Magnoliopsida > Fabales > Fabaceae > Ormosia > Ormosia semicastrata. Next base: position 106,517,723 of record JAQQTO010000063.1, read on the forward strand.
ATTATCAATCAAAATTAACATTTAATAATTACAGGAGATGCCATCTACACTAAGCAGATATTTATAATTATCATAATCAATATTTCACAACTATTATATCTCACAGATGTAAGCATTTATGTTAATGTATGAACATATAGACTCGATTTCCTACTCCATGGAGCTAAACTCAGGTCGGAGAAATTGATCGAAAAGATCTGCCGGTACCACGTGCCTTAGACCGAGTGCTATAATTATATCTTGCACATCTAGCACATACATGACAGTCTTTGTCAGATCTCGATTAAGAATAGTGTCTCGGTCCAGATCATCGGTGTGTTGTATCGGTCTAACTCACGGTGCAGAAGAGCTACCAACTGCCCATTGCGAGCAACCCGCACCTCGATTCCCCCAAGGTCCACAAGTGTCCTACACTACGCGTATCGCACCTACTCAAGAGGTGTACGTTTCTCCTAGGCAATTAGCCATATACAGTCTATCGGACCATTTTCAATGCATGTGTAATGCACCAATTACCAACCAAAGGTAAATAACATAATTTCTCATACAAGGTTCAAATACCGTTTTACGTTCGTAAAATGGATTAATGCCAATTACAGGCAAACTTCTCAATTTCTTGTACGACATTCACATACTGATTTTAGCTGTAAAGTTTACTGTATAATTAACAGCAAAATTACATTATCGCATTTTTCTCATTCACAAAAATATTTTTGTCACGTTTTCACAGTCACGTAATATTTTATTACGTAAATAACGATTTGTAACATTTTTTGTTACGTTAAAAAAATTGCGTAACAATTTTCTACTATATTCTAAATTGCGTAAATATATTCTTTTGTTTTTAAATTGCATAGCAATTTTTTTTCTACAACATTTTGATTGTGTAAATATTTAAACGCTTTAAAAATTGCGTAGAAATATTTTAACATTTTTCAAATTGCGTAACTCAAAATTTACGTTTTTGAGTTTCGTAAATCATTTTTCACCATTTTTACCCTTCGTAAAATATTTCTTAACTTTAAAAATATTACTTCGGACTTTTCTTATAATAATATAATTTCTTACTTTATTCCCTTCTTATTCTTAGTCAAAAATCTTTTCCTTAATATATTTTCTCAAAATCACTTTTTATTGATCTAGTCTTACAAAATCACATTTAGTTGATTTAATTTACTGTTTCTAACTTTAAATTTCCTAACATTTTCCAAAACCCAATAAATAAATTCTACGTTAGTAAATTTAAGTTACAAACGTTTTCTTTTATATTTCTAAATCACTTCTAAAAATTGATTCTCTTTAAAATAATTTGAAGTTCAATACTTTCAATCTTCTTTTTCTTTTATTTATGAAAATTCCACTTCACTTAATTGATAACACTTTAATTCCCTTTCCAAAATCCTTATTTGAAAATTCTTGTATTTTATAACATCAAAACATTTTTCTAAATTATCAAAACCTTATAGATGGCCATTGAAACCATGAAATATTTTTTCTTTCTAACTTAAATAAATTCCATTCTTGTTTCTACAAAAAAAAATTCATGAAAACATAACTCAAAATCGTGTGCATTCTTTTTGCAAAACAAACCCTTTTGTTTATTTTCTTTACTTCTCAAATCATTCAATTTATCATTCATGAAAATATAATTTTGTGAACACCAAATTGGTTGGTGTCTTGGCCAAAAATTTGTTTAAGTTTAAGGACCAAAAATTAACTCCATTGTTGTTGAAAAATTTCAATAAAAACCCTAGTTTTGGAAGCTCAAAACCGTGACCTTCTCTATGGCCTTTGAGCCAAAATCTCTTGTTTTATCATACTTTCATCATAATATATTCAATACATCTTCATCATGCATATCATAAGCATACCATATAAGCAAATAAAAATCATACTAAGCATGCATACACAAGTAAATCATGCAAAGCATATCAAGCATAGACAAAAATAATCAAAGCACATAACACACACAAATTATTACATGACCATGGATATGAATCCTCACATGGATTCACCATCCATCAAATATAAAACCATCTCTCACCACCATGCTTGGTTGGTGAGATGGATCTCCCTCTTACCTCTTGAAGAACCACAAAAGCTCCTTGCTTTGGATTTAGAACAAGATCTCCACCAACAAAAGTCTCTTGAACATAAAACAAACATAAATAAATTAATATATTAAGCTTGATTAAGAGGAACCATGGATCAAACATGGTTTAGAACATGAAAAAGAAAAGAATAAATGAAGTTTCCTTACACTTCACCAACAAAATTCTATAACTTGATCTTAGTAAAAGTCCTTCAAGATGGAAGATTTAGAGAAAGTCTTCAACATGAAAGTTGTTTAGAGTAAGGTAAGGATTCAAGAAACTAGGTTGTATGAAATTAAAAAGTGATGGAGGAGAGGTTTAGGGTACTTGGCCGAATGGTCTTCTTTAGGGAGAGAGAATGGAGTTTTCTTTGGTTTGTTTCTTGAAACTTAAGTGAAATACGTGAAGATATGATAATATGAAGTGTAGAAATGAATTACTTGGTCTTCAAAGCTATGCATGGCCGTAGCTTGCATTGGAGAGAGGTGGAAAGTGAAGTTTGAAAAATATGATCATTAATGATCAATAGGAAAAATAATTAATGGTCTTGACACTTGGCTATTACTTTCATCTTTTTCTTTGGCCTAAAAAGCCTATTCAAAGTTGTCTCCCCTCTCCTTTACATCTCCAAACCGTCCCCCCTTCTATGCTTCATAAAATGTGACAAATTTCATAGCCATCATCCTAAGCCATCCTAAGCCTTGATTAAAAGAATGGTTTGGATTAAAATAGCTATTAGGTTTAGGTTATAGATAGAAGACTTTATTTGAGCCATTGGATCATTTTTGGCTTGCAATCCTAACCATTGAATGTGTCTCTAAAATGAAGGGTCAAGATTACACCTTCAAACTTTACATCCAAGGGTCCAAAATGGTGGTAGTCATTTTTGATGACCAATTCTCCACCATTGATCTAAATCTAAATCCAATAGTCATTAATTATCCATCTCCACCATTGATTAAATCTATATCTAAGGGTTGATAATGGTCATAGCCATTTATAAGACTAAATCTCTATCCTTGATTTAATTTCCATCCAACGGTTATAATTGATCCTATTCACTTTTAAGATCAAATCTCCACCATTGATTAAATCAAGATTAAATTTCCAACGGTGATTAAATCGATGGTGGATATCCAAACTACCAATATTGACCAAACAATATAGAATTTTATTTTTATCTGTTATAACCCCACGAAAGAATATATTTACTATATTTTTATCGTCCGATAATTAAATACAGTAAAGAAAATTTTTTGAAACTATTTCTGGATTCAGGTTTAGTAAGATCCCCTGTCTCCGTCTAAACAGTACAAATTTTTCTATGCGTAGAAAATTTTTTCACTTTGCGGGACTCACCTGGGCCCATGTATGGCCACCTGAACCCACATACACCCCTTGGGCCCATAAACAGTAAAAATTTTCATAATCACACATAAAATCATAAAAATTAGAAAACTCACAAATATCAATTCAGATTACGTAAAATAATTAAGACTTTTCAGTAAAAATTAAATTACGTAAAAAAAATTTGGCCCAAAGATTATTATTTTCCTGACACGGAGCAGATTACTCAAAACGATCAAATATACAGACGAAATATTTAAAATAATTTTACAGTACACAGAAATCACTAAACAGTAGAATTCTGTTAACTGTCAAAATTATTGTTCCTTAGATAGAAAGTTTGGGCTGTTACAACTCTCTCCCTCTAACAAAAGTTTCATCCTCGAAACTTGATAAACTCGATTTCACACTTTTAGAATAAATATGGATATTGTTCTTTTATCTTTTCTTCTAGTTCCCATGTGGTTTCTCCACTTACATCATTCCAAACTATTTTAACTAATGAAATTTCCTTACCTCGAAGTTGCTTTGTCCTTCGATCTTCAATCTTTACTGGAAAAGTTTCATAGGTTAAATTTTCCTTCAGCTGTATTGTATCTGGCTTGATAACATGAGTAGGATCAGAAATATATTTTCGTAGTTGTGATACGTGAAATACATTGTGAAGATTTGACAGAAAAGGTGGTAATGCAATCTGATATGCCACCGAACCTACTCGACATAAAATCTGATACGGTCCAATAAATTTTGGAGTGAGCTTCTTAGATTTAAGCATTCGCCCAACACCCGTCATAGGCGTCACTCGCAAAAATACACGGTCACCTTCTTCAAACTCAAGAAATTTTCTCCTTTTATCAGCATAGCTCTTTTGCCGAGTTTGACTTATTCTCATTTTGTCTTGTATCATCTTCACTTTCTCAGTTGTCTGTTGAACAATCTCTGGTCCTAACATAATACTCTCACCGTCTTGATACCAACATAATGGTGTTCTACATCGTCTCCCATACAATGGTTCATAAGGTGTCATCCCTATACTTGAATGGAAACTGTTGTTATTTGTGAATTCTATCAATGGCAAGAATTCATCCCAACCTCCAGTTTCTTCCAGAACACATGCTCTCAACAAGTCTTCTAACAATTGAATTGTCCTTTCTGACTGACCATCAGTCTGTGGATGGTAAGCAGAACTTAAATGTAGCTTTGTTCCCATCGCTTCTTGCAAACTACCCCAAAATCTCGATATAAACCTTGGATCTCGATTCGAAATGATACTGGATGATACACCATGAAGTCTAACAATTTCACTGATGTACACTTGAGCCAACTTTTCTATTGAGTATTTAATATTAATCGGTAAAAAGTGCACTGACTTAGTAAGCTGATCAACAATTACCCAAATAACATCATGACCCTTCCGAGTCTTTGGTAGTCCCATCACAAAATCCATTGCTATGTCATCCCATTTCCATTCGGGAATAGGCAAAGCTTGTAACATTCCCGAAGGTCTTTGATGTTCCACCTTAGCCTTCTGACAGACTAAACAGGATGATACATACTCAGCAACTTCTTTCTTCATTCCTTGCCACCAATATAATTGTTTTAAATCCTGATACATCTTTGTGGCTCCTGGATGCATACTCAACTTACTCCTGTGAGCTTCATCCAAAACCAATCTTCTAAGATTCGGATTATTAGGCACACAAACTCTTCCTTGAAACTTCAAAATTCTATTAACACCTTTGCTAAATTCCAACACTGCTCTTTGGCTCTTTGCTTCTTTTGCTTCTTGCAAATATTAGTCACTGTTTTGTCCTTCACGGATTCTATCCATCAAATCATTTGAAATGGTGATCATGTTTAAACGCATCTTGTCCGGCGTCAATTTTACAGATAATCGCATATCCCGAAATTCTTCTATCAACTCCTTTTCTTTGATCATCATAACAGAACCACTAAGTATTTTTCTACTCAACGCATCCGCTACGACATTCGCCTTTCCGGGATGATACTGCAATTGAAAATCATAATCTTTCAGAAACTCTAACCAACGCCTCTGCCTCATGTTCAACTCTTTTTGGTCAAACAAGTACTTCAAACTTTTATGATCACTAAAAACAGTGAACGTAGCTCCATAAAGAAAATGTCTCCATACTTTCAACGCAAACACCACAGCTGCCAATTCCAAGTCATGAGTCGGATAATTCCTCTCATGATTTTTCAACTGCCTTGAAGCATAAGCCACCACCTTACGGTTTTGCATAAGTACACAACCCAATCCTTGGTACGAAGCATCACAATATACTTCGAAAAGTTCGTTTGGATCAGGTAGAATCAATACTGGTGAAGTAGTCAATCGTCTTTTCAATTCTTAAAAACTTTCTTCGCATGCATCAGTCCACACGAACGGTTGATTCTTTCGTGTAAGTTGGGTAAGAGGTCCTGCAATCTTTGAAAACCCCTCAATGAAACGTCTATAGTAACCAGCTAATCCGACAAAACTATGAATTTCTGTTACAGTCTTTAGTTTTTCCTATTCCAAAACTGTCTTCACCTTTGAAGCATCAAATTCAATTCCTTTCTTCGATATCACGTGTCCCAAAAATTAAACTTCGCTCAACCAAAATTCATATTTGGATAACTTGGCATACAACTTATTCTCCTTTAAAATCTGGAGAACCACTCTGAGATGTTCAGCATGTTCCTCCTGACTTCGAGAATAAATCAAAATGTCATCTATAAAGACAACAACAAACTTATCCAAGTACGAACAGAAAATTCTGTTCATGAAGTCCATGAATATAGCTGGTGCATTTGTCACACCAAACGACATCACTAAATATTCATAATGCCCATAACGAGTTCGAAATGCAGTTTTGGGAATATCCTCCACTTTCACACGTATTTGGTGATACCCAGAACGTAGATCAATCTTGGAAAATATTGCGGCTCCTCGCAATTGATCCATCAGATCATCTATCCTTGGAAGTGGATATTTATTCTTAATCGTGATTTTGTTTAATTGCCGATAGTCTACACATAGACGTGAAGTTCCATCATTCTTCTTGACCAATAGTACTGGAGCTCCCCATGGTGACACTCTAGGTCTCACAAATTGTTTTTCTAATAAATCCTCCTGCTGTTTCTTCAATTCGGCTAATTCTACCAGCGACATCCGATAGGGCGCTATAGATATTGGTCCGACTCCAGGTACAAGGTCAATGGCAAACTCGATTTTCCTTACTGGTGGCAGTCCAGGTATATCTTCAGGAAATACTTCAGGAAATTCGTTGACCACGAAAATATCCTTCAAGACATCTTCACATTGCACCTCTAAAGAAGATAACAATAGATACCCATGATCTCCTTCCTTCAAACAAGCTTCCACTTGAGTAGCCGTTAGGAATCTAGGATCCTTAGCCTCAGGAAACACTAATGTCTTATTCGAACAATCAATTAGGATATGGTTAGAAGACAACCAATCCATTCCCAAGATTACATTAATCTTGGAAAGAGGCAAATAGATCAAATCCACATAAAATATTCTATCCCTAACACAGACAGGACAGTTCAGGCATACTTTTGAAGTAACAACAGGCTTATCAGTAGGAGTAGCAACACTCAAATCATATGGCAATGCAGTCACAGTTAATCCCAAACGCTCAACACAATCACATGCAATGAAAGAATGTGTTGCTCCCGAATCATAGAGTACGATTAAAGGATTACCTTTAATAGCACATTCCTCCATTATTAAGTCCTCCGATTTAGCGACTTCCTCCCCGCTCATTGTATAGACACGACCACCCACCTGTGGTCTTGCAGTACGGACGTTTCCCACAGAGGATTCCTTCTTTATCTGATCACAGTCTTTAGAGAAATGTCCAAGCTTTCCACACTTAAAACAAACAACTTCTTTATGTTGACAATCTTTCGTGAGATGATCCTTCCCACATTTGAAACATCAAATAGGAGTCCCAGCTTGACTTGCCTTATTGCCGCTAGAACTTCCACCCACAAATTGCTTCTTGTTCTAACCTCCTACCAATTTCATATACGGCTTTTGCTGAGAGCGATTTGCTTGATTATTCTTCCTTTTTTGGAACCTTGCAGGTCCAAAATTCTTATTCCTTACCGCATGTTGATGATCAATCTCTTCAACTTTATGACATTTTTCAATCAAAGTTAGAAATTGATTAATCTCCAACATCGATACAACTATCTTAATATCCAGCTTTAATCATTCCTCAAATTTCTGACATTTCCAGCCCTCATCCGGGTTCATCTGCAAATATCTCAAAAACTGAGATAGACTTTCAAATTTTGCCGCATACTCACTGACGGACATCAATCCTTGTCGTAAACTCAGAAATTCCATTTCCTTCATATGCCTCACACTTGCTGGAAAATATTTCTCCAGAAATTTTTGCTTAAAAAGTTGCCATGTCACCATCCTTCCTTCAGCTTCCAACAGTCTTCTAGTTCTTGCCCACTAACGTTCACCATCTCCTACCAGCATAAACGTTGCCAACGTAAGCTTCCGTTCATCAGCACAACCCATACCATCAAATATCTTTTCAAGTTCTTGGATCCAAAGTTCAGCTTTCTCCGGATCAAACTCTCCACGAAACTTCGGTGGATTATTCCTTGAAACTCGATAAACTATGAACATCTCAGTATCGCGCTCTCGATTCTGCTGCATAATAACTTCAGCCATTCGTTCCATAGCTGCTACAGCTGCAGCCATGTTCAAATTATCATTCCCATTAAGTTCCATATCTATGCTATTATTCCCACGTCCACGTCCTCGTCCAACCATTACTTTTTCTATTCAAACTGAACAATACAAAGAAAGCAAGGTCAATCTTCAAATAATATGGTTTCTTTTCAGAAAACAATAACAAAGAATCACACAACATAAACAAGACAAACCTAACCACAAACCCCAAAAGACTCTAATTTGGGCTCTGATACTAACTAATGTAGCACCCACCGTAGGGTGTCACATTTATGTTACTTAATTACCAAAATTACCCCGAAGTTCATATAAGGTGATGTTGTAATAATAAAAAAAAAATGAGTTGTAAAAAATATTTTTTTTCTTCTTTGACAACTATAAAATAAACTTAGCGAAAAATAAAATATTATAGCAACCTCACACATAGTTTACATCATATACATATTACAAACGTGCTATCAGGATTATTTATTTACATACCATGTCTCAAACTACAAACACACTTAAATAATTACACACATAGCTTATCTCAGAGTTCAAACTTGCCCAAGTTTAACTAAGCAGCAGACCCCTCAGACGGGTCCTCCTCGGGTTCCTCAGCAGATAAGAATCCGTTATGACGAGTAGCCCTATGGACAGGTGTCCGGGCTGACGATACTATGCTGATTTCCGTTGGGACATAATTCCTAGTATTCCAATGTCGCCTGATATGCAAAGGCAATTCAACATGAACAAAAATAGTCACACAGAAAAATGGATCCCCGTGAAACAACCTACTAATACTAACAGTCAGATACCCCTCGTAAATAAGTCCTCGCTCATTGGGACTTGTTCTCCATTCTCCAGCTCCTCCGTGAAATTGTAGACGTACATAACCGAAGAAATTAGCTCTTGACGTCATACTACCAAAATTCTGCGTTCCCAGCTGTGATAAGTAGTTCTTCTTCTCCTTCTTGTACGATTTCTTTCTCAACATCTTCACTCAATTATAAATACAATATACAAATATGCATACAAAGAGGTGAGATCACCTACACCAATACCAACATGCTAGCACAGAGATAACATAACAGCATACCATATAAACATGTCATATTACAAATATGGCATCAACATATTATCAATCAAAATTAACATTTAATAATTATAGGAGATGCCATCTACACTAAGCAGATATTTATAATTATCATAATCAATATTTCACAACTATTATATCTCACAGATGTAAGCATTTATGTTAATGTATGAACATATAGACTCGATTTCCTACTCCATGGAGCTAAACTCAGGTTGGAGAAATTGATCGAAAAGATCTGCCGGTACCACGTGCCTCAGACCGAGTGCTATAATTATATCTTGCACATCTAGCACATACACGACAGTCTTTGTCAGATCTTGATTAAGAATAGTGTCTCGGTCCGGATCATCGGTGTGTTGCATCGGTCTAACCCACAGTGCAGAAGAGCTATCAACTGCCCATTGCGAGCAACCTGCACCTCGATGCCCCCAAAGTCCACAAGTGAGCTACACTACGCGTATCGCATCTACTCAAGAGGTGTACGTTTCTCCTAGGCAATTAGCCATATACAGTCCATCGAACCATTTTCAATGCATGTGTAATGCACTAATTACCAACCAAAGGTAAATCACATAATTTCTCATACAAGGTTCAAATACTATTTTACGTTCGTAAAATGGATTAATGCCAATTACAGGCAAACTTCTCAATTTCTTGTATGAAATTCACATACTGATTTTAATTGTAAAGTTTACTATATAATTAACAGTAAAATTACATTATCACATTTTTCTCATTTGTAAAAATATTTTTGTCACGTTTTCACAGTCACGTAATATTTTATTACGTAAACAACGATTTGTAACATTTTCTGTTACGTTAAAAAAATTGTGTAACAATTTTCTACTATATTCTAAATTGCGTAAATATATTCTTTTGTTTTTAAATTGCATAGCAATTTTTTTTCTACAACATTTTAATTGTGTAAAATATTTAAACGTTTTAAAAATTGTGTAGAAATATTTTAACATTTTTCAAATTGCGTAACTCAAAATTTATGTTTTTGAGTTCCGTAAATTATTTTTCACCATTTTTACCCTTCATAAAATATTTCTTAACTTTAAAAATATTACTTCAGACTTTTCTTATAATAATATAATTTCTTACTTTATTCCCTTCTTATTCTTAGTCAAAAATCTTTTCCTTAATATATTTTCTCAAAATCACTTTTTATTGATCTAGTCTTACAAAATCACATTTAGTTGATTTAATTTACTGTTTGTAACTTTAAATTTCCTAACATTTTTCAAAACCCAATAAATAAATTCTACGTTAGTAAATTTAAGTTACAAATGTTTTCTTTTATATTTCTAAATCACTTCTAAAAATTGATTCTCTTTAAAATAATTTGAAGTTCAACACTTTCAATCTTCTTTTTCTTTTATTTATGAAAATTCAACTTCACTTAATTGATAACACTTTAATTCCCTTTCCAAAATCCTTATTTGAAAATTCTTGTATTTTATAACATCAAAACATTTTTCTAAATTATCAAAACCTTATAGATGGCTATTGAAACCATGAAATATTTTTTCTTTCTAACTTAAATAAATTCCATTCTTGTTTCTACAAAAAAAAATTCATGAAAACATAACTCAAAATCGTGTGCATTCTTTTTGCAAAACAAACCCTTTTGTTTATTTTCTTTACTTCTCAAATCATTCAATTTTATCATTCATGAAAATATAATTTTGTGAACACCAAATTGGTTGGTGTCTTGGTCAAAAATTTGTTTAAGTTTAAGGACCAAAAATTAACTCCATTGTTGTTGAAAAATTTCAATAAAAAACCTAGTTTTGGAAGCTCAAAACCGTGACCTTGTCTATGGCCTTTGGAGCCAAAATTTCTTGTTTTATCATATTTTCATCATAATATATTCAATATATCTTCATCATGCATATCATAAGCATACCATATAAGCAAATAAAAATCATACTAAGCATGCATACACAAGTAAATCATGCAAAGCATATCAAGCATAGACAAAAATAATCAAAGCACATAACACACACAAATTATTACATGACCATGGATATGAATCCTCACATGGATTCACCATCCATCAAATATAAAACCATCTCTCACCACCATGCTTGGTTGGTGAGATGGATCTCCCTCTTACCTCTTGAAGAACCACAAAAGCTCCTTGCTTTGGATTTAGAACAAGATCTCCACCAACAAAAGTCTCTTGAACATAAAACAAACATAAATAAATTAGTATATTAAGCTTGATTAAGAGGAACCATGGATCAAACATGATTTAGAACATGAAAAAGAAAAGAATAAATGAAGTTTCCTTACACTTCACCAACAAAACTCTATAACTTGATCTTAGTAAAAGTCCTTCAAGATGGAAGATTTAGATAAAGTGTTCAACATGAAAGTTGTTTAGAATAAGGTAAAGATTCAAGAAACTAGGTTGTATGAAATTAAAAAGTGATGAAGGAGAGGTTTAGGGTGCTTGGCCGAATGATCTTCTTTAGGGAGAGAGAATGAAGTTTTCTTTGGTTTGTTTCTTGAAACTTAAGTGAAATAGGTGAAGATATGATAATATGAAGTGTAGAAATGAATTACTTGGTCTTCAAAGCTATGCATGGCCGTAGCTTGCATTGGAGAAAGGTGGAAAGTGAAGTTTGAAAAACATGATCATTAATGATCAATAGGAAAAATAATTAATGGTCTTGACACTTGGCTATTGCCTTCATCTTTTTCTTTGGCCTAAAAAGCCTATTCAAAGTTGTCTCCCCTCTCCCTTGCATCTCCAAACTGTCCCCCCTTCCATGCTTCATAAAATGTGACATATTTCATAGTCATCATCCTAGGCCATCCTAACCCTTGATTAAAAGAATGGTTTGGATTAAAATAGCTATTAGGTTTAGGTTATAGATGGAAGACTTTATTTGAGCCATTGGATCATTTTTGGCTTGCAATCCTAACCATTGAATGTGTCTTCAAAATGAAGGGTCAAGATTATACTTTCAAACTTTACATCCAAGGGTCCAAAATGGTGGTAGTCATTTTTGATGACCAACTCTCCACCATTGATCTAAATCTAAATCCAATGGTCATTAATGATCCATCTCCACCATTGATTAAATCTACATCCAAGGATTGATAATGGTCATAGCCATTTATATGACTAAATCTCTACCCTTGATTTAATTTCCATCCAACGGTTATAATTGATCCTATTCACTTTTAAGATCAAATCTCCACCGTTGATTAAATCAAGATTAAATCTCCAACGGTGATTAAATCGATGGTGGATATCCAAACCACCAATGTTGACTTAACAGTATAGAATTTTATTTTTATCTGTTATAACCCCACGAAAGAATATATTTACTATATTTTTATCGTTCGATAATTAAATACAGTACAAAATATAGTAAAGAAAATTTTTAAAACTGTTTCCAAATTCAGGTTTAGTAAGATCCCCCTCTCCGTTTAAACAGTACAAATTTTTCTATGCATAGAAAATTTTTTCACTTTGCGGGACCCACCTGGGCTCACGTATGACTACCTGGGCCCACATACACCCCCTGGGCCCACAAACAGTAAAAATTTTCATAATCACACATAAAATCACAGAAATTAGAAAACTCGCAAATATCAATTCAGATTACGTAAAATAATTAAGACTTTTCAGTAAAAATTAAATTACGTAAAATTTTTCTGGCCCAAAAATTATTATTTTCTTGACACGGAGCGGATTACTCAAAATGATCAAATATACAAATGAAATATTCAAAATAATTTTACAGTACACAGAAATCACTAAACAGTAAAATTTTGTTAACTGTCAAAATTACTGTTCTTTAGATAGAAAGTTCGGGGTATTACATATTCCATTTATATGCTTGCTTGAGGTAGTTGACACCCTACAAAATAATTCAAAGTACTTTCTTTGGTATCCATTAATTTTAGATTCATAGAGGTTTGTCCTTATGCCAAACTCATAAGCAAATAAGTATTCAAAATAATAAAACAACAAATGAGTTCACAAGGGCAAAAGATATTTCATTTCATTGATCAATTTAGCTAAGTACATATAATTATCAAAAGAATAGCCAATTACATTTGGTTAAGCATTTGAATTTATCATACATATCATTAAGTGCATATTTTCAAACAAAACAAACAAAGAATTTAACATATATTGATTATTAATGCTATGCAATATATACAGCAACAAATGCAGCAGAACTTTTTAAATAATCTGTGTTTATTTGAATAGAAATGGTTTAATTCGAATAGATGAGCAGGGAAAGCCGAGCGTTGTGGCCTTTAACAGATTTTATTCGAATACCATGAGATGTATTCGAATAGAACGGTTGGAAAAGACCAAAAGATGCACCCTTCTGATAGAAGGTATTCGAATAACTTACCAGTTATTCGAATAGATGGGCCAGTTTGGCTTGGCTGCCAGCTTATGGTATTCGAATACTTATTCCTATATTTGAATACCCACTAAAAAAAATAAGCAAGACAAGAGAAAGTATTCGAATAGCTTCCAAGGTATTCGAATACTCTAGAGGCATGTGAGAAACACTGATATTGATAAAGCTCAGGTTATTCGAATAACTACTTAATTATTCGAATACACCAGCTTATAGGAATATTTTACTGATGTATGGTATTCGAATAGTCATAGGTCTATTCGAATAGGCCTATCAGAAAACCACAGATTTACATGTATAAAAGCAATAGTATTCGAATACCATAGGGAGGTATTCGAATAACTTAGACTTACTTTTTGATGGAGTACCTGCAAAAACGATTTTGGGATAACTCCGATGCTCAAGTCAGTAATAATTCAAAAGTAATAAATCAATGATAAAGCAATAAACACAAATATTCAATTATATGTATGATTGATCAAAAACTCAAGCTCAAGAATATTCTCATTAGACATGTCATTTCAAGCAATGAGCATACTTTTATCTAGCATATTAACATGTAGAAACATTTTTAAGACATAAAGCTAGAAAAGCATAACACAAGTTTCACTTATCGAAGGATTTCAACTCCAAGCTTCATGGAGACAAGGAAAAGAGCTTGAAATTATTTTTGGTCTTTGTACTTGGAGTAGCCACTTTCAAGATGCCAATGTGAGTTCTTAGCCTTCAAGCACACCTACAACACACTTTAATTTTTGACTTTTGGCACCCAAATTTTCTTGGGTCCTTGTGTGTTAATTTTTGACTATTAATCCATTATGCTCTCATAAAGATCATTTTTTTTTTCATAAAATGTAAGCTGAGCACAATAAATTAAATAATTAATTACGATTAAGCACATAGCCAATAACATGCTTAATTTCATGATATATATAGACAATTTAAAGCACAAGAAGTATACATAAGCATTGTAGAACTTTATGTACTAAGATATATAATAAATTACTGAACTATGGTGCAATAAGAGTGAACATAGTCATGTGCTGAACATAATATTCAAATTTTATCAATTACACATGATTCTATAGGTGCTTGCAACCGTTACATTAAAGAGCACTTTTCACACACAGGGAAACTCTACCCTTTTGCTAAAGTCTCAGCCTGTAGGGATGCCTCACCCTTACACAAACCTTGAAGGGATACTTCATCCTTATACAAACCTTGAAGGATACCTCACCCTCAATATAGAAGAATAAAAATATAGATGAAGAGAAACCCTCACTCAGAGCAAATAATACAAATTGAAGTGCTAAGAGGCTCTAAAAGGATATCTCAAAGTTTCAGCAAAAAGAGCATAGAAAATAGGCATAAATTATAAATCATATTTTTCAAAGCAAGCGTAAATTAAACAGATAGCTAGGCTGCTAACAGATGAGACCCACGGTCTCTATTTATAGAGCCAGATAGAAAATTAGCCGTTGTAACAATTAATTCCGTGATTATTATAAAGAATATGTCCGTTACATACTATATCCGGAACTGTGTTTACGGTGTTTATTTGAATAGTGTAAACCATTATTTGAATAATACTATTCATAATACCATCGTGAAAAGCAAACTGATATAGGTTATTCGAATACCAACATAGGGTATTCGAATATCAGTGTTTTTATTTCATATAAAAAATAGTTCAGAAGTAGGTTATTCGAATGCCACAAGAGTGTATTTGAATACATCTATTTTAAACACATTTAAAAAGCTGTTTAGAAGGATGTTATTCGAATAACTTAAAGGTTATTCGAATACCTCTGTTTAAAAACAATTATAAATGTTTGAAAAATATTCCAGAAAGTTTATCAAAAACACTAAAACATTTTTAAGTTATTTTCAAGATCAAAACAGTTTTGGTATAAGTTTAAGGAAGCATTTTGTTTTATCTTAATGCACTATGAGATATCCAAAGAGATCCTCGAACAGAGAGACTCTAAGTCCTAAAGCTATCCTTAAAAGATCTTGGACTTAGTCTTCCCATCATGTGTATTATCATCAAAACAAATCTTCAAAGACATATGTTTAATCACATTCTCCTTGTGTTGAGCTTAATAGATATCTTTTGCTTTCTTGTTGCAAGCTCACTCTTGGTACTTGGACTATCCTTCAAAGTATTGCTCACTTAAACAAGTATAGTTAGTCCAGAATCATAATTCAATATCTTCATATGCATGATTTATAAATATATAACTCTAATTAGTTTAACATACATATAAAACTTTTCATATACACATCCAAATAAGATATTTATCAATTATTAATGGATATACTCTATATAGGATGCAACAAAGAACATAAGTAAAGTATGCTTTTTGTCTTGTATTTGTCATCATCAAAACTTAACATATAAAATCAATTGGGGCAAACTTATTTCCACATGCTTCATTGGGAACATGTTTTCTGATTGCTGATCTTTAAGAGGAAATTAATTATATGTGGACCAATTATTGTATCAATGAATCTTTTTCACTAGTTTCACTGGTTTTGATTATCATAACATAGTTTATCATGTGCTGAATATGATAGTTTGACAACTCGGCTTCACTCAAGTCATTCCTGGTCCCATGTTAAAACAAGTTTTGTACATGATGAGTGTAAAATACACTTATCTTTAGGGTTTATTTATTAGGATTTTTAATTTATTTTTATTTAGTTTTATTTATTTTTATTTTATAATTATCTCTTTACCTAGTCATATTTTAATTTTCAGGATAAATTATCAAATTTTGTGCAAAAATAAGAAATTCATAAAGATAAATATTTAAAGGATTATTATCCTATTCTTAGATGCTAATTAGAGTTCTAATTGGATACAAAAATCTTATATTGGAGATTGGATATGGATTCTTAAGGAGATTTGATTTGGAGCAAAATTTGGATTTTCGCATTATCCCGACCATTCCTTATTAATTGAGTCGTATCTTGGGATACGAAGATCAAATCGATGCACCGTTTGTGACATTAAAAAGCTAACAGAAAAATCCTACAACTTCTCTATTGAGATCGAGGGTAAATTCGGCCATCTAGAGGGTGAGAAAAATCATGCAATTCAGATAAGAAAAGCTGTCAGTTCTTCTACAAAAGAGAAAAAACGAGTTTAACAAAGGAACTCTCTATTGGTCTAGACAATTAAGTAGCCGTCAAGGAGCAAAGCAGAGGCATAAACCCTAACTTGGTGTAGGCATATTTAGGCTTGAAGATTAG
This sequence comes from Ormosia semicastrata, assembly GCA_029884595.1. Lineage (NCBI taxonomy): Eukaryota > Viridiplantae > Streptophyta > Magnoliopsida > Fabales > Fabaceae > Ormosia > Ormosia semicastrata. The sequence goes on from JAQQTO010000063.1 coordinate 106,534,631, forward strand.
TAATTTTCTTCAACCTTTCCATCAACCTTCTATGGAGTTTGTCGAATTCTTCTTTTTGATTTCTTCTTTTGCCATGTGTAACTAAAACTTTTTCGTTAGGGTGATGATGAATCTTGATTCTTGGATGATGTAAAGTCTTTTATGTGTTTAATCTATATTTTTATTTCATGATTTATGTGTTTATCTCTTCTCTTAATACTTTTCTAAATCTGATTAGTTTGGGAATGATTTTTGGGTTTATGTATGATTTGGAAAAATTGTGCACAAACTTAGAAATTGTGATAAACACCACAATTTCTATAATCGCTAGGAATAGATGTTGTGCATTGTATAGTCTTTCTTTTAATTCCTTCATTTTTTATAAAGTTTTCTCTATTTGAGGTTATACTAAGGGATTGATTAATTCTAAATAGTGTGAAAAGAATTGATATATCAAGGGATTGAATATTGATTAATTTTAGGAATTGACCATAAATCATTGAAATAAAACTTGATTATACTAATATTTGAAATTACAACAAAAGAGTTCAAGTGGAATCAGAATCCTAACACTTTAATATCACTATCTTTCTTCTACATTTACTTGATTAATTTTTCTTTTAATTATTTTGCTTGGTTTGTTTGTTAGTGATTTAAATCTGAATTTGTTTTCTTAAATCTCACTTTTTGATAGCTTAAGTAGTGTCAATTTAATGAGTTTGGTAATTGGAAACATAATCCTTGAGAGAATGACACTCTACTATCTCTTTATTACTTTTATGATTTGGTGCACTTGTCAATATCACAACAGTACATGCGATCGATATCTTTCTTATCTTTGATAGAGTTTGCTGTCAAGTTATATAGAAGCAAGAAGCACACCAAGCTACTTTTTCGACCTATGGAATGCACCATTAGTAGTTTTCCCACTTCTAACTTTGTCAAATGGTGGGAAAATTATTATTAACCTTTACTACCTAATCTTGACATCTGCTTTGGCCAAATGACTGACAAAACCCTTTATACAGCATCGAAAAGGACACTTGCAAAGTCAAATGGTATACACTTGCAAGTGGTTTTGGCCTTTGAAAAATAGTGTAACATTGAGTGCAATGACATCCTTCGAAAATAGTCAGAGATGTAGAATTGCTAATGGAAGAAAAACTCAGAGACTATCAAGATCAATGTCTTTAGAATTTTTTTGATGTTGTCACGCCGAATCCCAGTGTTGAACTAGGTTAGTTCTTTACTCCTTTTTGTCAACTGCCATTTCTTATACCAACAGCTCCCTTCGGGGTTGCTAACTTACTTGATCTTCTTGTTGATTATAAATATCGTTACCTTTACGGATAATTACATGTGTTTGCATGTATGTTGTTCGACTAGAGGGTGTACTAGGGTGGTTCGCCAACCCTCCTTAGGTAAAGCCTTTTATCTCTAAGACTTTTATTTCTACTTGAAATTGACATAACTTTGTTCTTTGTTTTTTTGCAAGTAAATTGATGTGACAATCTAAAAACTTGATGTGACAATCGGCAAGTGCACTGAATCGTAAAAGTAATAAATAGTGAGTAAGAGTATCATCCCACGAGGATTAGTTATCAATTACTAAATTCGTCAAATTAACACTATTCAAGCTATCATTAAGAGGGTTGTTGCAAATTCAATTAAAAGAAAATATAAGTAAAACAATAAATCAAAGGGTGAAAAACAATGATGCTAAAGAATTAGGGTTCAGACTTCACTTGAACTCTTTAAATGCTCATTCAAATATTGGTTTAACTATGTTCTATTTCAATGATTTATAGTCAATTTCCAAAATTAATTAATACGCAATCCTTTGGTATATTAATCCTCTTACGCTGTTTGGAATTAACTAATCCCTTAGTCTAACCCCAAATAGAAAGGCATTATTAAGAATGAGGGAATCAAAAGAAAGACCACATAACCCACAACGTCTATTCCTAGCGATTACAAAAATTATGGTGTTTATCATATGTTCTAGGTTCATACAAATTTTTGTAAATCATAGATTAACCCAAAAGATCATTCCCAAATTGATCAGGTTTAAAAAAATATTAAGAATAGAGATAAACACGTAAATCATGAAATAGAAACATAAATTAAACTTATGAAAGAAGTTACATCATCCAAGAACAATATCTATCATCACCTTAACAAAGGGAAATTAGTTACACATGGGCAAAGAAGAACACAAATGGAAGAATATGACAAAATCCATTGTAAAAAGGTGGAAAGGTTAAAGAAAATTTCTAATCTTCATGCCTAATTGTGTCCACACCACATTAGGGTTTGTGCCTCTTGACGGCTACTGCGTTCTGTCCAAGTGTGCCAGAGTGTTTGGCAAAACTTCTCTTTAAATAAAGAATTCACGTTGCTACGTATGCGTTCAGCGCTCAGGCGCTCAGATTTTAGGGCTTAGGCGTTGGCCCACTAATCAGGAATCCATATGCACGCAACGTGCGCTCAAACGGTGATGGCCCAGCGCTTGAGCACTGGGCTTCTGAATTAATTTTCTTTTTTTTCTCTGCTTCTTTAAATATCCAATCTTCTTCATATGCAATTAACTACAAAAAAAAAACACGTAATAAGAATACAATTAAAATAATAATAAAAAATAATAAAACTTAAGAACAAAACTAATTCAAAAAATTAAAAGAAGATAAAAACCCAAAATTTTGAAATGTATAAATATGAATTTTTTTAGGTTCATCACTCTCCCAAACTTAAGCTTTTGCTTGTCCTCAAGTAAAAGAAAATCGAAACAAAATAAAATAAACTAAAACTCAAAACAGACTCAAACATGGCAATACCAGGTATTAAAAATCATTCATATCCTTAAAAACTACTTCACAATCTAATTTCAAAGTGTTACACATGAACAATCTAATTATCACATCGTCTCTCACATGCAACTCTCATGCATAAATGACTTCCCAAAAACATGAATGAAAGACCTAATCTCCTCAAAGCACAAGCTCAGATAGGTTCATAAAACTACAAATGCACATCAAACCCACATCTATAGAGTTATTTTTCATCTTTCTCTCCACTAACGTAAACAATACATAATCAAAGATCAAAAGGGACTTTACAAAGCTTGTAATGTAAGGCCAAGGGTATGGGTTAATAAAGAAAGGGTAAGATAATGAAAACAATATTTGAGATATAAAATCATGCAAATTTCACAATTAAAGCTTCAAAATACTGAACAAGTGCAAAACAGAGCATAAAAATCAACACAACATTCACTCTTTTTTTTCTTTTTCTTTTTCTTTTTCTTTCTTTTTCTTTTTCAACAACTTCCACCCCCAAACTTATTTCTTTGCAAAACTTTGGGTGGACTTTCTCTTCTTTTTTTTTAAAAATTTTTTTTCAGTTCCACAAAACTTCATGCACAAAAATAACGAAGACTTGAATAATAAAATAATACAAGATATGCACTCAACAAAGGCTATGTAAAAGAAAAAAAAATTTATTTTTTTTCATGTGGGTATGGGAAAAGGAAAATGTGAAAAAAAGAAAAGAAATAAAGGCCAAACAATAACAAAGCTGCAAAGGGGACCAAGAGATATACTGTGTTCACAGGTTGGCTTGAAAGGCTCAAACGGTCCAAAGAAAGCCCTAATCATTTCCTTAATCATGCACTGCCTAGGATTTCGCCTCAAGAGAGAATCAAACAACTTCTAGATGCAAATCATCCACACACATGTAATCCCATAAACTTTCTCTAAGTCTGACATGTATGCATAATCCAAGGTCTATCAATCATAAAGATGGGAAGAACATCCATACATAATTGAAACAATAGAGATAAATGCAACTCATGGATTCTCATGTGATATCCCAAGAAATTAGATTAATCAATAATTCAAACAATCATTGGATATTCAATTCAACACACCGGAATACGCAATATCAACACAGACTCAAAACATAAAATGGGTGATGAAAACAAAATCAAAATCAATAAAAAAAAACTAAAATGAAATAAATGCAAGAAAGAAAAAGAAAAACTCTTTTTGGCGACCGACAACTATATACATCCCCCTACAAAGGCTCGAACTCAGGGAGGCACTTAAGCCGACTCAACACTAGCTAACTACAAAACAAAAAATAGAAAAATGTTAGTTAACAAGAAATAACAAAATAAAAGCAAAAATGAATACTAACTAAAGAAAATTAAACAAACAACTCAATAAAGAAAGAAAGAAAAGAAAAAGTTTGGGTTGCTTCCCAAAAAATACTTGTTTAACGTCATCAGCTCGACGTTGCTTTTTATTCATCAAGGTGGCTTGAGGCAAGAGAAGTAAGATGATGCCTTTCTTTTGTCAGATATTTGCCTTCATACTCTGTCACTGGCCTTAGAACCCTCTCTAAAGGCATTTTGAATTTGACTTGAACCTGATTGTTCTGAATATATCTTAGCATGTGAAATCTCATCACGCCATGGAGGTCTCAATTTTTCAATAGATGATAGATTAAGTTTCAGTTTATCAGAAGATTTTGACCCTTTGTGCAATGAATTATGAGATATTGGATGACCTATTTGCAATGAATCAATGGAAATAAGAGGATTTTTTCCTATTCAAACAATCTTAGAGAGAGGAGGACCTTTCTCCTTTGCATCAACAATCTTGGAAGTGGAAAAGTTAGCATTTATTATTGAAGAAGGGCTCTTACTAGCTAGATCCTATAGAGACTTATCTTGAATGCATTTAATAGGAGCATAGAGATCTGATATCAATGGAGATTTATCAAAAATGTTGATGCTCACCTGATCTCCATCCACCCTTAAAATGAGCTCTCCTCTTGGTACATCAATCAGCACTCTTGAAGCAGCTAAGAATGGTCTTCCAAAAATCAGAGGAATATCAGCATCATCGTCCATATTTAGAATCACAAAATCAGTTGGAAAAATAAATTTGTCAACCTTCACTAGCAAATCTTCCACTATACTATATAGATGTTTAATTAATCGATCTGCTAATTGAAGAAAAATTATTATAAGCTTAACTTTATTAATTCACAGCTTGCAAAGGTTTGACAATGACATCAAATTAATGCTAGCTCACAAATCACATAGAGCTTTCTCAATAGTCAACTCGCCAATAGTGCATGAAATGGTGAAACTACCAGGATCCCTTAACTTCGGTGGAAGCTTCCTCTGGATAATGGCACTGCACTCCTCAGTAAGTGCTACAGTCTCATCTTCTTCTAACTGCCTCTTCTTTAAGAGCAAATATTTCATGAATTTAGCATATGAGGGCATCTGCTCAAGTGCTTCAGCAAAATGGATGTTTGTCTGTAATTTCTTGAAAACTTCTAAGAACTTAGAAAACTGCTTTTCTTGAATCTCCTTCCTAAATCTTTGAGGGTATGAAAGTTTAACATAAAGTGAAGGATAAACTATTTTCTTCAGCTCTAAGTCTTTCTTTTTTCTCTGCACTCTCGGTTGTTCCTCCTTAACTTCAACCTCTTTACTATCATCCTGAGACAAAACCTCTTCAACCGGAACCTCAGTACTTTCACTCTGATTTTCTGTGGAACCAGATGCTTCATTCTTGTCTTCTTCTAAAGTCTTACCACTTCTCAAAGTGATTGCATGACATTGCTTCTTTGGATTCACCATAGTATCACTAGGCAAACTGCCTGGAAGTCTTTCTTGAAACTGCTTTACCATTTGCCCTATTTGATTCTCAAGACTTCTAATAGCGGCCTCATGATTTTTGAAAGTGGTTCTCGATTCCTCTATAAAAGTTGAAGTCTGTTGCACAAAAACAGAAGTCTGCATAAAGAGTTTCTCAAGTGTAATCTCAAGAGGAAACTTTTTCTCTGGTTGAGAATTCAATGGCACCGTTTGGTTGCTCTAAGAAAAATTAGGATGATTCCTCCACCCTGGATTATATGTACTAGAATAAGGATTACTTTATGGCCTTGAAGGGTTTCCCATACAGTTCGCCTATTTTGGAATATTGATACCTGAATTCCCTGCCTCACATTGACCATTGACATGGTTGCCTCCACACAAATCGCAAATCAGAACTTGATGATTAACTACATTTACCTGTAAATTACCAACTTGCTTAGTAAGGTTAATAATGTGTTGTATCATAGTCTGATTTTGTGCAAGTATAGTATCAACAACATCAAGCTCCAATATTCCCTGTTTGACTGTAGCTCTTCCACTAGGAACTTGATACTCATTAGTGGCCATTGTCTTAAACAATGCTTGGGCCTCCTCTGGAGTTTTTGTGTTTATAGACCCACCTGCAGATGCATCAACCATTGCTCTAGTAGGATGACTCAACCCATTGTAAAAAATCTGTACCTGCTTCTAAACATCAAAAGCATGATGAGGACATTTTCTTAATAACTCCTTGAATCTTTCCCATGCTTCATAAAGAGATTCTCCTTGATTTTGAGTGAAGCAAGCGATCTTACTCTTTATCTTCACAAACATTGAAGGAGGAAAATACTGAGTGAGGAACTTAATAACCAGATCAGCCCAAGTAGAAATGCTTCCCTGAGGTTGGGCTTGTAGCCAGCTTTTGGCTTTATCTCTCAAAGAGAATGAAAAAAGTCTTAATCTGATGGCATCATCACTAGCTCCATTATATTTGATAGTATCACAGAGTTGCAAGAAGTTAGCAATATGTAAGTTTGGATCTTTTGCCTGACTTCCCCCTAACTGATTCTGCTGCACCAGCTATAGAAGAGTTGGTTTAATCTCAAAATTGTTAGCCTGAATAGCAAGGCGCACAATACTGGTAGAAACATTCTCAGCATATGGAGTTACATAGTCAACCATAGTGCATCTTCTTTCTGCAGTTATAACTACTTCAATTTTTTCTTTCTCTGATTGCTTTTCTGATTACTTTTTCTGTTCTTGTTATCTCTGGATCAAAGAATAATTCTTCTGACTCCACATAACCTTACATAAACAAACAAGCAAATTAGAGTGAAGTAAAGAAAAGAAATTAAAAATTAAAAATAAAAAATAAATAACTAATAAAAAAATTAAAATTAAAAATAAACAAATTAAAAATTAAAATAAACAATTAAAAATAAAATTAAATAAAGAAAAATAAATGTTTAAATTAGTGTCTTTTCAATTACTATTTAATATTAATAACAATAATCCCCGGCAACGGCACCAAAAACTTGATGTGATAATCGGCAAGTGCACCGAATCGCAAAAGTAATAAATAGTGAGTAAGAGTATCGTCCCATGAGAATTAAGTTATCAATTACTAAATTCGCTAAATTAACACTATTCAAGCTATCAAAAAAGGGTTATTGCAAATTCAATTAAAAGGAAATATAAGTAAAACAATAAATCAAATGGTGAAAAATAATGATGTTAAAGAGTTAAGGTTCAGACTTCACTTGAACTCTTTAAATGCTCATTCAAATATTGGTTTAACTATGTTCTATTTCAATGATTTATGGTCAATTCTCAAAATTAATTAATACTCAATCCCTTGGTATATTAATCCTCTTACGTTGTTTGGAATTAACTAATCCCTTAGTTTAACCCCAAATAGAAAGACATTATTAAGAACGAGGGAATCAAAAGAAAAACCATATAACCCACAACGTCTATTCCTAGCGATTGTAAAAATTATGGTGTTTATCACATGTTCTAGGTTCATGCAAATTTTTCCAAATCATAGATTAACCCAAAAAATCATTCCCAAATTAATCAGGTTTAGAAAAGCATTAAGAATAGAGATAAACACGCAAATCAGGAAATAGAAACATAAATTAAACCCATAAAAGAAGTTACATCATCCAAGAATAAGATCCATCATCACCTTAATAAAGAAAATTAGTTACACATGGAAAAAGAAGAAACAAAAAGGGAAGAATATGACAAACTCCATTGTAGAAAGGTGGAAAGGTTAAAGAAAATTCCTAATCTTCAAGCCTAATTGCGTCCACACCATATTAGGGTTTGTGCCTCTTGACGGCTGTTGCGTTTTGTCCAAGTGTTCCAGAGTGTTTGGCAAAACTTCTCTTTAAATAAAGAATTCACGCTGCTGTGTACGCGTTCAGTGTTCAGGCGCTGGCCCACTAATCAGGAATCCATCTGTGCGCAACGCATGCTCAAGTGATGATGGCCCAACGCTCAAGCGCTGAACCTCTGAATTAATTTTCTTCTTTTTTTTTGCTTCTTTAAATATCCAATCTTCTCCATATGCAATTAACTACAAAAAAAATACGTAATAAGAACACAATCAAAATAATAAAAAATAATAATAAAACTTAAAAAAAAAACTAAATAAAAAAATTAAAAGATGATGAAAATCCAAAATTTTGGAATGTAAAAATATGAATTTTTGCAGGTTCATTATAAATCTTCACTACCTATTTCTGAACCTATCGATGTCATTGGTAATGATGACAACTTTATTGAATTTGAGCCTAAAAATAGCAAGTATGGCAAGACCAAGGTTCCAGCCTATTGTGGCTGAGTGAAGACTGTTTTGATGTCTGTCCAAACTTCTAAAGCCAAATCAATTAGGTCTAAGTTAAACAAGAAGTCTTTTGTTGTGAAGGTAAAATTTGGTTAAGTAACTTTTTCGTTGTCAACTTTTATTGGTCTCTGATTAACTTTTGTCTTTGCATGTTTAGCAAAAGAAACAACTAGCTCTTGCTACTTCATATGTTAAATCACTTGGATTCTTTGACTTGATTGAAATGAAGAAAGAAAAAGCTCAAAAGGTTGTGATTGTATTAGCCAAGAGTGTACCTTCAAAAATTCCTTTAAGGGAAAACACTCCAAGCACTCCACCTTTTGCCCCTTAAGATATAGAGATGAAAGAACCAAGTCCTATTATCGAAACCTTTCCTATGGTGGTCAAAAATCCTGAAAAAAAATAGAAATAATATTTAAGATGAATCTAATGATCATTTGGCTTTTGTTGATAATATGCTCTAGGCAAGTTATCGGAGCATACTGGAATCGACGTTGATTGCTACTGTTAAGCTTGCTTCAGGCTCAACTGATCTTAAAGAAATCTTGTTGGCTTTAGAGAAACTACTGGAAAAGTATATTGATCTGCTATTTAAAAAGTACGAGTTAAGAGAAAGGCTGCAGTCCACTCTTGTAAATTGCAACCAAGGAAAGGCTTAACTGCCTAAGCCCTTTAGCAACTTCATTCGAGACCTAACGTCGATGGTTTGGTAAAATATTACCCCTGTTGCTTGACACTATGGCTACCTACACTAAGCGTTTAAGAGAAAGAATCCATTTGTCGGCTCAAGTAGCTGAAGCTAAGCAAAGGTAGACCATTATCGACAAAAAGACTACTGAAGGTGAAGTACACCTCATTGACACAACAACAATTTCAAGATCTCTTGACTAAGAAAAAAACTTCAAGAAAGCCATTAAGCTTTATGCTGATGAGAAGAAAAAGCTTAAGGAGGAAGCTCAGTAGTGAGTGGCAAAAGGTTCTGGCGTCTTGATAGAACTAAGAGATTTTGAGGCCGCTTGCAACACGACTGCGTCGAAGTAAGGCCTTCTTCATTCAGAATGGGAGGACTTGAAGAGAAATTTTCCCATTAACAAGTTTTTTCTTTGACATTTTTATCTTTTGATGTACTTAGCTAATCGGTTATTAAGGTTGTTTTTAATGTATTTTGATAATGTCAGCCATCATGGCCGACATTTGGAATGTACTTAACCAGCCTTCAAGGTTGTTTTGATTATAATGACAAGTTTCAATACACTTTTTTAATTTGTACTTTACTAGTTTATATTTTCTCAAGTGCTTGTGATTAACTTCTTGTAGCTTTATCCCTATATTGATAACGATTAGGCTATAGGCATTTCCACCAAATACCTTAGCAATTTTGTATGGGCCATCCCAATTTGGTAACCATTTGCTATAAGTTTGACACTTTTGATTATTGGACAAGATAGCCTTCCATACTAAGTCACCAATCTTAAAGGACTTGTATTTAACTCGATAATCGTAGTACTTAGCGACCTTCTCTTTCTATTGAACCAAGTGTTCCAATGCCAACAGTCCTTCGTCATTTAATTGATTTAACTTATTGAACATAGCATTCCAATAATCTTCTATTGGAAGTCATTTTGCTTCAACAGATGAATTGGCTGAATATTAACTTCGATAGACAACATAACATCATACATTTAAATTAATTTGTAAGGCATAATTCATGTCGAATCCTTTGGTGAATTCCTGTAAGCCCATAAATTTTTTTCAAGTGTGTTATGCCAATTACTAGGTCATTGGCCAATATGTTTGTTAATCAAATTGATGATCACTTTATTGACAGCTTCCACTTGGTCATTTTCCTAGGTGAAATATAGTATCGATGTCAACAGTTTTATCTATCTTGACTTGACATATTCGATAACTTTTTTACTGATGAACCCGATTCCTTGACATATTACCAGTGATTGTGGAATCTAAAATTAACAAACAATTTAGTTCTCAATGAAATTGATTACTTCCTACTAAGTAACTTCTTTTAGGGCCATAGTTTCTACCCACTTTGTAAAATAGTTTATAACAACTAGGACATATTTGTGACCTTTTGATGAAATGGGATGAATTTGGTCAATCAAGTCTAAAGCCCAACCTCTAAAAGGCCAATGTTTAATAATGGAATTCAATTCGCTTGCAAGAACTTGTTGTACAATTCCATGCTTCTAACATTCTTCACAAAACTTAGCGAATTTGAAACAATCTTTTATCATTGTCGGCCAATATGTCCATTATCAGTTTAATACTTATTTAATTTTTTCATCTGCTTGATGAGCTCCACAAATGCCTTTGTGGACTTTAGCAAGGGCTAAGTAAGCTTCTTGGCCACCTAAACATGTCAAAAGGTTTCAGTCAAAAGACCTCTAGTACAAAAATTCTATTGGTTTAGGTTTTCCAAATAGTTGATCACAGGCTTCTACCGATTAGATGGATCTAAGCCTCCAACTATCAAAGTTTCATGTTCATCTAAGGGATACAAATTTTTATTTATCCCTATGAGTTAAGTCAAGGTCTTTGTCGATACTTTATACTTAGAGGCAATTTGCACCAATTCATTTACTTCATTATTCATATGTCGCAACACATGCACGACGATTACCTTGTAAAACTTGGCTAATAATCTTGTCACAACTGACAAATCAAGTTATAACTTATACAATGATATTCTTTTGTCAATTTTTTGTTAACAAGTTATGAATCTCCAATAATCTTAACATTTCGAGCTTTTCATTCAACTAAGATTTCTAACTTGGTAATTAAAGCCTTGTATTCTGCTTCGTTATTGGCGCATTCATGCTATAATTCAAATATAAACTCTATTAACTTTCCATCGAGACTTATGATTAAAACCCTTATACTGATGCCATTTTGATGGTGTGAGCTGTCAAACTACAATTTCCAATGTTTTAACCCAACGAGACTAACGTCTTCAATTTCGACGTCAAGATATGGATGATTAGCGAGAAAATCGATTATAATCTGGACTTTGACTGCTTTTAATGGAACATAGTGTAAAGAGAATTCAGAGAGACCTAAGGTCCAATGACCAATTCTTCCATGTATTAAGGGTTTTGATAATTATATTTAATTATATTTGTCTTTGACAAGACTAATACATCAAATGATATCATATAGTACTTCAACTTTGTAGATGATAAGGATAAAGCTAGACAAAGATTTTCAATAGCACTATATCTTTTTTCGGCATAAAAAATAACTCTACTAAGGTAGTATACAACTCTTTCAACATTGTTTTCATTTTCTTGGGCTATCATGCTTCCAATTGTATCTTCAGATGCTGATACATGAAGTTTAAGTGGATGGTCTGGTGTCGGTGGTATCATAATAGGCAGATTTGTCAAACATCTCTTGATCTCGTCGAATGCCTCTTAATGATGCTTCTTCCATTTGAATTCTTCTGATGAATTTTACTTAACAAGTAGGGAGAAAACTCTGGTTTTTTGTAACAAGTTTGAAATGAACCTCCTTAAGAAGTTAATCTTGCCAAGGAGAGACTGCAATCATTTCTTGTTTGTCAATTGTGATGCTTCCAATATGCTTTTTGCCTTTTTTTTTTCAACTTTGATTCCTTTTTTTATGCACCAAGAATCCTACGAAGTTTCTTGTGAACACACCAAAGAAACGTTTGGTTGGATTCATTTTGAGTCCATGTTTGTGCATTCAGTCGAATGCTTGTCTTAAATATGACAAATGAGCTACTCTAGAATCTGATTTGACGACTACATCATCAATATAAAATTCTATGAAATCTCCAATCATGACATGGAAAATCATATTCGTGGCTCTTTGATAAGTAGCAACTACATTTTTAAGGCCAAAAGGCATAACAACCCATTCATAGGTTCCAATGGTTCTAGGGCCTCTAAATATCATTTTCGACACATTGTCTTTGGCAACAAAAAATCAATTATAATTAGAATATCCATCTATGAAGCTTAAAATTTCAAGACAAAAGGCTAAATGGACAAGCATATCGATTATAGGCATTGGATATTCATCTTTAGGTATAGCATAATTCAAGTTTCTAAAATCAATGCAAACTCTAAGTTTGCCTTTTTTCTTCATGAAGGGAACCACGTTAGATATCCAATCAACATACCTGGTAGTTTTAATAAACTTGGCTTTTAGAATCCTTTTAATTTCTTCTTTGATTTTTGGCATTACCTTTTGTGCAAATCACTATGGCATTTGTTTCACTAGTTAACATCCAAGTACGGTTGGTAGTCGATGCTCTACTAGACTTCAGCTTTGTCCCGACATCTTGATAGCTGTCGAGACTATCAAATTAAATCAATTTATAAATCAATTCGCTAAAGTACTTGTAGTATAAGGCACAACCAAGTCGAGCCCTTAGATTACTCTAATCAAGTAATCAAATTAAGAGGTTAATAGGGGGAAAGAGAGTTGCAACATTAATCAACATAAAGTAATTAAAAATTGTAAACAAAATTAAGTAAACAACTAATCCAAGGAAATCAACTAATCTTGAATTTAATCCATCATTGATCACTAGGAATCTATTCAATTGCTAACCAAATTCTTGGTCTTAGATCACATTAAGAAGCCTTAAGATCATCCATGAATTCTCTACTATATAAGCATCTAGAATTTAATTAATTAAGGTTAAACGAATTAAGCACACATTTAATCTTAAATTAATCTAAAACTCAGAATTCAACTAAGCTTCACAAACAACATCCAAGAAACCTTTAATGCATTGTTTAGTCTCTATAATCCTTATTAAAAATGTGGTAATTATGAAATTATCACATCAACATCTAAATTAAATTAAGTAATTTAATTCAAATTTAACAAAATCAAAGAGGAAATTGGTTAACAAGTAAAAAAAAAACTTGACTAGCAATTAAATATAAAATAATCAAAACAAAATTTCAGAATTAAACATCAATATTATCAATTCCTATGATTAATTTAAAAGGATCTAGCCCTCCATGGATGGAAGGGAAAAACAGAAAATAATGAAAACTAGAGAGAAAGGAAAAGAAGAAAGATGAAGAAAGGAAGTATAAGAAAGAGTAGCTAGAAGAAAATTAAGGTTAATTTTTGTGGCTGAAGTTACTACTTAAATAAATATCTCTAAAATTAAAAATCCAAGTTTGCCCTCAGCTTAGGGTTAATCCTCTTCCTCTTAGCTTTAATTGGACACCTAATTTATATAATTTGGGCTTAGGATGAGAGAGTTATACCCAAAACATTCTTAACAGCTCTCTGAACCCATCATCCGACTTCAAAGGATGAAAACACCATCAACATGTCACTGTTCGATAAATGATGTGCTTAAAAATTTTAGATATATGTCTTAGATTTTAAATGTCACCGGTTTTAGGTCAATATCACAGTTACAGCCCAGATTATGGCCCAATGTTTGCATATAGTCTAGGTTCCAATGATAACATCTCTATTCTAACTTCGTGGCCCAATCTGACCCACTAGACATATGATTTAGCCTTTCAAGCCCCATCAAAGTTGTAGATCGTTCTCTCAAATTTTTTACAAGGTAAAATTCATAATTTTTAAATGTTTAAAACTCAAGTTATGCCCAAAATATAAAAATAATGTAAAATTTCCAATAATGTTGAAAAATATAATTAAGCCTAATTTGAACTCAAACTTATAAAATGCGGCTAAAACTAATCAATTAAGCATATAAGAGGTCTAAGAGACTAAATATGAGGGTTAGCTAATATATAAAAAATAAGTTTATCAAATTCTCCTACACTTAGCTTTTGCATTCCCGGCCAAAACTAGAAATTCAACATAATGAACAAGGAATAACAACGCAAACTCAAAATTTAAAAATTATAGAAAAGACCCACTTTCCAATGATGTTTAAGAATGCAAAAGGAGAGCGATAAAAGAAACCAAAGTTTTAAGGAATTAAAACGTCCATGAAGTAACATTTCTTTACATTTCAAATTAATTAGCAATGTAACTTCAATTAAAAAGCATAAATCAAGAATGATAGAACCTCACAACATTTATTCTCAATCTCTCAAGTGTTTGGAAGTTAAGTGTTTCACTCAATTCAACCTATGAAAACTTGCACTACCATAAGCTTGATTATCTTCTACTTGTCCACTACTCAAAACACATGTATACACAAATTAAGAGGACTTTATTCAAGGTTATAATGAGGTCAAGGTAAAGGAAGAAAGTAATATGAACATGACAAGTTAAATACTAAAGAAAATAAAAGAGCATTAGCATTAAGTTCAAGTAACCGATTTTAGATATATGAGAGAGTTATACCCAAAACATTGTTAACAGCTCTCTGAACCCATCATCCGACTTCAAAGGATGAAAACACTATCAACATGTCACTGTTCGATAAATGATGTGCTTAAAAATTTTAGATATATGTCTTAGATTTTAAATGTCACTGGTTTTAGGTCAATATCACACTTGCAACCCAGATTATGGCCCAATCTTTGTATATAGTCCAGGTTCCAATGATAACATCTCTATTCTAACTTCGTGGCCCAATCTGACCCACTAGACATATGATTTAGCCTTTCAAGCTCCATCAAAGTTGTAGATCGTTCTCTCAAATTTTTAACAAGGTAAAATTCATAATTTTTAAATGTTTAGAACTCAAGTTATGCCCAAAATATAAAAATAATGTAAAATTTCCAATAATGTTGAAAAATACAATTAAGTCTAATTTGAACTCAAACTTATAAAATGTGGCCAAAACTAATCAATTAAGCATATAAGAGGTCTAAGAGACTAAATATGAGGGTTAGCTAATATATGAAAATTATGTTTATCAAATTCTCCTACACTTAGCTTTTGCACTCCCGGCCAAAACTAGAAATTCAACATAATGAACAAGGAATAACAAGGCAAACTCAAAAGTTAAAAATTATAAAAAAGACCCACTTTCCAATGATGTTCAAGAATGCAAAAGGAGAGCGATAAAAGAAACCAAAGTTTTAAGGCATTAAAACGTCCATGAAGTAACATTTCTTTACATTTCAAATCAATTAGCAATGTAACTTCAATTAAAAAACATAAATCAAGAATGATAAAAACCTCACAAGATTTATTCTCAATCTCTCAAGTGTTTGGAAGTTAAGTGTTTCACTCAATTCAACCTATGAAAACTTGCACTACCATAAACTTGATTATCTTCTACTTGTCCACTACTCAAAACACATGTATACACAAATTAAGAGGACTTTATTCAAGGTTATAATGAGGTCAAGGTAAAGGAAGAAAGTAATATGAATATGACAAGTTAAATACTAAAGAAAATAAAAGAGCATTAGCATTAAGTTCAAGTAACAAGTATGAAAGTTTATCCCACACTAATTAGCACACCCCCACACTTGTTCAATAACTCATCCAAAAATTATGCCAATGCTCTCTTATTCCTTAAGGTTAGGTAAAAACATGATTTTCCATTTAAGACATGTAATGAGTTAAAAATAAAGAATGATCAAATAAGCACAAAGGGGTTAATCAAGGGAAAATAAGCAAGGTTGACTATTTGGCTAAAGTAGCTAATTCAATAAAAAAAGTCTCAATCATGTTCATATATGCATGTGAAAATATAGCTTAAAAAAGAATCAAAGCAAGTTCTAGAGTAACAAATTCCATGAGTGAAAATCACATAAGAAAGAAGAGAATGACACAAATGCTCAATCTATTCATTAAAAGACTCAAAGTCTCACAAGGTATGCTTCTATCAAACTCAATATTCTAATTTAATTTCAATTACCAAACTACTTAATCTCAAGATGAAAGACAATTTATTCACTTATGTTATAAACCTTTAACTTCATTTGATGCATGCTCACAACTTCCACAAATCTCAAAATTTCATTGGAAAGCAATTAAAAATACAATTTCTTATATATATTTATTTTTTTTTCACAATAGAAAAAATAGAATTGAAAAACAACAAAAATAGTAAAATTAAAAACAAAAAACAAAAAACAAAATGTAAATTCCTCCCCCACACTTAAATCATACATTGTCCTCAATGTAAAGCTTATAAAACATCAAATCATCAATAAATTTAAGACAAGTAAAATAAAGGAGAAAAGGAAGAAACATCCTAATCAAGTGATGTATATCGCCTTTAGCAAGTGGACCTCCTCCACTATGCTCTCTTGAGCTCCTTCATAGAATTGCTTGAGGCGATGTCCATTGACCTTGAAAGCTTTGTTAGTTGCCTCACTTGTGATCTCCACTGCACCATAAGGAAAAATCTTAGTGACTATAAAAGGACCTATCCACCTAGAATGAAGCTTACCAGGCATGAGCTTGAGGTGAGAATTGTAAAGGAGAACTTTTTGACCAATCATAAATTCTTTTCGTGCAATCATCTTATCATGAAAGGCTTTGGTCTTCTCTTTGTAGATACAGGAGTTCTCATAAGTTCCCAACCGAATCTCTTCAAGTTCTTGGAGTTGGAGTTTTCTTTGGAATTTAGCTTGGTTCAGGTCAAGGTTGCACTTCTTTACTGCCCAATAGGCCTTGTGCTCAGTCTCCATTGGAAGGTGACATGTCTTGTCGAAGACTATCCTATAGGGAGATATACCTAAAGGAGTCTTGAAAGCAGTCCTATATGCCCACAATGCATCCTCAATCCTCTTGCTCTAATCTTTTCTATTTGGTTGGACTATTTTCTCCAAGATTTGTTTCAACTCCCTATTCAAAACTTTAGCTTGCCCATTGGTTTATGGATGGTAAGGAGTCAAAACCTTATATATCACACTATATTTTTTCAATAATGCCTCCGTGTTTTTATTACAGAAATAGGAGCTTTGATCACTGATTATGGCTTTCGGAACTCCAAACCTGTAGAAAATGTGAGACTTGACAAAGTCTAAAACAACATGAGAATCATCAGTCCTAGTGGCCTTTGCCTCCGCCTACTTAGATACAAAATCAACAGCTAACAAAATGTAAACAAAACCAAAGGAATTAGGAGAGGGACCCATGAAATCAATGTCCCACACATAAAATATCTCATAAAATAATAATGGTTATTGAGGCATATTATTCCTACAGGAAATGTTACTTGTTCGTTAGCATTATTCACAATTCTTACAATAATTGTAAGCATTATGAAACAAGGTAGGCCAATACAATCCATAGTCTAAAATTTCCTAGCAGTGCGTTGTGGTCCAAAGTGACCACCACATGCAAGGGTATGATAAATGCAGAATAGACCGAAACTCATAATCAGGCATACAATGTTTAATCACTTGGTCAGTACACAGTATCCACAGATAAGGATCATCTCAATCATAATATTTAGACTCACTCTTATGCTTATCAATATTATGATTTTTAAAATAAGCAGGTAACTTAGATACAACTAAATAATTCACTAAATCAGCAACCAAGGGTCCTTACCTCACAGCTGAAATAACTGCTCATATGGGAAAGTTTTTCAGATAGGAAAATTGTCCACTGCCTGTGGGATTTGGCTCAGATGATTTGCCACCAAGTTCTCAGCTTTGCTCTTATCTTTGATCTTAATGTCAAACTTCTGTAAGAGCAACATCCATTGAATAAGTCTAAGATTCGCCTCGGGCTTCTTTAGCAAGAAATTTAAGGCTACATGGTCAGAGAAAACAATAACTTTAGTGCCTAGCAAATAAGAACAAAATCTATCTAAAGCAAAAACAATTGCTAAAATCTCCTTTTCAGTGGTAGTGTAATTGGCTTGGGCAGAATCCAAAGTATAAGAGGCATAAGATATCATATGAGGTTGCTTGCCAACTTGTTAAGAAAGGATGACGCTAATGATGAACAGTCAATATGTCATATTTTTATGGTTCAATTCTTTGGTTTTTCATGTTCTTTTTATATTTTTTTATTGAACTTTATTCATAAGTTTTGTTATATTTTTAGTATTGTTTAATTACGTTTTTATTATGTGTTTTGTGTGTTTATGTTAGGTAATTACACATGGAGAAGACTGAACCTTCAAAGAAGCAAGGAAAAGAGGAGTTTTTCATTAAGTGACTAGTGCTTGAGCATTGGTGTTGGAGCGCTTAAGCACCTAAAGCGTATCTAGCAGTGTAACTTCAGTGCTGCCTGAGCACTCAATGCGTAACACAACGCGTCTTGACTTAAGTGGCTCGGCGCCCAAGCGCCCAAAAATGAGGCCACTCAAAACTCTTTTTGATATACATGTAACTATATGACTTTTTTCTCTCAAGTTAAACCTAAAGACATAAATGAGGCCATTAATGATGAACCTTGGATCTTGGCTATGTAAGATGAACTAAACCAATTTGAGAGAAATTAAGTTTGGGAATTAGTTCCAAGGCCCAATGATCATCCTATAATTAGTACCAAATGGGTCTTTAGGAACAAACTTGATGAAATGAGCTTAGTAATAAGAAACAAAGCTAGGCTTGTAGCTAAGGGTTATAATCAAGAAGAAGGCATAGATTATGAAGAAACATATGCTCTCGTAGCTAGATTAGAAGCCATTAGAATGCTACTTGCATATGCATGCATCATGGATTTTAAGCTATTTCAAATGGATATCAAAAGTGCCTTTTTAAATGGTTTTATACAAGAAGAAGTGTATGTAGAACAACATCCTGGTTTTGAAAACTTTGAATTGTCCAATCATGTTTTTAAATTGAAAAAGGCCTTGTATGGCTTAAAACAAGCTCCTAGAACTTGATATGAAAGGTTGAGCAAGTTATTTTTGAAAAATGGCTTTTCTAGAGGAAAGGTTGACACTACTCTTTTCATTAAGCATAAAAAGCATGATATTCTTCTTGTTCAAATATATGTTGATGATAATATGTTTGGTGCTACTAATGACTCTCTTTGTAAAGAATTTACTAATATTATGTAAAGTGAGTTTGAGATGTCCATGATGGGTGAGCTCAACTTCTTCCTTGGTCTCCAAATCAAGCAAACAAGGGATGGGACTTTCATAAGTCAATCAAAATATTGCAAGGAGTTGCTCAAGAAGTTTGGAATGGAATGTGCCAAGCAAATGGCTACACCAATGGGCACTTCTTGTTACTTGGACAAGGATGAATGAGGTAAATCTATAGAAATTATAAAATATAGAGGTATGTAGGCTCAATCCTTTATCTTACGACAAGTAGGCCAGATATTATGTTTAGTGTATGCATGTGTGCTAGATTTCAAGCAAATCCTAAAGAATCACACCAAAGTACTATTAAAAGAATCATGAAACATCTAATAGGCACTTCACAAATGGGATTATGGTACCCTGAAGGTGCTTCTTGTGATTACCATGAAACATTGATGATAAGTTTGATGATAACAAATATGGAGATGATGAGATGATGAGAAGATCAAGTCCAAGTTGTTCAAGCTTAGCTTTAGGACTTAGGATCTTTCTTGTACAGAGCTCTCATAGGATATCTCAGTGTTTTAGTCAAAAGATCTAAAAACATGTTTTCTCACAAACCAAATTAAGGTTCTTAAATTAATCAAAGAGTTTGTGAAAATTAGAAATCACCTAATCTGTTTTCTAAAGGTGTTTATCATGTTTTCAAATAAAAGCATTCGAATAACCTAAGAATCATTCGAATACAATCTTCTGAAAAAGCCTCCCCAGACGTGGTTTTTAATAAGGTATTCGAATACTCATTTGAGGCATTCGAATACAACGTGTTTTTTATAGAGGCATTCGAATACCATATGAGGCATTCGAATACACCCTTTTAAAAGGCTTTTACAAACGTGTTTTCAGCTAAAGGCATTCGAATACTTTGGTTTGGTATTCGAATAACGTGGGTTTCTTCTGTTTTTTATATACTGATATAAGAGGTATTCAAATACCTCATAACGGCATTCAAATACTCCAAGCTTAAACCATTTTTTTTATATATATCAGTGGTATTCGAATACCACAGTAATGTATTCGAATATCCCACGTTTTTTAGCTTCTGTTTGAAATTGATACGCAACGGATTTTTGCATTAATTATGTAATCAATTTCCCCAGCGAAAATTTCTGATCAGAGGCTCTATAAATAGAGACCTCCCTCACGGCTGCAAATACACCAATCCTTGAATTTATTTTTCTCGATTTGTGCTAAAATATTGTTTGCATATTTTCTCTTTTTTCTCTCTCGTGCTCTTTTGGTAAAATTTTGAGATATTGTTAGAGAGCTCTATAGTGCTTCAATTTGTATTACTTACTCTGAGTGAGAGTTTCTCTTCATCTATTTTCTGATATTTTGTATCGAGTGTGAGGTATCCCTCAAGGTTTGTATAAGGGTGAGGTATCCTCAGGGTGAGACTTTAGCACAAGGGTATAGTGTCCCCTGTGTGTGAAAAGTGCTCTATTTTGTAACGGTAGCAAGAACCTATTGAAGCTTGTATACTTAGTGAAAAATCTCGGCTTTCGAGGACTGGACGTAGACCACAAGTGGGTTAGTGGTCGAACCAGGATAAATACTGTGTCTGCTTCTCTTTTCCCTAATCTCTTTATTTTATGCAATTTATTTTACTGCACATTTATTTTTCACTGTTCTTTATTGTTTCTTTTCTTCTTCTCATTCCTTCTGTGCATTTATTTATTAAGCTTTTGATATTCGTTTTAATTAAAAAGAGGTTTTTGCAAAAAAGTTTTAATACTCAATTCACCCCCCTCTTGAGTATTGGAAGCCACTTGGTAACAAGTGGTATCAGAGCTAGACTCTTGTATAAAGAGCTTAGCAACTTCAAGAGAACATGGCTTCTTCAAATGGTTTTTCAGAAGGATCTTGCATAAACCGACCACCCTTTTTCAATGGGGATGATTATGCATATTGGAAGGAAAGAATGAAAATCTTCATCGAAGCTATTAATCTAGATGTATGGGATGCTGTCGAAAACGACGCTTTTATACCCACACATGAGATCGATGGTGTAAGGACCGAAACACCACGAAATAAATGGTCTGATGAAGACAAAAGAAAAGTTCAATTTAATTTAAAAGCCAAAAATATTATTACTACTGCTTTGGGATATGATGAGTTTTTTAGAATTTCAAATTGTAAAACTGTTAAAGAAATGTGGGATATTTTGCAAGTTACCCATGAGGGTACTAGTGAAGTTAAGAGGTCGAGAATAAATTCTCTAACTCGTGAATATGAATTATTTAGAATGAACCAAGGAGAAAGCATTCAGGAAATGCAAAAGAAGTTCACCCACATAGTTAATCATCTTGCATCTTTAGGCAAAAGTTTTTCTAACGAAGATTTGATTAACAAAGTTTTGAGGTGTCTTAGCAGGATTTGGCAACCCAAAGTAACAGCAATATCCGAATCAAGGGATTTGTCCACAATGACCTTAGCTACCCTCTTTGGAAAACTTCATGAGCACGAATTGAAACTAAGCAGACTAAGCCAAAGCGAAGAGAACGATAAAAAGAAAAAGGGAATAGCGCTCAAAGCCACTTCATCAACATTCGATAATGATGATGAAGAAAATGAAGAAAGTTCAGAGAATATTGAGGTAAGTGAAGAAAATTTAAGTTTACTAGTTAAAAAGTTTGGTAAATTTCTCAGGAAAAAGGGAACGCAAAGAAGACCTCCCTTCCCTCCTAAAAAGACACACTTCAAAGGCGAAGGAGCCTCATCAACTCTAACTTGCTATGAATGTGGCAAACCTGGTCACATGAAAATGGAGTGCCCCGTTTATCTAAAGAAGAAAGAGAAATTTGAAAAGAAGCCCTTCAAGGAAAGAAAAAGAAGAAAAGCCTACATAGCGTGAGATGAAAATGATATGGACTCAACTGATAGCTCAGATAGCGAAGAAGCTCAACTGTGTCTCATGGCAAAAGGAGATGAAGAAGAAAGCGAAAATGAGGTGTGCTTGAAAGCCAGGAGTTCAAATTGGTATATTGATAGCGGCTGTTCCAAGCACATGACCGGGGATGACTCAAAATTCACTATGCTTATTCCCAAGAATCATGGACACATCACTTATGGCGATAACAACAAGGGTAAAATTCTTGGAATCGGCAAAGTCGGTAAGAACCCAAACTCCTCTATTGAAAATGTGGTGCTTGTTGAGGGTTTGAAACACAATTTACTTAGTATTAGCCAATTATGTGATAAAGGAAATAAAGTTATATTTGATTCAAACTGTTGCATAATTGAAGATAAAAATGACAAACATGTTAAATTCATTGGTCATAGAGTAAACAACATCTATATGATTAGTCTTGATGATATATCTTCAAATGATGCGAAATGCCTTTTAAGTAAGAATGATGATTCATGGCTATGGCATAGGAGAATCACACACATTCACATGGATCACTTAAAGAAGTTGGTCTCTAAAGAGCTAGTAATTGGACTACCCAAGCTTAATTTTATAAAAGATAAGTTGTGTGATGCATGTCAAAAGGGTAAATAAATAAAGGTCTCTTTTAAAGCAAAAAATATAGTCTCAACTTCTAGACCTTTACAACTTTTGCACATGGATCTGTTTGGACCTTCTAGAACTATGAGCTTTGGTGGGAATTACTATGCTTTAGTGATTGTGGATGATTTTTCTAGGTTTACATGGACTTTATTTCTTGCAAATAAAAATGATGCATTTCTAGCTTTTAAAAGACTTGCCAAAGTTATTCAAAATGAAAAAGATTTTCAAATCTCTTCTATAAGAAGTGACCACGGTGGCGAATTTGAAAACAACGTTTTTGAAAATTACTGTGATGAACATGACATTAATCATAATTTCTCTGCCCCTAGAACTCCATAACAAAACGGAGTTGTAGAAAGGAAAAACCATTCTTTAGAAGAAATGGCGAGAACTATGCTTAATGAGGCTGCTCTTCCTAAATACTTTTGGGCGGACGCTGTAAGTACAGCTTGTTATGTAATGAACCGGGCTCTTATAAGGCCTATTTTAAAGAAAACCCCATATGAGTTGTATAAGGGAAGAAAGCCAAATGTCTCACACCTTCATGTTTTTGGTTGCAAATGTTTTGTTTTAAACAATGGAAAAGATAATTTAGGCAAGTTTGATGCTAAGTCTGATGAAGGTATATTTCTTGGTTATTCAAATCACAGTAAAGCTTTTCGCATTTACAATAAAAGAACTATGACTATTAAAGAATCTATACATGTTGCATTTGATGAAACTGACCCAAGTGGATCGAGAAAGGATCTTGTTATTGATGATGTTGCAGAAATCTTGGCGGAAACACATTTGGACAGTAAAGAAAAGGAAATCAAGGAAAAAGAGGATGAACTAAGACAAGAGGATTCGCAAGCTTTGGAACTTCCTAAAGAATGGCGAACTTCAAAATATCACTCCCTTGATCAAATTATCGGTGATGTTTCTAAAGGTGTAAGTACTCGTAACTCCCTTTGAAATACTTGTAATCACTTAGCTTTTGTTTCTCAAACTGAACCTAAGGATTTAATTGAAGCTTTTGATGATGAACAATGGATCCTAGCTATGCATGAGGAATTAAATCAGTTTGAAAGAAATCAAGTTTGGGAATTAGTTGTTAGACCTAATAATCACCCTATAATTGGAACTAAATGGGTTTTAAGAAACAAACTTAATGAAAATGGGTTAATAACTAGAAACAAAGCTAGATTGGTTGCTAAAGGGTATAATCAAGAAGAAGGAATAGATTATGAAGAAACCTATGCACCTGTAGCTAGATTAGAAGCTATTAGAATGTTACTTGCTTATGCTTGCATCATTGATTTCAAATTATATCAAATGGATGTCAAGAGTGCTTTTCTGAATGGTTTTATTCAAGAGGAGGTATACGTTGAACAACCTCCAGGTTTTGAAAATCATGAACTGCCTAACCATGTTTTTAAACTTAAAAAGGATTTATATGGTTTAAAGCAAGCTCCCAGAGCTTGGTATGAAAGGTTGAGTAAATTTCTTTTGGAAAATGATTTTTCAAGAGGAAAAGTTGATACTACTCTTTTTATTAAAAATAAAAAGCATGACATTCTTCTTGTGCAAGTATATGTGGATGATATTATCTTCGGTGCTACTAATGAATCCCTTTGCAAAGAATTTGCTAAGTCAATGCAGAATGAATTTGAAATGTCAATGATGGGAGAATTAAATTTCTTCCTTGGACTTCAAATCAATCAAACAAACGAAGGGACTTTCATAAGTCAAACAAAATACTGCAAGGAATTGCTGAAAAGATTTGAAATAGAAAACGCTAAACACATGGCCACTCTGATGAGCATGTCTTGCTACTTGGACAAAGATGAAGGAGGTAAATCAGTAGAAATAACGAAATATAGAGGTATGATTGGTTCTCTCCTTTATCTTACTGCTAGTAGGCCAGATATAAGGTTTAGTGTATGCATATGTGCTAGATATCAAGCAAACCCTACGGAATCTCACTTAAGTGCTGTCAAACGTATAATGAAATACCTAGTAGGCACTTCACAAATGGGCTTATGGTATCCTAAGGGTGCCTCTTGTAGCTTGATAGGCTATTCTGACTCTGACTTTGCTGGGTGCAAATTAGACAGGAAAAGTACTAGTGGGACATGCCACTTGCTTAGTAGTTCTTTAGTTTCTTGGCATAGTAAGAAACAAAATAGTGTGGCTTTGTCTACCGCTGAGGCTGAATATGTTGCAGCCGGGAGTTGCTGTGCTCAAATCCTTTGGCTGAAGCAACAACTCTTAGACTACGGTCTTCAGCTTGATCACATCCCAATAAGATGTGATAACACTAGTGCAATAAATATCTCTAAGAATCCTATACTGCATTCTAGAACAAAGCATATAGAGATAAGACACCACTTTATCAGAGATCACGTATAAAAAGGGGATTGCATTCTTGAATTTGTTGAAACATCTAAGCAACTTGCAGATATCTTCACTAAACCCCTAGCAAAAGAAGTATTTTATTATATAAGAGGAGAATTGGGCATAATTGATCAATCCACATTTAAATGCTTGTTATTTGCTTAAATTTATGTTTAAATCCTTCTTAAATAATTACTGACTTGAGCGTCGGAGTTTTTCCAAAATCTTTTTTTGCAGGTACTTCATCAACAGGTATGCGTCTATCTGTCAAAATTGCATTTTCTGGACTTTTATAAGTGTTTTTCTTGCTTAGTTATTCGAATACCATATAGAAGTATTCGAATACCCTTCTGTTATTTGAGAACACCAACGCTTTTCTGTTTAAGGCATTCGAATACCTTAAAGGGTTATTCGAATACCCAGAGACTTTTATGTCTCAGTCCACGAAACAGCTCTCTGGAGCATTCGAATACCATAGGGTTATTCGAATACCCAGACGTCTCCTGTCTCTGTTTCTCTCAGAAGTATTCGAATACCATTATGAGCATTCGAATACCTGCTCCCTTAGCCTGCTCCTCTGTCTCTGGAATATTCGAATACCTTCAGCTAGTCTCTGGAGTATTCGAATACTTCATGAGCATTCGAATACTTTTAAAAGTATTCGAATACCTTCGTGTGGCAGCCAAGCTTTTTCTGGTGTTTTATTCGAATACCTGGTGTGGTATTCGAATACCCCATGTCTAGAGGCTGCGCCTGTTGAGCTTTCCTATTCGAATACCCTCTCCTCTCCTTTATATACCCCCTTTTCCCACGTATCCGAATACTCTTCTCCCTTCTATCCCCACTTTCAAAAGCGTTGGTTTTCCCTCCTCCAATAACCTCCCTCTCTCACGGTCTCTACCCTTCCTCCTCTCCTCTTCTCCATGGCCTCATCCTCCTCTCGCTCTAAGCGTCCTTGTACGAAGACAGCTCCGTGCAACAACCCGTTGGACCTTCGCAGGCTTTCCTCTAATGAGCAACAGTTCAGGCGCTTCGTTACACACTTTCGAGAGCGCAACTTGGTGCATCCTAAGTACCTCGACTTGGGGTTCTTCGAACGAGAAGGTGGTTTCGACTTTCTCAACCGACTAAGCCACCAAGGTGTACTTCGCTTCTGCTCCTTCTCTGCTCCGTTGTATCCCGACCTGGTCAAAATGTTCTACTGCAATCTAAAGATTGAAGGTCAAGAGCTGCACTCCAGTATCTGCGATCAAAACATCGTGATCACACCCGGTGATTGGGTTCAGATGTTTGGCTTACCGTCCTCTGGCCACTTTGCTGACGAAGATTTACTCCTCCAACTCTTCGACAAGAACCAAGCTATTGAAGATGTTCTTTGCCCTGGGTTGGCTTTACCTTTGACTCAAAAAGGAGTCAAAGGGGGCATGATGAAGAGCCAGGACAGGCTCCTCCACTATGCCTATGCCCATATCCTCGCTCCTAGAGGTGGGAACTACGCCTACATGAGTGAAGATGACGTGTTCATGCTATGGGTTCTAAAGCAAGGCCATCAGATCAACTGGCCCGTCTTCATTATGAGGCACATGATGAGGGCAAGAAGTAAAGAGCGATGTAAACTTCCCTACGGCGTTATCATCACTGCCTTCTTACGCAAGTATCCACACGTTCTGGAAATCGAGCGTGCAACCCCGCTAACCCATCATCACGTCTTTGGTTCCTTTACTCTTAACAAAATGAAGATGATTAAGACTGATGAAGGATGGGTGTTCCCAGTGGAAGTTGATGATGAAGATAACGACCTTGCTGCCCCTGCTGCTGCTGCTGCTGATGCTCCCGCTCCTGTCACGAATGAGCAACTTTTGGCTACCCTATTAGATAACAGAAACTACATGTAGAACACCTTCACTATTCTGTTTGACAGAATCGCTGGTGTTGAGCGTGAACAGGCTACCCTTCGAGCCCTGCTGTCTGGCAATGACCCTGCCTCTCCTCCTCCACCACCTGATGCCTACTTCTAGGGCTTGCTTAGTCTTAGGACCAGTCGTTTATGTTCCGTTTTTAGCTATTTATTGTATTGTTGCCCTTTAATTACTTTTGTATATGTGCTTGCCACTTTCATTTAATGCAATGAGTATTTTTTCCTTGTCATTTATAATTGCTTTTTGATTATCTCATATATATATATATCACTATGCTTTATTAGTTGAATATATCCTTTTTGATCATGTCAAAAGGGGGAGAAAAATAATAATCAACTTACTTGAGAAAAGACAAGATTAACACCGGCTTTTGGATTTCAAAAGCAAGGGGGAGATTATGCTTGTTTTGTTATTTATATGAACTAATGCTTTTCTCATTGTTAGTTTGTCATCATCAAAAAGGGAGAGAATGTGATTACCATGCAACATTGATGATAAGTTTTGATGATAACAAATATGGAGATGATGAGATGATGAGAAGATCAAGTCCAAGTTGTTCAAGCTTAGCTTTAGGACTTAGGATCTTTCTTGTACAGAGCTCTCATAGGATATCTCAGTGTTTTAGTCAAAAGATCTAAAAACATGTTTTCTCACAAACCAAATTAAGGTTCTTAAATTAATCAAAGAGTTTGTGAAAATTAAAAATCACCTAATCTGTTTTCTAAAGGTGTTTATCATGTTTTCAAATAAAAGCATTCGAATAACCTAAGAATCATTCGAATACAATATTCTGAAAAAGCCTCCCCAAACGTGGTTTTTAATAAGGTATTCGAATACTCATTTGAGGCATTCGAATACAACGTGTTTTTTATAGAGGTATTCGAATACCATATGAGGCATTCGAATACACCCTTTTAAAAGGCTTTTACAAACGTGTTTTCAGCTAAAGGCATTCGAATACTTTGGTTTGGTATTCGAATAACGTGGGTTTCTTCTATTTTTTATATACTGATATAAGAGGTATTCGAATACCTCATAACGACATTCGAATACTCCAAGCTTAAACCATTTTTTTTATATATATCAGTGGTATTCGAATACCACAGTAATGTATTCGAATATCCCATGTTTTTCAGCTTTTGTTTGAAATTGATACGCAACGGATTTTTGCATTAATTATGTAATCAATTTCCCCAGCGAAAATTCTGATCAGAGCCTCTATAAATAGAGACCTCCCTCACGGCTGCAAATACACCAATCCTTGAATTTATTTTCTGACTGTGCTAAAATACTGTTTGCATATTTTCTCTCTTTTTCTCTCTGTGCTCTTTTGGTAAAATTCTGAGATATTGTTAGAGAGCTCTATAGTGCTTCAATTTGTATTACTTACTCTGAGTGAGAGTTTCTCTTCATCTATTTTCTGATATTTTGTATCGAGTGTGAGGTATCCCTCAAGGTTTGTATAAGGGTGAGGTATCCCTGCAGGCTGAGACTTTAGCATAAGGGTATAGTGTCCCTGTGTGTGAAAAGTGCTCTATTTTGTAACGGTAGCAAGCACCTATTGAAGCTTGTATACTTAGTGAAAAATCTTGGCTTTCGAGGACTGGATGTAGACCACAAGTGGGTTAGTGGTCGAACCAGGATAAATATTGTGCCTGCTTCTCTTTTCCCTAATCTCTTTATTTTATGCAATTTATTTTACTGCACATTTATTTTTCGCTGTTCTTTATTGTTTCTTTTCTTCTTCTCATTCCTTCTGTGCATTTATTTATTAAGCTTTTGATATTCATTTTAATTAAAAAGAGGTTTTTGCGAAAAAGTTTTAATACTCAATTTACCCCCTCTTGAGTACTGGAAGCCACTTGGTAACACTTCTTGTAGCTTAATTGGGTACTCCGATTCTGATTTTGTTGGATGTAAAATGGATAGGAAAAGTACTAGTGGGACATGCCACTTGCTTGGAAGCTCACTAGTTTCTTGGCATAACAAAAAACAAAATAGTATGGCATTGTCTACAGCTGAAACTGAATATGTTGCAGCTGGAAGTTGTTATGCTCAAATCCTTTGGATGAAGCAGCAAATTCTAGACTATGGTCTTAAGCTTGATCACATCTCTATAAGGTGTGATAATACTAATGCAATTAATTTGTCCAAAAATCCCATTTTACACTCAAGAACAAAGCATATTGAAATAAGACATCATTTTATTAGGGATCATGTTCAAAAAGGTGAATGCATCCTTGAATTTGTGGAAACCACTAAGCAACTAGTTGACATTTTCACTAAGCCCTTGGACAAAGAAGCATTCTTCTATATAAGAAATGAACTTGGCATTTTGGATCAATCATGCTTAAGCTGAAATTCTGTACAAATTCACTCTGCTGCATCATATGTCACTTTTGCTACATAATCTGTAACTTTACTACATAACATATGTTTTTACTGCATAATGATGATGTTTTGGTGGTTAATTTTCTATTTCTTAATCATTCTTGAATCCAATACTGACTTGAGCATCGGAGGTTTTCCCAAATTTATTTTGCAGGTACTTGATCCATGCTTAAGTCCCCAAATTTCCATTAATCAATTTCTTGCTGAAGAAAAATGTTTTCTGGTTCTCTTGAAGAAGAAAAATGTGTTTGAGATGCTCTTGAAGTGGTTAGTGCTGATGAAAAGGAAACCAAGTTAAGGTGGAATAAACTGATGTTTTAAGGACTGATTTCTTAAAGATTTTCTAATTTTAGAAGTGTAATAATTAGTTAGAAGAAGAAAACAATATGCTATTTGGGTTTTGGAACTATTTTGTCAAGGAAAAGGGCTCTCTGCCAAGCAAAATAATTAGTTAAAAGGGTTCACTAATCGATTATGGAAGATTTGGAAACTCCTAGAACCTTTTGCAATTAGATACTAACCGTTTAGAGATATTCTCTAACCGGTTAGAGGCCACTTGGTAACAGATTAGAGACACTCTCTAACCAGTTAGAGACCACTTGGTAACTGGTTACACAAATCCTTTTAACCAGTTATTGGACCTTAAAAAAACACTCCCAGTCATGACCCTCCTTCACGTATCAACCCCCCTTTCCTCCATTGTCATCTTCTTCCTCTAGCACCCATTCACACCCACTCACTAAAACACCTCTCCCACTCCAAATCCAACCAAAATCCAACACTAAAACTTATTTTCCATAACTTTCCATCACTTTCCACCGATCAAAATTTCCATCCTCTTCCAAATTTTCACCTTCCTTCACACTTTCTCTCTCCTCAACCAAGCCCTAACCTCCATTTTCAACCATGGCAAGTAGTTCATCTCACCCGAAGTATTCTTGCTCCAAAAATCCTAATGTGCCCCTGTTAACAAGCCTATGGAAGAGGCTATTGCCACCAATGATGACCGCATCTTGGAAGCCATTGCAAATATGCAAGTTAGTATTAAAGCTCATATTGCAGATCTTAAAACCTATCAAGAACATAGCAACATAATCATCTATAATCGTTTGAGTGCTATGGAAGATCGCTTGGGTAGGCTTGAGCATCGCTACCCAGCACCAAAGGATCATAGGGCTTAGGCATGGAGTACTTATTTCAGTTCTAGCAATGGTTATAAACTTCTTTATTTTGATTACAGCTATCTTTTTCGATATAATGTTCATTATCTTAGAACCATGACAAGCTTAACTATGATTAGTATGACTTGAATGTTTCTTTTTATGAATGGATTGCTGAAATATGCTTACATTGTTGATGAATTATAACTGATTATCTGTTACAAAAAAAAATGGTTATGAGCACCCTCTCCAAATTTTTTTGATCATGACAAAAGGGGGAGAAAGCTCTTGGTTTTGAGAAAAGAGGTAAAATAACAGAAGGTATATGTTCAAAGGTCTTGGGATTCCAAAATAAAAGGGGAGCTATGCATCTCTGATTCAATCACCTCTTGAATAATAGAGGGGGAGTAAGTCTCTAAATCTTTTTATGAATTCTAATAATTATTTGAACTAACCTTTTCTCAATAGTGTTTGCCATCATCAAAAAGGGAGAGAATGTGACACTGACTCAAGAAATGATTTTGATGATAACAAACAAAGAAAGGAAGGAAAACACAAAGGACAAATCCCAAAGAGCATCAAGACTAGAATATAAGTTTTAGATCTTGTATAAAGGTAGTTGAAGGATTCACACTAAGCTCATAAATTATTTTCTTAATTAACTTAAATATGTTTACAAAATAAAGATTTATATTTTTTAAGATGGTATTTAAGTTTAAGCAAATTGGTTTTGAAAATCCCTTAGTAATCTTTCTTGACAAACCATTCACAGGAGCCAAAATTCTAAGCTCCTAACCAATTGGAAGCTCCTTCAAATCGATTATTATGTTTCACAGGAGTCAAAAATTAAAGCTCCTAATTGATTAACAAGTCCATCTAACTGGTTATTCTAAATGTCAGGAGCCAAAAATTAAAGCTCCTAACTGATTAGCAAGTCCATCTAACTGGTTATTCTAAATGTCAGGAGCCAAAAATTAAAGCTCCTAACCGATTAGCAAGTCCATCTAACTGGTTATTCTAAATGTTAGAAACTAAAAATTAAAGCCCCTAACTGATTAGAAACTTCTTGTAATCGGTTAGGAAAAGCATTTAGAGTCAATTTTTGACTCCTAACCGATTAGGACAATTTCTTAATCGGTTATCTGGGCAACCAGAACATACACTTAATGGCTCTATTAAGAGCATTCAATGCTTTCAACTAACCCCAACGGCTCTTAATTGCTCTTGGATATAAATTTAAAGTGTTGGGCATTTATGAAAGGTTAGAGAAACAATCTAAAATCATTCCTAAGCATTAAATACTTGATTTTAATATCACTTCAATCATACTCTGTTTTTGAGCTTTAACAATGTGAATCTTCGATACCCATAAGCTTCAATTTGTATTATCCACTCTAGAGAGAGAGTTTTAATTCTTCTATGTCTTGTTTAATCTGTAAAGAGTGTGAGGCATCCCTCAAAGAATTGTAAAGGGTGAGGCATCCCTTATTTGAAGAGGCTCAAGCTACAAAGCATGAGGTATCCCAAGGTGGTGTTGAGTGCTCTAATTTGTAAAGGTTATAAGCACCTAATTCAAGCTTGTAATTTAGTAGAAAATCTCGAGTGATTGCTTGAAGATTGGACGTAGGTCACAAGGAGCGGCTGAACCAAGATAAACCATTGTGTTTGACTCTCTAAACCCTTCTCTTTACATTTCTACGTTGGTTTATTTGCTTGCTTGAATATTTCTCTCTTGAATTGGTTCATTGCTGTACAATATCTTCCTATCTTATCGATTCATTCATTTTTATCAATTAACAACTTCAATGAAAATTAGCAATCAAGAGTTTTTTGAAAGATTTGTGAAAAGTTTTTATAAACTCAATTCACCCCTCTTGAGTTTTGAGGCCACTTGGTAACACCTTTGACTTTAATAACTATGCCCTTTCCTTTGTCTTTAACTAGAACTAGTGTCTTGGTTTGTTTTGGAACTTCCTTAACTGTGGTTGTTATTTTTTTTATCGGCCTAACTTCTCTGGACTGATGACTTTCTTTTGATGGCTCTCTAATCACAATGCCTTGAACCTTTTTTCTAGCAGCTTCAAGCCATTGTTTCCTCTTGAGCTAAGTCTTTGTCAATGGCTATGGATTGGCTTATGTATAACCATAGTAACCTTTGTTGTACAAAGTATTGGGCCTACTATTTGGGTTGTAAGTTGGATAATTTTGACTTGACTCTTTATCCCAAGTATACTTCTTTGCATATTTTGGTTGATCATACTACTGAGAGTTTCTAACCCATTTCTCTTTTATCACGCTAGGTAATGAAACTATGGTTCTCCCTGTAATTTTGATGAATTGACATCTATTATCACCATAACTTAAGCTTTTGATTTGGAAGTGAAGGCCTCTCATGAGGTTAACAACTGACATGCTTAACTAGGCACTTCTCTCTTCTATAGCTAGTGTTAGGCCGCCACCTGCCATATCAACGTTGATCAGCCTACTCTCTATTAAAAGCTTTAATTTCTTGATGAGGTCTTTTCAGCTCCCTCATTTCATTATGCTTTACCACTGCTTCATCATTTACGACGTTGCAACAAAGATATAGTTTGACTTTTCCTCCTTCTTTCTTTCTCTTCAAGAAATTGGCTAAGGACTCATTAGGCTTAGGATAGCATCTTCAATGTCAATGCCCATGTCATCAATAACATCGTTGACATTGATCATGTTAATTTGAATGTAAGCAAATGGCATGACAAGCTTCATTAGTTCGACAAAGCTTGAGTTGACTTCGAAAGGGTCGGTGTCAACCTTTATTTCAGATTAAGCCTTGTCAGGAAACTTCAATTTCCCTTCCTTGATGCTTTTTTTTTATCATATCCTTAAAACAGAAATAGATATTAGTCCAATGAACATAGTTACCAGGATACATGCAAAATTTTCTTCCATTTAGGCTTTTAGGATCAAACTTTTTATGCCCCTCAGGCAATTTAATTTGTTTATCTTTCAAGAGAATGTCAAATATTTAATCAACTTTTTTAATATAAAAAGAATAAGTACTTTGGTTGATATAATTAATTTTCCTTTGGCCTTGATAGGCTAAAGTGCTTGACAAGAATAAGGTAGGTCATTTTGCAGTTCAATTAAGGTCTTATTCTCTTCTACATCCTCATCTTCGTCATATTCGACAAAGGCACTTTTCTCTTTCTTGAAGTTTTTTCCTTGATTTTTCATATTTTTCAACTCTCAATTGTTTAATTTTCCAGACTTTTATTGGCAAGTTGGGCTATGTCTAGGAGTTGTTGGTTTACCAACTTCTTCTTGATGCCATATTCTAGCCCACTAGTGGTTATTTTGACAATTTCAGACTCAGGGATAGGTGTATAGCATCTACACTTCATCAAACGAAATCAACATAGCTAATCGTTGATAGACTTGTTCAGCATTCTTTTGACATTAAACAGGTAAATTAGGCTAACTTTCATTTCACCCCTGGAAAATTGTACATGGAAATTCCTTTCTAGCTGAGTCCATGAATGAATAGAATTTGGTCAAAGTGTTGAGAACCAAATGAAAGCATTCTTTGTCAATGAACTAGGAAAGTACCTTATTTTGAGATATCCATTGGCCTCTATTTCACCTAATTCAATAATGTACCTGGCTATATGTTCGACCATTGACTTATCAGGATCACTGATAAATTTTGACAAATTTGGGACTTTGACACCCTTAGGCAATGTTGTTTGTTGAATTCATTCTGGAAATGCCAACACAAAGTAGGGTTGATTAGTATAACCCAAATTAAAACCAAACCTATTGAGAATTTGTTCAACAACCTAATTCAAATCTTGAT
This sequence comes from Ormosia semicastrata, assembly GCA_029884595.1. NCBI lineage: Eukaryota > Viridiplantae > Streptophyta > Magnoliopsida > Fabales > Fabaceae > Ormosia > Ormosia semicastrata. The sequence goes on from JAQQTO010000063.1 coordinate 106,569,242, forward strand.
TATTAATCCAGGGTGGTGCCAAACTTGGGCAGGATGCCCCTAAGCGTTTTGGAAAAAGTCTTTAGACTCCATATTCATTTCCTTCAGGCTGGTTAAAATCTTTGTGTCGAAGCATATTAACACGACCATATTGAAGTTCAGGCGATCGATTAGTCTCCATAGGAGGTGGTTCTGCCTTCATAACCTGTCGAATAAGATCATTGTCGTCGAATCCCAAAGCACTTATTAACCGGCCCATCTATTGATCTAATTAATTTTAAGTGTTGTTTGTTGTTTCTATCAAAAGTATGAGAATAATGCGTAGTTATTGTATCAGTATGTGAACCATGTCGTGATTTCTTTTGTCCATCTTGACAAACATTATTTAGCATGTTTTGTGTAGGTCCAGTGAGCACATTAGGCACACCTCTTATCATGCGGGGATAAACAAGTCCTCCGACATTTAATATCTCTAGTCAAGGATTAGGATTACTAAAGTTTGGACCAAATTGTCTAGCATTTTGGCTTGTGGACAACATGTGTTGGTTATCTATAACGAGACTTGGCACGACCATCAATAGGTTTGAAAACTAAACTATTGTTGACATTATAGGTTGATACACTAGTTGAAAGTTTCCTAGAACTACTTCATCTAGTGGCGCAATAGGTGGAATAAAATTATAAGGCATGTCATACAGAGGCACGGGTCTTGGCACATTGCCATGTTTGGTGTTGTTGTTTGCTAGATTAGCCAGTGGGTTTGGTTGCATTATGATTGGTTGAACAACGGTTGCACCACGGGTTATGGATTCATGGCTGAACCTTGTGACACCATAATAGTGTTGAACTAGTACTTCAGTCGACATTGACATAATTGGAATTGCTATCAACATTTAGCACTTGTATTTTTTGACGATTCAGAAGCAAAAATATGACAAGACATCATTGACGTCTCTCTAACGCTTCTCAATCACATGAGAAACTCATATTTTTCAATTAAACTTTGGACATTGTGAGAAGAAATCTTATACATTCACTCTCAACTTCGTTCCACTAGGCATGCCAATTTGTTTATGGTGATTTTTCAAAGTATTTACTTCAATGGTGATTCAAGATCTAATATCTGGGAGCAAATCAACTCCTCTTGGAATTCTCAAGTATTTGATGATTAGTAAGATTCTGACCTCAAGGTGTTAACTAACCGTCGATTGGTCAAACATCAAGTGAAAAGATAAATGGACATTAGAAATGTCAAGAGAAAATAACAATGCATGAAAGTAAATGAAAAAAGAAGTGTGCCAAATAAACTTATTGGAAGCTATTTGATAAGAAAGTGAATGGCAATGCAAGATAGATGCTATAAGCAAACTTGTTGGAAGTAAACTAGCTATAAGATAAATGGCAAGGGTAAAGCAAATGCCGGAAGTAAACTTGCGTGAAGTAAATTGACATGAAAGTAAATAGCAAGGCAAAGTAAGTGCTGAAAACAAACTGGCTAGAAATAAACTAGCATAAATGTCAATGTCTATGTAAAATGTAAATGTTAATGTGAAAGTGTTGTGTATACAATAACATGGTAGAAATGAAAAGCTTGCATCGATAAAGATCAAATGCAGAGATAAAATATAAACGCATGAATATTAAAGAACATAAACATGACTGAAACAAGAACATGAAATGCAATAAGTTTACACATCTATAGCATGAATTTGCATTAAGATGGTAAAAACATGAAATAAATTTGAAAAAAAAATAGGATTCATACATAAACAAAAATAAATTGCAAAATTAAGTAAGAACCTGAAGATGAAATGAATAAGAACTTGGAAGAACAAGAGTGAACTTGAAAGAAATGAAATTACATTAACTAGAATGAATTTGAATAATCAGGTTGGATTCTTTGGAACAACTTATGTGTTAATTGAGAAGTTATAAAGGGTTTTTTTTTTTGTCTTCAAGGTTAAAAAAGAAAATAAAAAAAGAAGAAAAAATGATGAAAAAAGAAAAAAAAAAGAATCGGATTATTAGTGAAGAATAATGAGAATGTTAGGTTGAAAGTGAGAATTTGTTATCCCCTTGTGCATTATGTTTTCAACCTGATTTTGTTTTGTATCGATTTATTCCTAAATGTTCTTTACCTTTATTTACCTTTTTCCTACTTTTCATTATTCCCCTTGACCCCGTTACAACTAAAAGAAGACTTTTTGATTCTTGTGATGTATGTGAACTTGAAAGTGGATATGAGATTGATAAGCAAGCTTATGGTAATGCAATTTTCAAGAGAAATTTGAGTGATCTCTTTGTCCTTAAACACTTAAGCAATGGAAAGATGAGTGATCTCAGATGGTTGGTAAAGAGAAAAGATGCAAGTTAGACTCAAGCCTCTAATTGTATTAATGTTAAACTATCTTGCTTGATTAGATTTGATCGCTAAACTTAATTGAATTTTTAAATTATGGAATTTTCCTTGATTCATGTTTCTTGATGTTGAGTTTAATCTTGTTTTTTATGCTTATTCTTTGCTTGAGGATAAGCAAAAGCTCAAGTGTGGGAGAATTTGATAAGCCTATATTTTATAGTCTTTATACTGGATAAATTATGGTGATTTGCTTATATTTATTAGTGAATTTTAGATGAATACTTATCATTGTCTTCATTTTTGAAGATTTAGAGAGATTTACACATTTGGAGTGAAAACATGTGAAGACACTGCGATTTCAGAGTAAAAGAGGACCATTTTTGCTTAAACAATGCTCTGTGAGTGATTAAGGAGTTAGACACGACCTTGTTTAACTTGAAGAACGCTTCTATATGACTATTTTTAGGAGACACAGCCGTGTCTATTGGTCACACGATCGTGTCTCACTTATGGTGTGAGTTACGCAATTCAAACTCATACGGCTGTGTCGAGCTTAGATATGGTCGTGTGAAGTCTCCTGTGCCTAAAAACAATAGTTTTTCACCCCAAACATTATAAATAGAAATGAATCCCTAATCCTGAAACATACTTTTGCGACAGCAGAAAACTAAAGATTGGAGGCTAGGGTTCTGAAGAGAAGTGCAAGAGTAATTGAAGTTCAACTATTAAAGACATCTTCTCCATCTTCTCTTTTTTTTTTTTCCTATTTTCTTGAGATAGAATCATGGTTGTTTTTTTAACTTTTGTTCTTGTTTATGCTACATTGGCCATAAGTGGCTAAATTTCTTTTTTTAAGATTAGGATGCAACTCTCCACTTTTCTATATTAAATTATTAATTTGATTCTTTGATAATGAAAAATTATTATTCTTGATTCATTCTTGGTATATATAATGCTTGTGGTACATTGCCGACCATATTTACATGATCTTAGGCTTTAGGTGAAGGATCGAAAGATGAAACCTAATTGCTCAATAATCCAAGAATTGAACTTAGGATTTGAGACCTAGATATAAGCTTAAATCCTTAGATGAGCAAATGTTTGTCATAAAAATTAATACATTGGAACTTGAATTAATTGCCATGAGAATAAGATTAATGGAGTTTTAGCACATTTTTAATGCCAATAAATTGGGCTTTAAATAATTTAGGACAAATCGTCTTCAAGAACATCGTTGAATATTAGTATAGATAGGATTACAATTTATCATAAGGGGTAGTGTAGTGAATTCATAGTCCTAGGCCTTTAATTCTTAGTTGAATCCCAAAATTTTCTAGATTTATTTAATTACTTTATTGCTTTGATTTTGATTGAGTTTCGCTATTGATTTTAATCGCTTAAATAATCAAAGTCACTGTAAGAGTTAGTAATCAATCGATCCTCGTGGGAACGATTTTATTTTACTACTTGAACAATCCATGCGCTTGCAAAAAATTCACAACACTTGGCTATCAAACCCTTTTGCTTGTCTATGGGATCTCTTCTAAACCTCGTGAACTTGATTAAATTGGTTGTCAAAATGCACATGATATCTGTTAACTACTCTGTCGATTACCACCTTCGATAAGCGCTTATTGTAATACCATTAATGACATGTTAAATTTGTATATGTGTACAAAGGTAGCATATGACTTGCTTAATATGCCTGTTTATTTTTGTGATAAACTGAGTTAGTTTAGGCACTTTGTTGCAACATAGAAGGTGAAAAATAGCTTAAAAAGACTCATATAGTAGCATAAATTTCTTAGATGAGGGAAATAAATATGGATAATTTATTTCTAGGTCACAAATGTGTGAAACAATATATAGTTAAAGTTTCAAGGTAAACAGAGTTAGTTTGATATTTTTAGGCATACTGGTTGTGCATTTAATGCCGGATTGCCTTGTAGCAGATATGAAAAATCTTGAAAATGATGAAATGAATTTTTTAGATGAATCTTATGATTTATTCTAAAGTTGCTGGAAGTTAGGAAACTTAGTTTGAATAAATCTAAGTGTTCTTAACAGATATAAAGTATCAGCTTAGGACTTAAGTGGCCTTAGTCCTATCTATATCTTGACTTTTGGTTCTTCTTTCACCACTCATTCACGGTTCTTTCAGTAGAGAGAAAAACAAAAACCAAAAGAGAGAAGAGTAAAGAAGAAGAAGGAAAGCAAGAGGAAGAAGAGGAGAAAAAGAGAAAGGCTAAAGGAAAAGCCAAGTTTTGATCATTATCTGCACTACAAGAGGTAGGAGTGATTATGTTTATGTGTTTATTCTCTTCCTTGCTTCATCTTTGTTCATATTTTGTTCATAGATGGATAATAGGTTTTTGAGGAGTTATATGGTTTTCTTGCTTTGTTGTTGTTTTTAATGGTAGAATTGGTCTGTTTTGAGCTTAACCTGTGCATGGTGATTGTTTGGAAACTTAGAGAAATCCATTTGGATGCTTAGGTTCAAAGTTGAGAAAAGGGAGCAAGCTCTTGGTTTTCTAGGTCTAGAATCCATGCTAGGTGAGTTAAAGGTGAGCATGATGATTTAGCATGCTTAGAGATCATTTTTAGGGTTGGAAACCATTTAGGACATGAGTTTAAAGGTTTAGAGATGGTTAGAACTCCAATGGAATAGTAATTGAAGTTGCAGAGGCTAGGTGACTAAGCGTCCAGCTTTTGGCCGCTTGAGTGCCCAAGGCCAGAGAGCTCATAGGTTGGCTCTGGAAGCCATTAATTAAGCGCCCAGAATGTGAGTGCTTAAGCGTGCTAGTCTAGAGGTCTCGGGTACTGAGTGATTAATCGCCTAATAACAGACAAAACAGGGGAGATTTTCTGTCATGCAGAGCTTAAGCACTGATAAAGTGGGCGCTTAGGCAGAAAGTTCTAGGATTTTTATCCTAAATTTTTTGAGCTTCCTACATGTTGGGATTCTTTGTACATGCTTTTTGGAGTGTGTTAAGATACTACTAGAGGTAATTCGGTAAGGGAATGATCCTTTGGTATGTATATGGATTATATGAAACTTAGACCAACCTAAATTAAAAGCTAGTTCTAAGTAAGTGTCTAACACCTTAAACAACTCAGTGTTGTATAAATATCACTTAAAATGTGATGATGTGATGCGTAGATGCATGTATGTAGGATGGTCTAGTAGTATTATTCATTGTGAGTATCCTTTGATGATGTGTACAATCATTTAGGATGGTCCTAAAGGTTTTTTTGAGCTTAGATTCATGTCCTAACTTCTCGACAGTGCTAGGGTACGTGTAATATAAGGATGAACTTTCCCTTTATTTATCACAAGATAATACAATAAACCAAAAATCCTAGTTAAACATTTTGGTTCTAAGTTGGACTAAGTATGTATGAAAGAATGTATGTTAACTTGGTATATTTAGTTACTAAATTATGACCTTGTAAAGTTTAAACATATCTTATTTAGCATGTCTTAAGATTATGTTTATTATATTATGTATGACTGGTTTTTGGTTTACTCATACTGAGAATTGTTGATTCTCACCCTGCTGTGTTGCCATGTAATTCCAGGTGAAGGTTCTTTAAAGAACAAAAAGAAAAAGGAAGCTAAAGGATTAGAATAGTTCTAGTTTTATTTCTTATGTTATAATCTTAGTATCTTTTTGTATTTCTTTGTAATGTAAAGAGTTATGTATTACTTCATGCCCCTTGGGAGGCTAATGTTATATATATGCATTTCGTTATGAGTTTTATGTTTTCCACATTTCACAAGGCTCTCTATAATGACTACAGTGTACATTATGGATATATTATCTGGCTATTACGTAAGTAGTAACGTTGTAATGCTGTTTATCTCTTCAAAAGTTATTTATATTGAAATATTAGTATTAGGATGTTACACTTGTAATTTTGTATTTTTTTGTGGCATATTACTAATTGCTTAGTTCTTATGTCGAAATGGTTTATTTTTTACCCCCAACAATATGTGTCTATTCAGGTCAAAATAAATTATTTTGACATAAGATACAAAGTTGATGGTAGAAAGCCACGAAAAGACTAAGTTATAAGAATTTGTTGAAAAAGGTGATTGATAAAGCAGTCAACAAATGTTAAGAATGTCCTAATAGATAATGCTTGGTCAAGGCTCCAAGGCTCGTGGAAGATTGGTTATACAAGTAGAAGGGCTTAGACTGAAGGAAAGTCTTTGGAGGATCGAGTCCATCCGATCAAATAAGCTAATTCAATAGTGGTAGCACTCTTAATAAAACCACAAAGTTTCAGGTGCAAAGCTATACTAGTTTTCAAAAAAGTGTTGGGAGCATAACAAAAAAAATTATTATGGCGCATGTGCTATGAACCCACACATATTATTGAGTGACATGTGGCAGTACTGGGTTACTAAGAAAGTGCCAAGTGGACATTAAGTCTACTAGTTGACAATACTAAGGCTGTCGAATGAAGGTAATACTGGTGTTGCATAAGTATTAAAGAGAAATTGCTTAAGTGTTGTCATGATTTACCAAGTGGAGAAGCAATTTTGGGTAGTACTAAAGCAACCTATCAAGATAGTACTAAATCTATCTAATGATTTTTTATGGTACTAATGCTATCAAAATTAAAGGAGATGATAATTCTAATGTTACCATAAGGTCGACCCCATCTCAACAAGGTCAACCCAAAGTTATTGGAATTTGGAGCTAAAGGGTGCATAGTAGTAATTCTGACGTTACTGAAGACAACTCCAAAATTGGCTATGTCCTTAGAACCTGATTCGTAATGTTGTATATCGATAATACTAATGTTGTCGAGGAAGTTCACAATAAGGCTTAGTTTTAATGAAATATGTAACATGCATGTGACCTTCTAGAAGATCTTTGGTTATATAGCACTGATTGTGAAGCTTACTCACGATGCAAAAGTTAACTCCATTACATCCATTCATATGCTTGAAGTGCCACACGTACACACTCCCTGAAGTAGTGTGCTGACGGAGAAGAAAGAGTAACCGCCAAGTACACATGGCATAATCTTAAGTGGCATCATATTTCTACAGGATTGTTACCATATTTATCTATAAATAGGGAGGTCAGGTAACATTCCAAAAAGATATTGAACACTCTACACTCCTCAACTGTAATAGGAAAACGAGTTACTAGTAACCAACCTCTTCATTTTTCTTTTTCTAGATAGGAATTTATCTTCTCTTTCTAGGAGTAGAAGTAACTCGTAGCTTATCAATCAATTTGTACTTGGAATGACAATATAAATGTTTTCTTAAGTTTAATTCAATTATCTCTTTTCAATACATGTTATTTGAATGGAATGCCCAGTATTATTTCTCTGATATTCAATGCATGCTTAACATAATCACACATTGTTCTTGTTGAATATCAATTCTTAACTTTACAGATGAATAATCAAGGCCCCTGTCTATACATGAATAAAGTAACTACAAGAGTTAGATCCCTTTCTCTCCTCTCCAACATAAAAGGGTCATCATTCTGAGTTTAGACCACAATTTGATTGCAAAGGCCATACTAAACTGAGAATAGTTTCCTAGGAAACAAATTTGCATGCCCAATGAGACTCATGTCTTTTTAGTTCCTGATTGCTCATTTGTATATGCACTTGCGTAGTGCTAAGGTTATCCATAAAAAAAAATGTTAGTTGAGAATTCTAGAATTGAAACCTCCACTACAAATGCAGAGGCTAGAGGCAATGTGCCTGCTTCAATTGCCTCTATAGTGGCAGCGACTTTTTCATCAGAGGAGCAAGGATTAGATATTTGCAACCATTAATATCCTGCTGGTTTTGAGCCGATGCATGGCATGATGCTATCCACTATTGACTAGAGGATTCAAGATTCCTAAATTTTTTAAGTTCTCGAGAGAAGGAGAAAAGTCCTCTGTCAAACACATAGCCAAATTTACGACAGAGTCTGGCGACCTAGCCACTAATAAGTACATGAAAATGAAGTTGTTCCTTAATTCTTTAATATGGAACACTTTCATATGATACTCGACCTTGCCTCCTATTTTTGTTAGATTTCGACATTCTGATCAATGATATGATTCAAGAATCTCAATTCAATGAAGGGAATCGCTTGCTCTTATGGGCTCTCTATTTTCATACAATGTTTAAATCTATGAATGTAAGTGTCAAGTCGACGAAATACAGAATTCCATTAATATGTATAAGAAATAATAATTTGATTTAATTGAAAATAAAGAATACAACTTATCGAGTTGTAAGCATTATAGCAACAACAAAATAGCAAAGGAAAAGTGAACTAAACAACTAAACGAATAAAAGAAAAGAAAAATTTTGGAAAAAGTAAAGGCACTTGAGGGATTCATTTCGTGCTATATGTGTGAGGAGTTGCGAGTGTCAAGCCTATTTTTCTTCTTTAATTCTGCTATTTATACATCCTTTAGTTGTAACAACTCCCGCTTAATTTTGAAAATTTTGAGATATTGGGCACCTTTGCAGTAGTTATTAGCCTCTATATTTTCCTCTTTACAACGAGTCTTGGGTAGTTTCGAGTGGTTCCAAATAGTTTTCTTAGAGATTCCTGGTGGTTAGTGCCCTTTACTTTGATTGAGATACATCTAGACTAGTGTCGACTTTTCCCTTCGTGTCGACCTCGTTTCTTATGTTTAGCTTCTTTCTAGTGTTGACTCCCTTCCTTGGTCTGTGTTTCTTCTGCTCATTATTCCACTTTTATGATTCCTTGTCCCTTTTTTCATATTACTAATGATTTCAAAATGCCCCTAACGTATGCCTCCCACAAGTGTTGTCTTTGATCTAGCTTACTTGAAAAGACTGCACTTGTTATCACTCAATTAGCTGTATACAAGGTGTCGCCCATAGAAACTAAATTCTATAGTGTCATTAATTGTTGCCTTTGCTTTCTACCAATAGTCATTTTGGATTTCAACTATAAATAAAGGCCCTTTCCATAGTTCCAAACATGGCTTTAGAAAAAAACTTTTTATCTTCTTACAAATTCTTCATAGGGCAGTTTAATATTTTCTTACATATTCATCCACCTATAAAACTCTATCATCTTTGTTATGTTAAATTGAGTTGTAAACATTTCCTTGAAGACTCTCTTTTCATCCAATGTTCTTCGTTAATATTAGTCTAGCACCCTATTTTACTAATTCAAACTTGGCCACGGCTTAGCTTTCATCCAAGGTTCTTCATTAACATTGATTCATCTTGCTTCACCACCTCCTTGTCTAGATTGGTTCAATCCCCATGAATGCTACATTCAGAGGATGGGGGAACTTGATAGCAGACCATGGATAATCCCCTTGGGTGAATAGGCTCTTATGTATTTGTCGCCTTTTGGCTGACTTAACATAAGGTCCATGACTCTACATTCAAAGGATGGTCTGTTGTTAAGTTCCCTCATTCTTTTGAATGTAAGGTCTTCATCGTCTTCTTCACCTTCAAGCAACTTGAAGATGGCTCCTATCCAATAAAACCACCCTTGATGGACACTTTTTAAATTTGATTTTATAAACTCTTTGTTGACATAGTTATATTCTAAAATTATAATTTCACAAACTTATTGTAATATTATTTACCTTTGGCTGACATTTAATTTGACCCCTTTACTCATCATGATTCTTTCGGACTCTAAACCAAACTCTCGATAATGGACTTGACCATCAATTTAATTGCTATAATTACTTCTATAAAATTGGCTAATTAAGTAAGTTTACCACCACATGACTCAAATGAATAATCGGCTAGATGTGAAACCATAACATTACTTTTTTTTCTAACTAAACTTAACAGACCGGTTTAGTCAAAACGTCGTTTTCAGCCAATTGTTTCATGTGGAAGAACGAATGTTCTAGGTAACATCACAAAGTCTGAAATAAAATTAGATTAATGGTCGAACTTTGTGGCAATATCCTCTAAAGCCAACTTCAACTCATTAATCTTGTACCTCAAAACATTGAGTTGACTGACAAGTAAAATATCCTGATTTAGGGATTTACATATATACACATATATACAAATACATATGTTTTGACCTATTAACTAGGCCCTATCCTAATTAATCCATAAGGCTCAGTTTAATAAATTCTACTTAACCAAATTGCACCAAAACAACCTAAATAATGTAGATAATAATTAAGTTGAATTGTCACAAAATGGATAAGTTGAACAAGAGTAGAGTTCTAGTTGACTAATTTAAACTTTTTATCATAATCCTTCTGTTTGGACTGAATTTAGATAAAGTGGGCCTTTTAGGTATGGTATGGCCCATTAACTTTTGCCCTTGAAGTATGGTTAGCATTTCTCAAATTGCACCTCATTTTCGAACTCCTACTCAAACTTGGAAACTTTTTCTTTAGAAGAACAATAGTTAGTATAACAATTCAATAATTACCATGTCTTCTTTTTAATTTCTTGAGAACAAGTTTCTAACATACTTTCTTTGCCTAGGTTCTCCCAAGGTAAGTCCTATAGCAGGGCTAGTCGCCCCAAATCTTGACAATAATGAAGCTACCATATCAACTCTCACTCATCATGGCACAAAACATCACGGGTTTGATTCAACCCCACCTCCTTTTCAGGTCATGTCTGTGAATGCTTATGTCTCTAAGGCATGTCAAATAGTTTTTGATGATAACAAAGACAAAAGTGAAGATCAAGTGCAATAGTGAAGATCAAGCGCAAAAGAAAAAATTAAGATCAAAGAAAGAAGACAAGAAGGTTTATTTAGTTATAAGACTTAGGACACTAATGTTAAATGCTCTCAAGATTTCTCAAATGATTTTTCAATATATGATTTCAAAATAAATGGGAAATTTCAAAGATAAACATGGCTTTCAAGAAAACTTGTGTTTCAATCTTAAAACTAACACTCTTAAAAAGATTCATGTTTAAACAATTATCTCAAGGTGTTAGAAATGACTTATAAGCTTTATTGGACTTGAAAAATGTGTTCAATGGCCAATGTAATCGCTTACATGATGTTTGTAATCGATTACACAGCAAACAGAAGCATGTAATCGATTACATGAGCAATGTAATCGATTACAAGCAAGTCAGAGGCCATGTAATCGATTACACAATATATGTAATCGATTACATCAAGCCCAGAAAAGCATGAACACGTTCAAAGAGTCATGTAATCAATTACATGGATATTGTAATCGATTACACAGCAAGTCAGAAGTCATGTAATCAATTACACCAAGAATGTAATCGATTACACACAAGTCAGAAGCCATGTAATCGATTACACACAAGTCAGAAGCCATGTAATTGATTACACCAAGAATGTAATCGATTACACAGAGCCCAGAAAGTCAAGAACACGTTGGAACAACATATGTAATCGATTACCTGAGCTGTGTAATCAATTACAAGAATCCTGACAACGTCCAACAGCTATATTTAATGCATTTAATGCGTGCCCAGAAAACCCCAACGGCTCTATTAAATGAGAAACTTATAAATACCAAAGTTGGGTCTTTATTTGAGGTTGACCTTGAACTAAAAATTGATTACTAATACGTCCAAACGTGAATCAATCCTCAAATCATTTTCTTGCTCTGTTTTCTGTCAAAAATGTGAAAAATCTTTGAGAGCATATTAGAGCTTCAATTTGTATTCATCTGCTCTATTGAGAGCTTCATTCTATCTATCATTATTGCTTTGTAAAGAGGGTGAGGTATCCCTTAGTTGAAGAGACTCAAGCTCCAAGGGTGAGGTATCCCAAAAGAGTTGAGTGCTCAAGGTTGTAGTGGTTGTCAAGCACCCATTGAAGCTTGAAGATATAGTGGAAAATCTCAAGTTGTTGCTTGGGGACTGGACGTAGATCACAAGTGGATTGGTGATCGAACCAGGATAAACGACTATGTTTATTATCTCTAAACCCTCCCCTGTTTATTTTGTATATTGTTTTATTGATTTTCTTGAATCTTGTCTCCGTAGACTATTTCTGTTATAAGTAAAAGTGTTTATCTCGTCCTTCCAATTATTTCTAATCATTCAATAGCTTCAACAAAAATAAGTTATCAAACGATTTGTGAAAGATTTGCGAACTTAGTTTTCATACTCAATTCACCCCCCCTCTTAAGTATTGAGGCCACTTGGTAACAAGTGGTATCAGAGCTAGACTCTTGTATAAAGAGCTTAGCAGCTTCAAGAGAAGTAATGGCTTCAAATAGTTTTTCAAATGAAGGTTCTTCTATAAACAGACCTCCTTATTTCAATGGGGATGGTTATGCTTATTGGAAAAAAATGATGAAAATTTTTATTGAAACTATTGACTTAGATGTGTGGGACGCCGTTGAAAATGGTGCTTTTTCCCAACACAAACTAAAGATAGTGTGAAAATTAATACACCTAGAAATGAATGGACCGATGATGATAAAAAGAAGGTTCAATACAACTTGAGAGCCAAGAACATCATCACCACATCTTTGGGGTATGATGAATTCTTTAGGGTGTCAAATTGTAAAACCGCAAAAGAAATGTGGGATACTCTACAAGTAACTCATGAAGGTACTAGTGAGGTAAAACGATCTCGAATAAACACTCTTACTCATGAATATGAATTGTTTAGAATGAACCAAGGTGAGAGTATTCAAGATATGCAAAAGAGGTTTACTCATATTGTTAATCATCTTATCTCATTGGGAAAGACATTTCCTAATGAGGATCTTATTAACAAAGTGTTGAGATGTCTAAGCAGGAATTGGCAACCCAAAGTGACGGCGATTGCGGAATCAAGAGATTTATCAACAATGTCTTTAGCCACCTTATTTGGAAAGCTTCAAGAACATGAGCTGGAACTAAATAGGCTCAACCAAAATGAAGAGCATGACAAAAAGAAGAAGGGAATCACACTCAAAGCTACTTCCTCTACAATTGAAGATGATGATGAAGATGGTGAAGAGGATGGTGAAAGTGGGGAGCTAAGTGAGGAGAATCTTAGTCTCATTGTGAGAAAATTTGGAAGATTCCTAAAGAACAAGAGATTTCAAAGAAGGCCACCCTTTCCTCAAAAGAAAGCATATCACAAAGGAAAATGATCCTCTACTCCTCCAAAATGCTATGAATGTGGAAAACCAGGACACATGAAAATGGAGTGTCCTATGTATCTCAAGAAGACGGAGAAGTTTGAGAAAAGGCCTTCTAAGGAAAGGAAAGGAAGAAGAGCATATATAGCTTGGGAGGACAATGACTTAAGCTCTTCCGATGATTCGGAGAATGAAGAAGCCCATCTTTGCCTCATGGCTCAAGGAGAAGAAAGTGAAGAAAGCGACACCGAGGTAACCTCCTCTAACCTAGAACATTCACCTTCTTATGATGAATTGCAAGATGCCTTTCAAGAATTGCATGATGAATCTTTGAGGCTCACAAAAATGATTTTGTCTTCCAATAAAACAATCTCCCTATTGACAAAGAAAGTTTCTACTTTAACCAAGGAGATAAATGAACTTAAAATCGAAAATGAGACCTCAGGACTTATAGATGCTAATTCATTATGCATGACTTGTTCCTCACATGATAGTGCATCCATATCATTACCTTGTTCATCATGTAAAGCTTTTGAAAAAGAAATTGAAGACTTAAACAACACTCTTACAAAATTCACTTTTGGAAGAGATAATTGGAATGTGTTGTTAGGGAGACAAAAATGTGTTTTTCAAAAGGCTGGCTTGGGATTTAATCCAAACAATCATCAAAAGTCTTATAAGAATTTCTTTGTTTCCTCAAATACCTCAAGTAGTCCCTTTGTCAAATATTTTCATTGTGGTAAGAAAGGGCATAGTGCATCAACTTGTAATGTTAGAAAGAACATAAACACTAAGGTTGGAAAAAAAAAGTTTGGGCTCCTAAAGGCACCATGCCTAATTGTAACACACAAGGACCCAAGACAATTTGGGTACCAAAAGTTAAAACTTGAATATGTGTTGTAGGTGTGCTTGAAGACCAAGAGCTCAAGTTGGTATCTTGATAGTGGTTGCTCCAAGCACATGACCGGTGATGGCTCTAAGTTCTCCTCCCTTACACACAAGAAACATGGTCATGTCACATATGGTGATAGCAACAAAGGGAAGATTCTTGGAATTGGCAAAGTTAGTAAGATCCCTTCATCATCTATTGATAATGTTTTGCTTGTTGAAGGACTTAAACATAATTTGCTTAGTATTAGTCAATTGTGTGATAAAGGCAATAGAGTTATATTTGATTCTTCTTGTTGCATAATTGAGGGAAAGGATGATAGGCATGTTAAGTTTGTTGGTCATAGAGTCAATAATATATACATGATTAGTCTAGATGATATCTCCTTAAATGATGCTAAATGCTTTATGAGTAAAGAAAATGATTCATGGTTATGACATAGAAGAATTGCTCACATTCACATGGATCACTTAAACAAATTGGTTTCTAAAGAACTAGTAATTGGTCTTCCAAAGCTCAAATTTGAAAAAGATAAACTTTGTGATGCATGTCAAAAGGGAAAACAAGTAAAGGTCTCTTTTAAAGCTAAAAACTTAGTTTCAACTTCTAGACCTTTACAACTTTTACACATGGATCTTTTTGGTCCCTCTAGAACTATGAGCTTTGGTGGGAATTACTATGCATTAGTGATTGTGGATGATTTTTCTAGGTTTACATGGACATTATTCTTGGCCCACAAAAATGATGCCTTTCAATCATTTAGAAAACTTGCCAAAGTTATCCAAAATGAAAAAGGTTTTTGTATTGCATCCATAAGAAGTGACCATGGTGGTGAATTTGAAAATCATGAATTTGAAACTTTTATTGATGAACATGGCATTGAGCACAATTTTTCTGCCCCTAGGACACCACAACAAAATGGTGTTGTAGAAAGAAAAAATCGATCTTTAGAGGAAATGGCAAGAACTATGCTCAATGAGGCCAACCTTCCCAAGTATTTTTGGGCCGATGCGGTCAAAACCACGTGTTATGTTATGAATAGAGCCCTAATAAGGCCAATTTTAAAGAAAACCCCATATGAATTGTACAAAGGAAGGAAACCCAATGTGTCACATTTTCATGTCTTTGGATGTAAATGCTTTGTTTTGAATAATGGAAAAGATAACTTGGGGAAGTTTGATGCAAAATCTGATGAAGGAATATTCATTGGTTATTCTATTCATAGTAAGGCCTTTAGAGTCTATAATAAACGAACTATGACCATAGAAAAGTCCATACATGTTACATTTGATGAAACTAACCCAAATGAGCCGAAAAAGGAGCTTGTTGATGATGTTGCAGAAATCTTGGCAAAAACACACTTGGAAAATCAAGAGAAAGAATCCAAAAAGCAAGAAGATTCAGAAATTGTGAATTTACCCAAGGAATGGAGGACTTCAATATATCATCCTCTTGACAAGGTGATAGGTGATGTATCAAAAAGGGTAATTACTCGAAACTCACTTAGAAATGCATGTAATCACCTAGCCTTTGTCTCTCAAGTTAAACCTAAAGACATAAATGAGGCCATTAATGATGAGCATTGGATCTTGGCCATGCAAGAAGAACTAAACCAATTTGAGAGAAATCAAGTTTGGGAATTAGTTCCAAGGCCCAATGATCATCCAATAATTGGCACCAAATGGGTCTTTAAGAACAAACTTGATGAAACGGGCTTAATAATAAGAAATAAAGGTAGGCTTGTAGCTAAGGGATATAATCAAGAAGAAGGCATAGACTATGAAGAAACGTATGCTCCCGTAGCTAGATTAGAGGCCATTAGAATGTGACTTGCATATGCTTGCATCATGGATTTCAAACTCTATCAAATGGATGTCAAAAGTGCCTTTTTAAATGGTTTTATACAAGAAGAGGTGTATGTAGAACAACCTCCTGGTTTTGAGGATTTTGAATTACCCAACCATGTTTTTAAACTGAAAAAGGCCTTGTATGGCTTGAAACAAGCTCCTAGAGCTTGGTATGAAAGGTTGAGCAAATTTCTTTTAGAAAAAGAATTTTCTAGAGGCAAAGTTGACACTACCCTTTTCATAAAACATAAAATGCATGACATACTTTTAGTTCAAATCTATGTTGATGACATTATATTTGAAGCTACTAACAACTCTCTTTATAAAGAATTTTCAAATATTATGAAAAATGAGTTTGAGATGTCTATGATGGGTGAACTCAACTTCTTCCTTGGTCTCCAAATCAAGCAAACAAGAGAAGGAACATTCATAAGCCGATCCAAGTATTGCAAGGAGCTGCTCAAGAAGTTTGGAATGGACAATGCCAAGCATATGGCTACTCCTATGGGCACCTCTTGCTATTTGGACAAGGATGAAGGAGGTAAATCAGTAGAAATTTCAAAATATAGAGGTATGATTGGCTCACTCCTTTATCTTACTGCAAGTAAGCCTGATATAATGTTTAGTGTATGCATGTGTGCTAGATATCAAGTTAATCCTAAAGAATCACACCTAAGTGCTGTTAAAAGAATAATGAAATATCTAATAGGCATATCACAAATGGGTTTATGGTACCCTAAAGATGCCTCATGTAGTCTTATTGGGTATTTTGATTCTGATTTTGCTGGGTGCAAAATGGATCGAAAGAGCACTAGTGGGACATGCCACTTACTTCGAAGCTCACTAGTTTCTTGGCATAGCAAGAAGCAAAATAGTGTGGCATTGTCTACAGCTGAAGCTGAATATATTGCAGCTGGGAGTTGTTGTTCTCAAATCATTTGGATGAAACAACAACTCTTGGACTATGATCTTGAACTTGATCACATCCCCATAAGATGTGATAATGCTAGTGCAATCAACTTGTCTAAAAATCCCATTTTGCATTCTAGGACTAAACATATTGAAATAAGACATCATTTCATTAGAGACCATGTTCAAAAGGGTGATTGTATGCTTGAGTTTGTAGAAACCACTAAGCAACTAGCTGACATTTTCACTAAACCCCTAGCAAAAGAAGCATTTTTCTATATAAGAAATGAACTTGGTATATTGGATCATTCATGCATAAATTAACTTCTGCTGCATAATCCTAAATCTAATGCATAACCTTGCATTTTTTCTGAATAATCACCCCAAATTGCTGCATAATCTCTGAATTTTTCATTATACTTGAATCCAATACTGACTTGAGCATCGGAGATTTCCCCTAAGTTGTTTTGCAGGTGCTCCCTCATAACCAAGACTCACAAGTAACTCAACATCCTCAAAATTTCACCAAAAATGGTAAAAATCTTGGTAAAAATAGTAATTTTTGATCAATTACGTGAGTTGAATCATAATATGATTCGATTATATGGTTGAATGATGCTTTGAATTGATCTGAGCTGTTTTGAAACTAATTTAGATTGATTAAAGTTGATTATATGCTGTCTGGAATGCAAAATCTAAGTTAAAGAGTACTGGTAATCGATTACAATGCCTTTGTAATCGATTACACAGGTTCTGTCACGCATGTAATCGATTACACACTTTTTGTAATCGATTACAATCAACTCAGAACTCAGGTAATCGATTACAATATTCATGTAATCGATTACAAGGTTCCCAGAAAGCATGTAATCGATTACACCAAAATGTAATCGATTACACACCCACCAAAATTCATGTAATTGATTACACAGAGTGCTTTAAAAAGGTTTCTGACGCGTGTAGAGCTCATTTTTTTTCAGAACCTGTTCATCTTCTTCGTCCTTCTCCTCTGCTCCCACGCACCCTAAACCTCTCAAACCTCAAAATCTCTCATTTCTCACTCAAATCTCCATCGAAATCCCTCATTTTACCTCTCTCAATCTCGGAAATCCCTCTCCACACAACCCATCTCTCAAAATCTCCTCACATCCCTCACCCAAATCTCCCTACCTTCTCTCACGAACCCCATCTCCGTTTCTCTAACCTAATTTCATCCCTTTCTCTCTCCTCACTCATCCCCAACCATTTCCACTCCTCCCACTCCACTCCTACTCCTCAATGGCTGAATCTTCTCATCGTTCAAAGCGCCCACGAACAGGGGCTGCCATTGCAGGGTCTTCTACTGGTTCTTCACGTAACATATCCGGCCTGGACCTCATGAGACACTTCTCCACTGTGAAGCGAGCTGAATTGTTCTGGAAGAACTTCCAGCTTCACAAGATCATCTCTCCCAGGTATCTACCCATCACCTTCTGCGAGAGTGAACCATTAGAGAGCTTTAGGACAATAGAAAACTTAGGCTTGCTAGGATTCCTGAGCATAGAGAAAGCCATCTACCCTAATCTTGTACGTGTCTTTTATGCGAACCTGAAGGTTGAGGATAACTATATCATTTCTGAAGTGAAAAAGCAACAAATCAGGTTATCAATGGTAGAGTGGTATAGGCTGACAAAGCTCACTCCAGATGGAACTCAGTTCTGTGGGAATGCCAATGTATGGGGACATGAGTTTGAGCACAAGGCTGCTCTTCTCTCTTTGATTAGGACTGGCTACCACCCCCCTAGTGATCCTAAACGACGAATTATGGCTACTGGCCTCACCATGGAGAACAGGGTTCTCCACTATCTTTTGGTCCGTGGCTTGATTCCCAGGGGAGGGAATTACTCCCAAGTCCTCAAGGATGATGTGATTGCATTATGGGCAATGACTACAGGGAGGCCTATTAACTAGGGTTATTATATCTTAGAGCATATGCTGGACGTCAAGAAAAAGAAGAACTCTGCTCTCCCCTTCGCCATGTTGGTAACCACTATACTTGAGCCTTTGTCGCATTTATTTGGTGAAGAGTCTACGGACACCAGCTCCAAGGGACCACAATCAATTGGGCTGCATACTCTAAGGAAGCTCCAGCTCTATAAGGTGGATGACAGATGGCATTACATCGCTCATGGCACTTTTGGCCATATCCATCACGACCCAGATAGTGACGAGGATGAGGAGGCTCAGCATCCTGCTCCTGCCCCTGCTCCAGCTCCCACTCCTACTACTCTTGATCTCCTGCTCCAAGAAATGCACAACCTGAGCGCTAATGTAAACATACACATGGATCATATCGAGCAGAAGATTGACCATCTTGAGCTGAGGATGGACTACTCTGATCAGGAGCTTGCCTCCATCCGATCTCTCCTGGGTAGACCTCCTATTCCTCAGAGCGCTGCTGCTGCACCTCGCACATCCCCTGCCTCTCCGGTTCCCCTCTCCTTCGCTGGCCCATCTGGAGTTCCTGCTGATGATGAGGAGCCTTTGGACTCTGACGATGATCTTATGCCCAGCGATGACAATGATGATAACGATGATACTGCTGCGGATCCAGAGGGTGATGTCTTTTGTGACAGCGAGGCCACTGACAGTGATCATGGCTCCTTGCCTTGATATTTGTTTTGATAAACACCATGTATTTATTTTGTTTTGACTCTGATTATATTTCATTGGTATACATTTATGGTGTTCTTTGATTATTGGGTATACTGGCTGTGAGAACATTACTTTGTCCATGGCTGATTAATAAAATATAAACTTGTTTCCACTTTGAATGTTTGGCTGTTTGTCAATATTGCATGAACTGATTGATATCCTTGGCATTGTTGTTCTGGCAAAATTTAGGAAATCATGAACTATAGCTGTTATGCTTTTTTAATGCTTATGTCTTTTTGATAATGCCAACGGGGGAGAAAATAAGGAAAATAAGGAAAAATGAAATAAAGGTTGCATGAGTAATTAAGGCTGCATGAGTACGAGGGAGTTATTGAGCTTTTGCTCTCTTAAGCTTTTTATATGAAATCTAACCCAATATCATGCATAAACTCCGGGGGAGCATTGCGCCTAAATGTCTATTATATAAAATTACAAAAATTCTTTCTTTTTCCTATGATCAGTTTGTCATCATCAAAAAGGGGGAGAATGTGAATGATTATGTCTCTAAGGCATGTCAAATGGTTTTTTATGATAACAAAGACAAAAGCGAAGATCAAGTGCAATAGTGAAGATCAAGCACAAAAGGAAAAATCAAGATCAAAGAAAGAAGACAAGAAGGTTTATTTAGTTATAAGACTTAGGACACTAATGTTAAATGCTCTCAAGATTTCTCAAATGGTTTTTCAATATATGATTTCAAAATAAATGGGAAATTTCAAAGATAAACAAGGCTTTCAAGAAAACTTGTGTTTCAATCTTAAAACTAACACTCTTAAAAAGATTCATGTTTAAACAATTGTCTCAAGGTGTTAGAAATGACTTACAAGCTTTATTGGACTTGAAAAATGTGTTCAATGGCCAATGTAATCGATTACATGATGTTTGTAATCGATTACATGAGCAATGTAATCGATTACAAGCAAGTCAGAGGCCATGTAATCGATTACACAATATATGTAATCGATTACATCAAGCCCAAAAAAGCATGAACACGTTCAAAAAGTCATGTAATCGATTACATGGATATTGTAATTGATTACACAATAAGTCAGAAGTCATGTAATCAATTACACCAAGAATGTAATCGATTACACACAAGTCAGAAGCCATGTAATCGATTACACTAAGAATGTAATCGATTACACACAAGTCAGAAGCCCTGTAATCGATTACACCAAGAATGTAATCGATTACACAGAGCCCAAAAAGTCAAGAACACGTTGGAACAACATATGTAATCGATTACCTGAGCTGTGTAATCGATTACAAGAATCCTGACAACGTCCAATGGCTATATTTAATGCATTTAATGCGTGCCTAGAAAACCCCAATGACTCTATTAAATGAGAAACTTATAAATACCAAAGTTGGGTCTTTATTTGAGGTTGACCTTGAACCAAAAACTGATTACCAATACGTCCAAACGTGAATCAATCCTCAAATCATTTTCTTGCTCTGTTTTCTGTCAAAAACGTGAAAAATCTTTGAGAGCATATTAGAGCTTTAATTTGTATTCATCTGCTCTATTGAGAGCTTCATTCTATCTATCATTATTGCTTTGTAAAGAGGGTGAAGCATCCCTCCAAAAGTGTAAAGGGTGAGGTATCCCTTAGTTGAAGAGACTCCAGCTCCAAGGGTGAGGTATCCCAAAAGAGTTGAGTGCTCAAGGTTGTAGTGGTTGTCAAGCACCCATTGAAGCTTGAAGATATAGTGAAAAATCTCAAGTTGTTGCTTGGGGACTGGACGTAGATCACAAGTGGATTGGTGATCGAACCAGGATAAACGATTTGTGTTTGTTATCTCTAAACCCTCCCCTGTTTATTTTGTATATTGTTTTATTGATTTTCTTGATCTGTCTCAGTAGACTATTTCATTATAAGTAAAAGTGTTTATCTCGTCCTTCCAATTATTTCTAATCATTCAATAGCTTCAACAAAAATAAGTTATCAAACGATTTGTGAAAGATTTGTGAACTTAGTTTTCATACTCAATTCACCCCTCTCTTGAGTATTGAGACCACTTGGTAACAATGTCTTTCTAGATTCGAGTCTATTTAAATGAATGTTTATATTTATTATTATTATTATTATTATTATTATTATTATTATTATTATTGTTGTTGTTGTTGTTGTTGTTGTTGTTGTTGTTGTTGTTGTTATTATTATTATTATTATTATTATTATTATTATTATTATTATTATTATTATTATTATTGTGTCTAACCTTGTGAGAGTATTTCTTAGATTCATTTCCACGATGCTGAACAATAGGGTATTTAGGGTCAAAATGTTGAACAACAGGGTATTTAGTATTTCTTTAAATGATGAAGTCGATCTTTTCAGCTAGACTCTCTCCAAGCTTTAAGATATCCCTACAACTTTGAATGGCCTTGAACATATGAATTTCGCACAAGCTTGAAGGGCCATAGTAGCATTTGAAACCTTCTTGTCAAAAGGTTTAGAAGTGCTTGCAAATAATTCAGCGGCCTGTGAGCAACAAATTTGTACAGTGATTGATTTGTTTGACCAAGTGGTAGTTCCTGCTGAGAATTGTATTGCTCCCATATTTGTCGATGTATTCCATAGATTTACCAAGGCCCTTGCCACCTTTGGTGCAATCCTTACATCCTTCGACACAGTTAAAACTACCTTAGAGCATCACTAGCATCTTACTCAAACTTGCTTGGCGATACTCAAGGATGTTGGTGTCGGTCAAGACATACAAAAGATAGTGCAAGCAACGACTACATCTACAAGGGTTCAAGCAACAAAGATAGAAATCAAATTGCAACTACTTCTCAAAAGGATCATAGCTTTAGAAACCTAGTTACAAAAGGAACGTGCTAATCTAGCAAGGTTAGAGCAGGACCATGTTACTTGCCATCGCAAATCAAACGATCGTGGAGCTAAATTCGGTAACTTGAAATAATTGGCTGACAAGTTACAAGAGCAAGCTAATTCTATAAGCTCCATGCGGGTTAGTTTGACTTTGAAGACAAAGGCTATGACTAAACGTGATAAAACACTACAACCTTTGTTAAACTCCTTGAAATGCTTTAAGGATTGAAGCACAGGCTAGATTAGTTTCATTTTTCTTTTCTATTTTTTTGAATTTGGACAATTGGCATTGTATATTACGGATTAAATTTCCTTAAGTATTTGTCATTTATGATTCCACAATCTCTTTTAATTTTAATTTCTCTTAAGGCATATGCATTGCCTTCGTATTTTTGTTCTATTAAGAAAGGTCCTTCCCAATAGGGTCTCTATTTTTAGTATGGCTTAGACCTTCGATCTATGAGAAAATTACTTTCCAAATAAGATCTTCCACTTAGAAAGTTTTCGATTTTACCTTCTTATTTTAGATTATAGCAGCCTTGTCCTAATAACTTAGTAAATGGTTTATCGCCTCTAGCCTTTTTTCGGTTAAGTTATCTAGCTCTTCATACATCATCTGCCAATATCGCTCTGAAGGTAATTTAGCTTGACATAAAATGTGAGCCGATTGGAGTCTAACCTCGATTAGGAGCACTAGATCATAACCATAGGCTAATTTATATGGAGTGGAAACAAGTTTCCTCATTCAAAGATGTTCAACTTGCCCATAGGACTTGATTTAGTACATTATGTAATTATTCGGATATTAGCCAATGCTTTTCTTAATTAGATTAATAACAATCTTATTCATAGCCTTGGTTGGCCATTAGCTTGTGCATAATAAGGACTTGACATCAATAATTTAATACCCCTAGAGGATACAAAATCCCTGAACCTAGCTCTAGTGAAAATGGTACCTAGATCTGTTATACTTGTATCATGGATTCCAAACCTACAAAGGATGTTATTTTCGACAAACTCAATAACGTATTATTGAGTTACATTCTTCAATGGGACTGCCTCTACCCATTTGCTAAAATAATCTACAACCTATCCTCTAAATGGCCAAGGTTTAATAATTGCATGCATGTCACTCGATGGGATATAATGCGAATTGATTTGTTGCAAACCCAAGTGTAGGTTGTCTCAAGTAATAAATTCTCGGAAGTCTAAGGTTAATCCACAGGGAATTGATGAAGAAAAATTCTTTGAGGTAAGGAAAGGATTTATCACAATAATAAAGGTGATAAAACTTGTTCACAATTAAAAAAGGGTTTACTTGGGTTAGGAGATCCACTCCTGGTACATAAATTAAGGACAATATTATTTCTTTTTATAACTCAATTGGAATCCATACATAACAAAGGTTCCAATCGGGGAATACAACATTCAAAGTTCTTTTAAAGTTATATATGTAGTTATATTATGGTTCCTTTAATTATCCACTAATGCCAACACTTGTAAATGAGTTCAAGCATTTATTATGTCAATCTCTTGTCTACAACGAATCAAGATCTCCACTTTACAAGGATGGTTAATAATACTAACACTTGTAAATGGGTTCAAGCATTCATTGTGTCAATCTCTTATCTACAACAAATCAAGATCTTCACTTTACAAGGAAGGTTTCTAAATTGATTGGAAACAAAATACAATACATATAATGACCACTTGAGAATATAACATTCAAGCACAAGAAAGAGATTAATCTAACCTTATTTCATTACCAAAAGATTCACCCTTTCACCTAAACAAAATGAAAATTAGTTATTCATAAATGAGAAGAAAGAAATAGAGAAGAAGAAGAAGAAGGAGATGAACATAATTTCTATTTAGAACAAAAGAAAACTATAACAAGATAAACAAATAATACAATAACAAGATATTGATCTCTAAACCAAGATGATTCCAATGAGCAACCAATGGTGCCTTTTACAGAGCATGAAGGGTACAAAATGACAAGGGAGTTGTTTAATGAGTGGGTGGATGAGTGAAAAATGACAATAGAGTTGTTTAATGAGTAGATGGATGAGTGAAAAATTATTGTCATGCTTGTCTCCCTACTCAACCAATTCAGTTATCTTCACATGACTATAACTCTATCATAACATCACCTATTGTGTAAGTGATTTTTATAAAAGTTTAAGGGTTTTGTCTCATCTTTCCAATGCCACTCCTTTTAGCACAAATCTGACTCCTACAGCCTAAGATATGGCCCAATCTTTGCACAGTATTTGGGTTCCAGCAATAGCACCTTTATTTTGACTTCTAGGCCTAATATGACCTATTAGACATCTGATTCTACTTGTGTTCTTCATGAAAGTTATAAATTTGAGTCTTAACTTTCATTTCGGCTTAATTTGGTGTTAATTGAACTCCTACAGCTCAAAAAATGGGCCAATGAGTGTGCAAAGGTCAAACTGTCAGGATCAACATTTTAACTCTTGCTTTCATTTCAATTTAAATTATCCAAACGTATGATTCATATCTTGAGGTCTTCACAAAACTTGTAGAGAATTGTCTTATCTTTCCTACAAGACCAGAATCACATCAATCAAATATTTGTAACTCAGATTATAGCTAATTTACTGAATATTGCCAAATAGACAAATTAAGGCTAATTCATGCAATAATTCCGTCAACGATTCAATTAGGCATAAAATGTGACAAAATCAACTTAATTAAACCTAATTGAACCTTAAGAAGTCTAGTGAGAGAATTATTAAATGAATAAAATATATTGCTATCGAATTCTCCCACACTTAACTTTTACACTCTCGGACAAAACACATAAGACTAAAGCTAGGGAACAAGGAAAAACAACACAAACTCAAAAGCTAAAAAATCTAAAAGATTCAATTTCCAATGATATTCAAGAATGGAAAAGTTTATAAGCAAGAAAAGCAATTAAAGATTCAAGAGATCAAAACATTTATGAGGTAACATTTCTTCACATATCAAATCAACACGCAAGGAAACTTCAATTGAAAAGCAAGAGTCAAGAATGATAGATCCTCACAAGATTCACTCTCAATCCCTCGTGTTTGAAAGGTAAGTATTTTACTCAATTAAACTCATAAAAAACTACAGTACCATAAGCTTATCTTCTACTTCTCCACTACTCAAAACACACGCACACACAAATCAAAAGGACTTTATTTAAGGTTGTAATGGGATCAAGGTAAATGAGGGGGTAATATGGATATGACAAGTTAAATACTAAAGAGAATAAAAGAGCATTAGGTTTAAGTTCAAATAACAATCATGAAAGTTCATCCCAACTCTGCCTAATGCAAATTTCCTTTACATATTCTTTTCGCTTTCCTTTTTACCTTGTTGAACTTTCTTTACGTTTTTTTTGGAGATGACTACTCTTTTCTTTTTCATCAACCGTTTTGGACACACACTCTTACACTTGTTCAAGAACTCATCCAATGTTAATGCTCTCTTATTCCATAAGGTTAGGAAAAAACAAGTTATTTTTTTAAGACATGTAATGAGCTAAAAATAAGGAATGGTCAAATAAGCTCAAATGGGTTAAACAAGGGAAAATATGCAAGGTTGACTATTTGGTTAAAGTAGTTATTTCAAGAAACATGCCTCAATCATGCTTATGTATGCATGTGAAAATGTAGTCTCAAATAGAGTCAAAGCAAGTTCTAGAGTAATAATTTCATGAATGAAAATCACGCAAGAAAGAAGAGAATGGTAAAAATGTTTAATCTATTCATTAATAGGCTCAAAATCTCACAAGACATACATCTATCATTCTTAATCCACTAATTCAACATCCATAACCAAGCATGTGAAATTTAAGAAAGAAGACACTTTATTCAATCATGCTATGATCCCTATATTTCAGTTGCTTCAAAGGATGTGAGAGTGCTTTCACTTGAATCTTTCAAAGGAAATCAAACTATAAAACTTTGTTACTTCCACAAATCAACACAAAATAGTTACTTCCCCAACTTAGATGCGTCTCAAGAGTAAATTTACCTCAAGGGCATAATTTACTCTTACTCTACGATCCTTAATTGGTTTTGCTATTAGTAAGTTGCTGACAACTATACCAATAAACATACTTCCTAATTTTTTTATGTCAACTATCCTTTCCCCTTAACCAGATCACAACATTGTCCCTAAATTCGAAATATAAATGAGTAAAAGATATAAGATATTACCTTTTGTGATAATTATTGAAAAGAGAAACCTGACACAAATTTAAATAGAAACAAAGTACGATGAATAAAATCAAAGGTAAAGGTAAGCTATAGATGGAGTGTCAGATCAAATCCACGTTCCTTGTAGAAATAAGTTTGCCCCAAATGGTTTTATATGTTAAGTTTTGATGATGACAAATACAAGACAAAAAGAATACTTTGCTTATGTTCTTTGTTGCATCCTATATAGAGTATATCCATTAATAATTGATAAATATCTTATTTGTATGTGTATATGAAAACTTTATATGCATGTTAAACCAGTTAGAGTTATATATTTATGAATCATGCATATGAAGATATTGAATTATGATTTTGGACTAACTATACTTGTTTAAGTGAGCAATACTTTGTAGGATAGCCCAAGTACCAAGAGTGGGCATTGTAACAAGAAAGCAAAAAATATCTATTAATCTCAACATAAGGAGAATGTGATTAAACATATGTCTTTGAAGATTTGTTTTAATAACACACATGATGGGAAGACCAAGTCCAAGATCTTTTAAGGATAGCTTTAGGACTTAGAGTCTCTCTGTTCGAGGATCTCTTTGGATATCTCACAGTGCGTTAAGATAAAACAAAAATGTTTCCTTAAACTTATACCAAAACTGTTTTGATCTTGAAAATAACTTAAAAATGTTTTGGTTAAACTTTCTGGGATGTTTTTCAAACATTTATAACTATTTTTAAACAGATGTATTCAAATAACCTTGAAGGTATTCGAATAACATCCTTCTAAATAGCTTTTACAATATGTTTAAAATAAAGGTATTCGAATACACCCTTATGGTATTCGAATAACCTGTTTCTGAACTGTTTTTTATAAGAAATGAAAATAATGGTATTCTAATACCCCATGATGGTATTCGAATAACCCACGAGACTCTCTTTCGTATTTTGAATTCATACGTAAACGTGTTAGCTTTTAATATCATATTAAATTCCTCCAACGGGCATTTTCCTTCAGGCTTTATAAATAGAGACCATGAGTCTCATCTGTTAGTAGCCCAACTATCTGTTTAATTTACACTTGCTTTGAAAAATGTGATTTATAATTTACGCCTATTTTCTGTGCTCTTTTTGCTGAAACTTTGAGATATCCTTTGAAAGCCTCTTAGCACTACAATTTGTATTATTTTCTCTGAGTGAGAGTTTCTCTTCATCTATATTTCTGTTCTTCTGTATTGAGGGTGAGGTATCCTTCAAGGTTTGTATAAAGGTGAGGTATCCCTGCAGGCTGAGACTTTAGTACAAGGGTAAAGTTTCCCTGTGTGTGAAAAGTGCTCTTTTATGTAACGGTTGCAAGCACCTATTGAAACTTGTATACATAGTGAAATATCTCGGATTGTTTTCGAGGACTAGACGTAGACCACAAGTGGGTTAGTGGTCGAACCAAGATAAATATCGTGCCTGCTTTTCTCTTCTCAATCTCTTTATTTTACACAATTTTATATTATTACACATTTATTTATTTGTTGTTCTTAAAGCTTTTATTCTTCATCTCACAATTTCTTTTCTTTTATTTAATAGCTTAAATATTTGTGTTTATTTTAAGAGCATTTGTGAAAAGTTTTTATACCCAATTCACCCCCCTCTTGGGTAATGGTTGTCATGACTAACAAGTAGTATCAGAGCTTCATGCTCTGGTAAAAGCTTAACCGCTTAGAGTTAAAGATCCCTGTTTGTTGGAAACCTTGAAAGTTTTTTCAAAATATAAGGTTTTGAAATTGATAAATCACCATTCTTTGATGGTGTGCTTTTTGTTTATTGGAAAGCTAGAATAGAGTTTTATATTCAATATATTGATTTGGATTTGTGGGATGTTGTGCTAAATGAATTTATTTGCAAACCAAAACAAACTTGGAATGCCTATGACAAGAAATGCTTTTCTTTAAATATTAGAGCTATGTAAATTTTGAGAAGTAGTTTGAACGAAGATGCTTATGGTAAAATTAAAAGTTGTTCTAGTTCCAAAGAAATTTTGGACATTCTTGATGCTATTTATCTTGCTAACAATGATTTTGTGTATAAAGTTGTATATAGAAAGCAAGAAGAGCAAAAGCTATTGAAGGAAGCTTATCATGAAAAATATCCTCAAAGAGATGCTCAAGCTATTGAAGGGAGCCAAATGCCTCTTAGTGAATATGGTGCTCAATTTGAAGAAGAGGCAAAACAAAACAAAATTGATGAAGAAGAAGATGATTCCCTTAAAGAACCAAGTGTGCTAGAAATTGAGACTACTTCCTATATGGCTAAAAAGGACTTTGAGATAAATAATTCTAAACTAAATTATAGTCCTTCCTACAATGAGTTACAATGCGCATATAATGAATTGTATGATGGTTTGTTGAATTTAGAAAAGAAAAATTTATCTTGTTTGGAAAACATATCCTCTATTGAAAATGAAATTGAGACTTTAAAAAATGAATATGCTTTTCTTAATGAGGAAATGCCTTTGAAATATGAAGCCTCATCTTCTTGTGAAAAATGCATTAATTTAGAAAATCAAGTTGAGGACTTATCTTTCAAATTTTTCAAAGCTAATGATTCTAATTGCTTACATTCTATGTTTGTTAATAAAAATAAAATTAATGTTATTCAACATGGAAATTCAAGTAAAGCTTGTGACAAAAATAACATAGAATATAATAACAAGAAAAGGCTTAAGTTTTTCAAAGATGATCTTCAAAAGACCAAGCCATCATTAAATTCAATTGTTTATAATTTTTGTGGTCATCTAGGACATATTTCTCATTTATGCAAATATAGAAGAAATCTTTATATGAGAAATTGTATGGTATGAGTTCCTAAAAATCCTAAAGGCCCTAATACTAACATTCAAGGACCCAAAATGAAGTGGGTACTAAAATATCCTTCTAGTATTTCAATTTTACAGAATATTTCTCAAAAGGATGGACAAATTGGTCAAAAGAAAGAGGAGTCATCAAGGAGAATGCTTCCAAAGCCCAATGGTAGAAACTTTAGTCAAAGAAGGAAGATGACTTCAACCAAAGCTTCTCAAGTACAAAATGTAGAGCTTGCAAAGTTCAAGACTTCAAAAGAGAAGCAATGGCTAAGAAAAAGCATTTCCTTAATTGTCAAGGCCAAGGTATCAAAAGTTTTTACCTCTTATGCACATTCACTTCAAAATGATAATAATGAATATGAGGCATATTCCTTGTAGGCCTTAGGTAGAGGATAGAATCATGTGTACTTGATAAAATTTGAATATTATGTTTAGCACATAATTATGTTCATTCTTATTATACCATAATTCATTAATTTGTTATATATCTTAGTACATAAGGTTCTATAATGCCTAGGTATGTTTGCTATGCTTTAAAATTGTCTATATATGATGAAAGTAAGCATGCTATTGTAACACCCTCCTTAGGGCGTCACATTTCATGTTACTCAATTATCAAATTACCCCTTCATTGGAAAATCGTGCTTTGTGATGGAAATACGAGTTATAAATTTTCTTAATAATAACAAGATAAACTTAGCGAAAAATAAAAACATTACAACATTATCACAAATAATTTACATCATATATATACAAGTCATAGTATTGTCATATTTTAATATTTACAAACTAGATTCTCAAAACATTTAAACTTTAACTTAAAACTAACATATTGCCCAAGTCCTACTATATAGCAGAACCCTCAGACGGGTCCTCTTCAGATTCCTCAAAAGATAGGGATCTAGACAGATGTGAAGTCCTACGGACAGGTGTCCAAGCAGACGACATTATACTAATCGCACTAGGAGTACGATAGTATACTTCCCAGTACTGTCTAGTAGACAATGGGATCTCTAGGTATTAATATTCACACTAATGTCCAAGATGTAGCCTACTCAATCTCATATACACAAGGATACAAGACATCTCCATTTCTTCAAATCTCAGCGTCCTCAACAGGAATCTACTCCTCCTCAGCCTTTTGCTCAAGTCCTCGCTCAATGTCTTTAAAATTATAAATATAATACAAATGGGCATACAAAGAGGTGAGATCACTTACGCCAATACCAGTATGGTAGCAATGAAGATAAACACATACAATATCTTATACCAGCACATCATACATAATTACAATTATGCCACCAACATCATTTATCATCCTAACTCATGCAATAAGCAATAATTACGATCATGTCATTATCAATATTCAAACATTCAACATTTCATTTATCATAAACCATAATTACAATAATACCCTCAATAACTATGCATATGCACCTAGACTCAACTTCTCACTCCATGGAGCTAAAACTCAAGTCGGAGAGAGTGATCGAAAAGATCTGTCTGCACCAACATGTGTCAGACTATGTGCTCAATTTTTGCACATCTAGCATATGCACGACAGTCTTTATCAAATCTTGATTAAGAATAGTGTCTCGGTCCAGATCATTGGTGTGTTACGTCGGTCTAACCCACAGTACAGAATAGCTACCAACTGCCCATTGTAGGCAACTTGCACCCCAATGCCCCCAAGGTCAACTAGTAACTTACACTACGCATATCACACCCACTCAAGAGGTGTAGTCTCTCCTAGGCAACTAGCCTCATACAGTCCATCGAACCTTTCCAATGCATGTACTATGCACTATTCACATTTCCAATTCATATCACATATTTAGGGTTCACACAATAATCTAACAGTATTATTACTGTATTTTAATCGCGTAGTCATATTTTCGCATTTTCTCAATCGCGACTCAATTTTGTCACCTTTTCAAATCGCGTAGCGATTTTTCAACGTTTTTCAATCGCGTAAATATTTTTCATACGTTTTAAATCCAAAAATATTATTTTTCTCATTTCATACTAAAAATTCACTTTATTTTTCATATTTGCATAATAGCCCCTTAAAAACATAATATTTATATTATAGTCCTCATTTAAATAATATTTTTACAATAGTCCCTCATAAAATTTATATTTATGAAATAGCTCATCTTTTATAAAATATTTATAATATGACCTCTCTAAAAATAACATTTACCATATGACCCCTCTAAAAATAAGTATTTATACAATGGCCCTTCATTTAAATAATATTTATAATTTAGTCCCTCTTTTATAAAAATTTATGGTATAACCTCTCTAAAAATCAGTAATTGTACTGTTTCCCAAAAATTGTTATTTCTTTTCTTTACTTTACATAAAAATCATTTTACCTTGCTATACTCAAACTTTTCCAATTTCATTTAAATTTCTCAATTCTCATTTTAATTCATCAATTTGAGGACTTTGGTCCCCTTTTCCATGGTACGGCCGTGAGCCTCAGTGCTCTTTAGAGCACACATACAATTGATTCATCATGTTATTCACATCCTAAATTATACATACATTCTCATACTTTCATAATTATACATACATTCTCATACTTTCATAATTATACATACACACATAATATCAAAGCTTTAAGCATATTATCACACATGCAAGCATAGAAACAACACCATACACATCACAAACACAATCAAAGCACACCAAACAATAGGTGAATAAACCCTTATGGGTTTTTCACCAAACAAAACCATCCCCACACCACCAAAACTTGGTTGGTGAGGTAAAATCTCCCTCTTACCTCTTGAAGACAAGTCTTTCAAGCTCCTCTCCTTCTCCTTGATTTCGTACAAGCCACAAACAATTCCTAACAATTCTAAAACAATTAGTAAAATCACATACAAAGCTTACTAATGATAAACCATGGAACAAATATGGTTTAGAAAATCACAAACTTGAATTAAAACCAAAGAATCACAAATTTACCTCTAGGGAAGTAAGATAGAAGTTGAATTTTGAAGCACTTAGAGTGGAATTTTGAGAAAATTTCCTAAATGAAAAGTGTTTAGGAGGTTGTCTAGCTTTAGGAAATGATAAGAGTAAAAATTATAGAAGATTGATGGTGGTTCAAGGTGCTTGGCCCGAAATTCAAGAGAGAAAATGGAAGGAAAATTAACTTGGTAATCTTGGGAATTTTGAGAGAAAATGGAGTTAAGTGTTTAGGTGAGAGAAAAGTGAAATTTGAGAATGCAAATGAAGAGGTGTTTCCGTAGAAGTCTTGTGTAGGGAAATTAAGAGATTAGTTTGAACCCAAAATATCACAATTTGTGTTCACATTGTAAGCACATGGCCTAGGTCACTAAGTTGTCATGCAATGGTCACAAAAGACCACTCAAGAAGACTTAAGAAGCCTCCTTGGGCTGCATGGCCGTGTGGCCTCTTATGAATTGGGGACTTAATTGACTTCAATTAAAGTCTAATTGTATGCTAATTAATTAGCTAATTAAGTAGGTTAAGTTTCCTAATCACTCTTAATTAATTATCTAATTACATAAATAATAAATTAAATATATAATTGCATATATCATAGCCTCTAATTAAAATTAGGATGTCTAATTAGTAATTAGATTATAACTAATTAATAACTAGATTAGTTTACTTAGTTTGTTAATTAGGCCATTAAGATGATTGATTTAAGTTTAATTAGCTACTAAGTAAAAGTCAAGCCACTATTGTTGACTTCATCTTAGCCATCGAAATTAACTTTGTTTCTTATCCATTGATTAGATCTATGGCCAATATTCAATGCTTGCTAATTAAGCTCACATCTGCACCATTGATTTGATCAATGGTCAACATCCAATACTTGCTAATCAAGCTCACATCCACACCATTGATTTGATCAATGGCTAACATCCAAGACTTCCTTACTAAGTTTGCTCCTACACCATTGATCGGATCAACGGTTATGATCAAAAGCATCTAAATCATGCTTTTTATCTAATGGTCCTTAATGAAGTGTATGCTTCTTTATTTGACTAATTCTCATTGGTTTAGAGTTTTCAAGCCACCTTTGTTGACTTGTTCCTATTGGTTTAGAATTCTGTCCAGTCAGAATCGTTGACTGCTATTCTAAACGCGGGTCCCACAGACTTTTTTGGGTCCATGATCATTTTGAAGCATATTTCTACTATTTTTAAGACAGTAGGTACTGTCAAATAAAATAATATTATAATAATATAAAATTATTTTATTACATAGTTAAATCTTAAAAATTAAAAGATTAATATATATATCAATCAGAATTGGGTTTAGTAAGATCCCCCAGCTCCGAATAATTAAAATAAGAATTTTCCCAACCCAAAAATTATTATTTTCCTGACCCAGAGTAAATCACACAAAACAATCAAAAATAGTATCGAAACAGTCAAATTATTTTTATATTGCACAGAAAACACAAAACAGTATAATTCTGTCAGTTCTGTAACATAGCCTAAAATTTAGGGTGTTACAACTCTCCCCCTCTAAAATAAGTTTCGTCCTTGAAACTTGACACACTTAAAATAAAAATGGATACTACTCTCTTATCTTCTCTTCCAACTCCCATGTTGCTTCACCACTTACATCATTCCAAACCACTTAACCAATGCGATCTCCTTACCTCGAAGTTGCTTTGTCCTTTGATCTTCAATCTTGACTGGAAACGTCTCCTAGGTTAAATTCTCCTTCATTTGTATGATGTCCAACGGAGTATCTGATACAGTCCAATAAACTTTAGAGTGAGTTTCCTCGACTTAATCACTTGTCCAACTACAGTCATAGGTGTCACACGTAGAAACACATGGTCACCTTCTTCAAATTCAAGCGGTCTTCGTCTTTTATCGGTATAACTCTTTTGTCGCGTCCAAGTTGTCCTCTTCTTGTCTTGAATTATCTTCATTTTCTCAGTTGTCTGCTGCACAAATTTTGGTCCTACCACACTACTTTCACCATCATAATACCAACACAACAGTGTTCTACATCGTCTCCTATATAATGCCTCACAGAGTGCTATCCTATACTCGAATGAAAACTATTATTGTATGTGAACTCTATCAATAGTAGAAATTCATTCCAACAACCAGTTTGTTCTAGATCACAAACTCTCAACAAGTCCTTTGAAAATTCTAGCTATCATCTCTTCCTTATATCCAAGCCCCTCTTGATTGAACAGGTACTTCAAGCCCTTGAAATTATTGTAGACTTTATAGGAAAGAAAATGTCTTCAGATTTTCCTTACAAAACAACTATCGCATATCCTAAACGTAAATCGAATAATTCTTCTAATGCACGTTTCACTGCCTTGTAGTATACGCCACAACCTTTCTATTTGATCCCTACACTCAATCTAAATCTACGAGTTGAATTTCTTTTAATAGAATTTGCGTTTAACTAGTTTTACGCATAACTCCTTTTTCTTCAGAAATTGAAGAACTGCATTGAGATCTTCAGCATATTCCTTCGAACTTCGAGAATAAATCAAAATATCACCAACAAGAATAATGACAAATTTTCCTAGTTAGGAAAGAAAGATCCTATTTATATAATTCATGAATATCGCAAAAAAATTCTTTATCTCAAATGGTAATATTAAATACTCATAGTGTCTGAAATTGCGTCCAGAAAAAAAATTGTCTTGGAACATTCTCTACTTTTACGCAAATCTGATAATAATCAGCACGTAAATCGATCTTGAAGCAAACAGCGATTTCCTTCATTTGGTCTTCTAGTTCCCCTATTGTCACATCATTCCAGATTTTCTTCATCAAGATAAGTTATCCTACTTGCCTATTTTTAATCTTAACAGAAACTGTCTCATAGATCAAGTTTTCTTCTAATTGCACTGTATTTAGTACTATGACATCAGTTGAATCAAGAATAATCCTTCTAAATTGAGATACATAAAATACACTATGAAAGTTATAGGAAAAGTAATAAAACTATTCGGTAGGTTACTAGATTAGTCCAACAAAGAATTTAAGATGGTCTAATGGATTTCGAAATGAACATGGTCCAATAATTTTAGAAATGAACTTTCTGGATTCAAATCCAAAAATCTCAGACCAAAGAAACACTAAAGTTGCATTGTATCAATATAGTAGGATATAGTTAAAAAATAACCAATCCATTTATAAAGTCAGGCTCTCAAATAGATGTAATTTTAGATAAACAAATCAAATCAACAGAAAAGATTTGATATTCAATAGATATAAGGTAGAGTTAGAAAACTTGAGTATAAACAAGAAGTTTAACAAGAAGAGTAGAAATACTCAGATCACATTATAACAAAGACATGGATAAGTCAAATTGATTTACTCAGTCTATTTGAGAAAGAAATAGACAAACCAGATCAATAGAAAAGTTTTGAACTTTAATAATAATAGGATAGTTTCAAACAAACTCGAGTAGTAATAACAAGTTTAGAAGTTGAAGTAGTATTATGAAAAAGAAACAAAACACAGATAACCCCAAAAGATTTACACAGTCACAGATCACAAGAGAATGCGTTACCTTGCGAATTTTACAGCACAATTTTAAAATTACCCTCTATGGCACAACTTTCTCGCTTCATAAGTTTTTGTATTTGAACGTTTTCATTACACCCTCTGCACCGGCTCTTTCTTCTTCATGAGATTTTGAAACACGTGTATTACTAATGGAAGGTTCCATCTTCAGTTGATCACAATCTCTGGAGAAATGTCCAGGCTTCCCACATCCATAACAAATAATCCCTTTATGCTGACAATCTTTGGTGAGATGATCTTTTCCACACTTGAAACATTTCATAGTTGATGCCACAGTCTGACCAAAATCGTTGCCACTAGTACTTCCTCTCTTTGTTCATTGTTGCTTCCCTAGTGGTTGTACATACGGCTCTCGTTGAAAACGATTGACCTTACGCTTCCTTCCATCTTGGATTATCGAAGGTTCTAAGCTACAGCTTCTCGCATCCGATGGCTGCTCCAATCCTAATAAGCTATGAAGTTCAATTATCAGTTCCTGCTGCTGAGCGATCATCTGTCTCTGTTGTACTGCTACTTTAATCATCTTTTGCATCACACTTCTAGCTGCGGCTATACGATCTTCATCACGTCTCGCGTCTATATGCTCATGTTCGCTACATTCCATTCTCTTTCTTCAAAGACGAACAAATCAAAACACAATGAACTAAGCGTAACTATTTCACACAACATCGTCTCCTTTCGGAAACCAAAACATATCTCTGTGTTCAGTGTCAGAGACTCACACAGCACAAACAAAACAAACCTACCCGCAAACCCAAAAGACTTTAACTTGGGCTTTGATACCAACTAATATAACACCCTCCTTAGGGCGTCACATTTCATGTTACTCAATTACCAAATTGCCCCTTCATTGGAAAATCGTGTTTTGTGATGGAAAAACGAGTTATAAATTTTCTTAATAATAACAAGATAAACTTAGCGAAAAATAAAAATATTACAACATCATCACAAATAATTTACATCATATATATACAAGTCATGGTATTATCAAATTTTAATATTTACAAACTAGATTCTTAAAACATTTAAACTTTAACTTAAACTAACATATTGCCTAAGTCCTACTATACAGCAGAACCCTCAGACGGGTCCTCCTCAGATTCCTCAAAAGATAGGGATTTAGACAGACGCGAAGTCCTACGGATAGGTGTCCGAGCAGACGACACTATATTAATCACACTAAGAGTACGATAGTATACTTCCCAGTACTGTCTAGTAGACAATGGAAACTCTAGGTATTAATATTCACACTAATGTCCAAGATATAGCCTACTCAATCTCATATACACAAGGAAACAAGGCATCTTCATCTCTTCAAATCTCAGCGTCCTCAACAGGAATCTACTCCTCCTCAGCCTCTTGCTCAAGTCCTCGCTCAACGCCTTTAAAATTATAAATATAATACAAATAGGCATACAAAGAGGTGAGATCACCTACGCCAATACCAGTATGGTAGCAATGAAGATAAACACATACAATATCTCATACCAGCACATCATACATAATTACAATTATGCCACCAACATCATTTATCATCCTAACTCGTACAATAAGCAATAATTACGATCATGCCATTATCAATATTCAAACATTCAACATTTCATTTATCATAAACCATAATTACGATAATACCCTCAATAACTATGCATATGCACCTAGACTCAACTTCTCACTCCATGAAGCTAAAACTCAAGTCGGAGAGAGTGATCGAAAAGATCTGTCTGCACCAACATGCCTCAGACTACGTGCTCAATTTTTGCACATCTAGCATATGCACGACAGTCTTTATCAAATCTTGATTAAGGATAGTGTCTCGGCCCAGATCATTGGTGTGTTACGTCGATCTAACCCACGGTACAGAAGAACTACTAACTGCCCATTGTAGGCAACCCGCACCCCAATGCCCCCAAGGTCAACTAGTAACTTACACTACGCATATCACACCCACTCAAGAGGTGTAGTCTCTCCTAGGCAACTAGCCTCATACAGTCCATCAGACCTTTCCAATGCATGTACTATGCACTATTCACATTTCCAATTCATATCATATATTTAGGGTCCACACAATAATCTAACAGTATTATTACCGTATTTTAATCGCGTAGTCATATTTTCACATTTTCTTAATTGCGACTCAATTTTATCACTTTTTCAAATCGCGTAAATATTTTTTGTACGTTTTAAATCCAAAAATACTATTTTTCTCATTTCATACTAAAAATTCACTTTATTTTTCATATTTACATAATAGCCCCTCAAAAACATAATATTTATATTATAGTCCTCATTTAAATAATATTTTCACAATATTCCCTCATAAAATTTATATTTATGAAATAGTCTCTCTTTTATAAAATATTTATAATATGACCCCTCTAAAAATAATATTTACCATATGACCCCTCTAAAAATAAGTGTTTATACAATGGCCCCTCATTTAAATAATATTTATAATTTAGTCCCTCTTTTATAAAAATTTACGGTATAACCCCTCTAAAAATCAGTGATTGTACTGTTTCCCAAAAATTGTTATTTCTTTTCTTTACTTTACATAAAAATCATTTTACCTTGCTATACTCAAACTTTTCCAATTTCATTTAAATTTGTTAGTTCTCATTTTAATTCATCAGTTTAAGGACTTTGGTCCTCTTTTCCATGGTATGGCTGTGAGCCTCAGTGCTCTTTGGAGCACACATACAATCAATTCATCATGTTATTCACATCCTAAATTATACATACATTCTCATACTTTCATAATTATACATACACACATAATATCAAAGCTTTAAGCATATTATCACACATGCAAGTATAGAAACTACACCATACACATCACAAACACAATCAAAGCACACCAAACAATAGGCGAATAAACCCTTATGGGTTTTTCACCGAACAAAACCATCCCCACACCACCAAAACTTGGTTGGTGAGGTAAAATCTCCCTCTTACCTCTTGAAGACAAGTCTTTCAAGCTCCTCTAATTCTCCTTGATTTCATACAAGCCACAAACAATTCCTAACAATTCTAAAACAATTAGTAAAATCACATACAAAGCTTACTAATGATAAACCATGGAACAAATATGGTTTAGAAAATCACAAACTTGAATTAAAACCAAAGAATCACAAATTTACCTCTAGGGAAGTAAGATAGAAGTTGAATTTTGAAGCACTTAGAGTGGGATTTTGAGAAAATTTCCTAAATGAAAAGTGTTTAGGAGGTTGTCTAGCATTAGGAAATGATGAGAGTAAAAATTATAGAAGATTGATGGTGGTTCAAGGTGCTTGGGCTGAAATTCAAGAGAGAAAATGGAAGGAAAATTAACTTGGTGTTCTTGGGAATTTTGAGAAAAAATGGAGTTAAGTGTTTAGGTGAGAGAAAAGTGAAATTTGAGAATGCAAATGAAGAGGTGCTGCCGTAGAAGTCTTGTGTAGGGAAATTAAGAGATTAGTTTGAACCCAAAATATCACAATTTGTGTTCACATTGTAAGCACATGGCCTAGGTCACTAAGTTGTCATGCATTGGTCATAAAAGACCATTCAAGAAGACTTGAGAAGCCTCCTTGGGCTGCATAGCCGTGTGGCCTCTTATGAATTGGGGACTTAATTGACTTCAATTAAAGTCTAATTGTATGCTAATTAATTAGCTAATTAAGTAGGTTAAGTTTCCTAATCACTCTTAATTAATTATCTAATTACATAACTAATAAATTAAATATATAATTGCATATATCATAGCCTCTAATTAAAATTAGGATGTCTAATTAGTAATTAGATTATAACTAATTAATAACTAGATTAGTTTACTTAATTTGTTAATTAGGCCATTAAGATGATTAATTTAAGTTTAATTAGCTACTAAGTAAAAGTCAAGCCACTATTGTTGACTTCATCTTAGCCATCGAAATTAACTTTGTTTCCTATCCATTGATTAGATTTATGGCCAATATTCAATGCTTGCTAATCAAGCTCACATCTACACCATTGATTTGATCAATGGTCAACATCCAATGCTTGCTAATCAAGCTCACATCCACACCATTGATTTGATCAATGGCTAACATCCAAGACTTCCTTACTAAGTTTGCTCCTACACCATTGATCGGATCAACGGTTATGATCAAAAGCATCTAAATCATGCTTTTTATCCAACAGTCCTTAATAAAGTCTATGCTTCTTTATTTGACTAATTCTCATTGGTTTAGAGTTTTCAAGCCACCTTTATTGACTTGTTCCTATTGGTTCAGAATTCTGTCCAGTCAGAATCGTTAGCTGCTACTCTAAACGCGGGTCCTATAGACATTTTTGGGTCCACGATCATTTTGAAGCAGATTTATACTATTTTTAATACAGTAGGTACTATCAAATAAAATAATATTATAATAATATAAAATTATTTTATTACACAATTAAATCTTAAAAATTAAAAGATTAATATATATATTAATCGGAATTAGGTTTAGTAAGATCCCCCAGCTCCGAATAATTAAAATAAGAATTTTTCTGGCCCAAAAATTATTATTTTCCTGACCCAGAGTAAATCACACAAAACAATCAAAAACAGTATCGAAACAGTCAAATTATTTTTATATTGCACAGAAAACACAAAATAGTGTAATTCTGTCAGTTCTGTAACATAGCCTAAAATTTGGGGTGTTACAGCTATCAACTTTGTGCTTAATGGTATTTAATTATTTAATTTATTGTGCTCAATTTATATACTATGAAAAATTAATCTTTATGAGAGCATAATAGATTAATAGTCAAAAACTAACACATAAGGACCCAAGAAAATTTGGGTACCAAAAGTCAAAAATTGAAGTGTGTTGTAGGTGTGCTTGAAGGCCAAGAACTCACATTGGCATCTTGAAAGTGGCTGCTCCAAGTACAAAGACCAAAAATAATTTCAAGCTTTTTTTTTGTGTTTCCAAGAAGTTTGGACTTGCAAACTTTGGATAAGTGGAAACTTGGTGTCAACTACCTCAAGCAAGCATTTAAATGAAATAAGTTCATTCAACTTGAGGATAGTAAAGTTTAAAAGGATTCAACTTTTAAAAGGGGTGCAAAGAATTTTTATTCCCTCATGAAAACTTGAAGCTTGGAAGTTGGTGGAAGTTGGAGTCACCTACAAAAACTCAAAGAGTACACTTTTGGTGATATTAATCCTTATTTATGCTTTAAATTTGATATCATATGATATTTGGAGAAGTAAAGAGTTGTGTTATACCTTTACATGCCTTACATGAAAATTATTTGCCTAAATAAGTTTTGATGATGATCATATGTTTCTTGATAAACTTGAATCAGGCCTTAAAAATACTTAAACTTAATTTTGGATTCAAGTGCATATGTGCTTTATGCATTCTTGTTAGAGCTAACATTGCATGATTGATAATGTGATACATGCTTTAAAATTATATACCAACCTGAATTATGCTTATAAATGGGATTACATGATATTTGATGCTAACCTATGCTTTAGAGGACTTTTAAAGTTAGCTTTACAAGTCTCTTTATGTATTTCAAATATAGTCATCAGATTTACATACAAGCATATATGGATCAATGAGAAAAGCTGAATGGAATTCAAATAAAGAGAAAGATAAAGAAGACTTTCTTCTAGTGCAATAGAATGGAGAATTCAAAAGAAGAAAGCTCAAAGTTAAACGACCAATAAAGAAGGATTATCACTCTTTATCTATCTCAATAAGTATCTCTATCCCTAAGCTATTGTGGTACTTTATATGATATGGATTATATGATACTTCTCAATAAATTGATCTTAAAATAATTAGATGCTTTCCTTACATGAGAAGTATGCTTAGCTTTGACAAAGTGCCTAATTAGATATTAACTTTCTAATTTGTCATTACATTTAGGGTGGATAATATTAGTTCTATACATGCTTTGATTCCTATAGCATATTCCATCAAGTAGATATACTTATATTCTTTTAACTTGGATTAATTTGTCTCAATGAATATATATATTTTTAATATAAAACATCTCTACCACTCTAAAATACTTTTGAAAATATAATGTGCTCTTGTAAAATTCTTTTTGAAAGGGGGAGAAGTTTTAAAATGGTTTTTGATTGAGGAATTAAGAAAGATGTATCTTTGCCTTGCTTTTCTTTAAGGTAATGTGCTTACATGGTCTTGGCATAAATATTTCCTTTATCTATCTTGTGCTTTAATAAGGGGGAGCTTATCTTACTTATCTTATATATATTTCTTCCATGTCCTTGTTGATTAAAAATATATATGCATGACTATGTTAAACTTTATGTTTTGATAATATGCATATTTTGAGGGGGAGTCTAGCCCTTAAATTGTTATTTATATCTTTTGGCTTGCATCCTTGTTTGGTTACATAAAGTGTTTTATTGTCATCATATGCTAAATGTTGACATACAAAAATATGACAAGCATTGCATGAATAATCCTCTATTTCTTGAAAGCATATTTGTTCCATCTCTCTATTCTTAAATCATATGTAGAATCTATAAGGGGGAGAAAATATTTTTTTCCCTTTCTAAGCCTTTTTGTTGATGTCAAATAGGGGGAGTGAAAATTAGAAAGAAAAATATGTTCTTGTACTTATTGTTTGATATGCTTACATGAATATCCATTCTTGTATATTGCTCAATATTTTTTGTTTCTTTAGTGATTTGTCGTCATCAAAAAGGAGGAGATTGTGGAAATAAGTTTGCCTCAAATGGTTTTATATGTTAAGTTTTGATGACGACAAATACAAGACAAAAAGAATACTTTGCTTATGTTCTTTGTTGCATCCTATATAGAGCATATCCATTAATAATTGATAATGTGACTGGCATGTATTCGATGAAGAATATGTTTTGATGATAATAAACTCAAAGATGTTGCAAGATCAAGTCCAAGATTATCAAGACCATCAAGTATAGCTTTTAGGACTCTAATCTTTGTGTAAAGGTATATAAAGATTCACAAATAAGGTTAATCTTGCATTTTGTAATAGCACACAAGTTTTCAAGGCTTCAATATGGTTTTTAACTTCCAAAGAATTAATCACATCGTGTCCATAAATTCACAAGATCATATGGAATCAATAGGAACATTTTAAAAAGCTCAAAACATGTTTTCAAATGTATTATTTGAATAAGGAGTCCCTTATTCGAATAACACAAGTCAGTGATTCCAATTTAATCTCTCAGGAAAGGGCTTATTCGAATAAAGCCATGCATTATTCGAATAAGAGTTTCAAATATATTTTGGCACGAACGAATGTGTTATTCGAATAACAAAAGTGTTATTCGAATAACACATCTCAGAAGTCTGTTCATGAACTGGTTATTCGAATAACAGAGTTGTTATTCGAATAACAAGGC
Source organism: Ormosia semicastrata (assembly GCA_029884595.1). Classification (NCBI taxonomy): domain Eukaryota; kingdom Viridiplantae; phylum Streptophyta; class Magnoliopsida; order Fabales; family Fabaceae; genus Ormosia; species Ormosia semicastrata. The sequence continues at coordinate 106,612,807 of JAQQTO010000063.1, forward strand.
TTTCAAATAAAACCATGCTAAATTGGTTATTTGAATAACGATGTTGTTATTCGAATAACAGGAACTGAAGCTCATTTCTTCGAATGAGTTATTCGAATAACATTCATGTTATTCAAATAACGTGTCTTCCAGAAAGCAAATATTTATCTGGTTAGTCGAATAACCAAGATGTTATTCGAATAACATACTACAGAGAAAAACACGATGAAAGCTATTTCAAGCGTTATTCGAATAAGAAACATGTTATTCGAATAATGAAGATTTCCAGAAACAGAAATTAACGGATAGTAGCATAATATTTAATGCTCCAACCACCTCCAACGGCTCTAATCTTCAATGTCTTATAAATAGAAGTTGTTGGGCATTTATGGGGGTTAGACAATCAATCTGAAAAACCTTGGTTGAGCATTAAAAATGAGCTTTCATCTATTTCTCCATTAATACTCTGTTTCTGAGCGTAAATCGTATAATATATACCAGTTGAGTTTCCAGTTGTAATATCTGCTCTTTCAAGAGAGTTTCTATCCATTCAAACTTTGTAACCTCTGTAGAGAGGGTGAGGCATCCCTCCAAACTGTAAAGGGTGAGGTATCCCTTGGAAAATAGAGGCTCAAGCACTAGGGTGAGGTATCCCATTGTGTTGAGTGCTCAAGGTTGTAGTGGTTTTCAAGCACCCATTGAAGCTTGGAGATACATAGTGGAAAATCTCAAGTTGTTGCTTGAGGACTGGACGTAGGTCACAAGTGGATTGGTGATTGAACCAGGATAAACGATCGTGTCTGGTTTTCTCTAAACCCTCCTCTGTTTATTTTGTGCACTGTTTCATTAATTTTCTTAGATATTGTCTCCGTAGGCTATCATATTTATAAGTAAGTGATTTCATCTCTTTCATCCAATCATCTCTAATTATTCAATAGCTTCAACGAAAATTAGTTATCAATCAATTTGTGAAAGATTTGCCAACTTGTTTTACTTACTCAATTCACCCCCCCTCTTGAGTATTGAGGCCACTTGGTAACAAGTGGTATCAGAGTTAGACTCTTGTATAAAGAGCTTAGCAGCTTCAAGAGAAGTGATGGCTTCAAATGGTTTTTCAAATGAAGGTTCTTCTATAAATAGACCTCCTTATTTCAATGGGGATGGTTATGCCTATTGGAAAGAAAGAATGAAAATTTTTATTGAAGCTATTGACTTAGATGTGTGGGATGCCGTTGAAAATGGTGCTTTTGTCCCAACACAAACTAAGGATGGTGTGACAATTAATACACCTAGAAGTGATTGGACCGATGATGATAAAAAGAAGGTTCAATATAATTTGAGAGCCAAGAACATCATCACCACATCCTTGGGGTATGATGAATTCTTTAGGGTGTCAAATTGTAAGACCTCAAAAGAAATGTGGGATACCCTACAAGTAACTCATAAAGGTACTAGTGAGGTAAAACGATCTCGAATGAACACTCTTACTCATGAATATGAATTGTTTAGAATGAACCAAGGTGAGAGTATTCAAGATATGCAAAAGAGATTTACTCACATTGTTAATCATCTCATCTCATTGGGAAAGACATTTCCTAATGAGGATCTTATTAACAAAGTCTTGAGATGTCTAAGCGAGAATTGGCAACCCAAAGTAAATTGCTATTGCAGAATCAAGAGATTTATCGACAATGTCTCTAGCCACCCTATTCGGGAAGCTTCAAGAACATGAGCTGGAACTAAATAGGCTCAACCAAAGTGAAGAGCATGATAAAAAGAAGAAGGGAATTGCACTCAAAGCCACCTCTTCCTTACTTGAAGATGATGATAAAGATGGTGAAGAAGATGCTGAAAATATTGAATTAAGTGAGGAGAATCTTAGTCTTCTTGTGAGAAAGTTTGGAATATTCTTGAAGAAAAAGGGATTTCAAAGAAGACCACCATTTCCTCAAAAGAAAGCATATCACAAAGGAGAAGGATCCTCTACTCCTCCAAAATGCTATGAATGCAGAAAATCGGGGTACATGAAAATGGAGTGTCCTATATATCTTAAGAAGACGGAGAAATTTGAGAAAAGGCCCTCTAAGGAAAAGAAAGGAAGAAGAGCATACATAGCTTGGGAGGACAATGATTTAAGCTCTTCCGATGATTCAGAAAATGAAGAAGCTCATCTTTGCCTCATGGCTCAAGGAGAAGAAAGTGGAGAAAGCGACACCGAGGTAACCTCTTCTAACCTAGAACCTCCACCTTCTTATGATGAATTGCAAGATGCCTTTCAAGAATTGCATGATGAATCTTTGAGGCTCACAAAAATGATTTTGTCTTCCAATAAAACAATCTCCCTATTGACAAAGAAAGTTTCCACTTTAACTAAGGAGATAAATGAACTTAAGATCGAAAATGAGACCTTAGGACTTATAGATGCTAATTCATTATGCATGACTTGTTCATCACATGATAATACATCCATATCATTACCTTGTTTATCATGTAAAGCTTTTGAAAAAGAAATTGAAGACTTGAACAACACTCTTGCAAAATTCACTTTTGGTAGAGACAACTTGAATGTGTTGTTAGGGAGACAAAAATGTGTTTTTCAAAAAGCCGGTTTGGGATTTAATCCAAACAACCATCAAAAGTCTTATAAGAACTTCTTTGTTTCCTCAAAAACTTCAAGTAACCCCTTTGTTAAATGTTTTCATTGTTGTAGGAAAGGGCATAGTGCATCCACTTGCAATATTAGAAAGAACATAAACACCAAGGTTGGAATCAAAAGGGTTTGGGTCTCTAAAGGCACCATACCTAATTCTAACACACAAGGACCCAAAACAATTTGGGTACCAAAAGTTAAATCTTGAATGTGTGTTGTAGGTGTGCTTGAAGACCAAGAGCTCAAGTTGGTATCTTGATAGTGGTTGCTCCAAGCACATGACCGGTGATGGCTCCAAGTTCTCCTCCCTTACACACAAGAAACATGGTCATGTCACATATGGTGACAACAACAAAGGGAAGATTCTTGGAATTGGTAAAGTTGGTAAGATCCCTTCATCATCTATTGATAATGTTTTACTTGTTGAAGGACTTAAACATAATTTGCTTAGTATTAGTCAATTGTGTGATAAAGGAAATAGAGTTATATTTGATTCCTCTTGTTGCATAATTGAGGGAAAGGATGATAAGCAAGTTAAGTTTGTTGGTCATAGGGTCAATAACATATATATGATTAGTCTTGATGATATTTCCTCAAATGATGCTAAATGCTTTATGGGTAGAGAAAATGATTCATGGTTATGGCATAGAAGAATTGCTCACATTCACATGGATCACTTAAACAAATTGGTTTCTAAAGAACTAGTAATAGGTCTTCCAAAGCTCAAATTTGAAAAAGACAAACTTTGTGATGCATGTCAAAAGGAAAAACAAGTAAAGGTCTCTTTCAAAGCTAAAAACATAGTTTCAACTTCTAGACCTTTACAACTTTTGCACATGGATCTTTTTGGACCCTCTAGAACTATGAGCTTTGGTGGGAATTACTATGCATTAGTGATTGTGGATGATTTTTCTAGATTTACATGGACATTATTCTTGGCCTACAAAAATGATGCTTTTCAATCATTTAGAAAACTTGCCAAAGTTATCCAAAACGAAAAAGGTTTTTGTATTGCATCCATAAGAAATGATCATGGTGGTGAATTTGAAAATCATGAATTTGAAACTTTTTGTGATGAACATGGCATTGAGCATAATTTTTCTGCCCCTAGAACACCACAACAAAATGGTGTTGTAGAAAGGAAAAATCGATCTTTAGAGGAAATGGCAAGAACTATGCTCAATGAGGCCAACCTTCCTAAGTATTTTTGGGCGGATGCGGTTAACACCGTTTGTTATGTTATGAATAGAGCCCTAATAAGGCCAATTTTAAAGAAAACCCCATATGAATTGTAAAAAGGAAGGAAACCAAATGTTTCACATTTGCATGTCTTTGGATGTAAATGCTTTGTTTTGAATAATGGAAAAGATAACTTGGGGAAGTTTGATGCAAAATCTGATGAGGGAATATTCATTGGTTATTCTATTCATAGTAAGGCCTTTAGAGTCTATAATAAACGAACTATGACCATAGAAGAGTCCATACATGTTGCATTTGATGAAACTAACCCAAATGAGCTGAGAAAGGAGCTTGTTGATGATATTGTAGAAATCTTGGCAAGGACGCACTTGGAGAATCAAGAGAAAGAGTCCAAGAAGGAAGAAGAGAGACACCTTGATCATACATAGCAAAAAGATTCAGAAATCTTGGATCTACCCAAGGAATGGAGGACTTCAAGATATCATCCTCTTGACAAGGTGATAGGTGATGTATCAAAAGGGGTAATCACTCGAAACTCACTTAGAGATGCATGTAATCACCTAGCCTTTGTTTCTCAAATTGAACCTAAAGACATAAGTGAGGCATTAATGATGAACATTGGATCTTGGCCATGCAAGAAGAACTAAACCAATTTGAGAGAAATCAAGTTTGGGAATTAGTTCCAAGGCCCAATGATCATCCAATAATTGGCACCAAGTGGGTCTTTAGAAACAAACTTGATGAAACGGGCTTAATAATAAGAAATAAAGCTAGGCTTGTAGCTAAGGGTTATAATCAAGAAGAAGGCATAGACTATGAAGAAACTTATGCTCCTGCAGCTAGATTAGAGGCCATTAGAATGTTACTCGCATATGCTTGCATCATGGATTTCAAACTCTATCAAATGGATGTTAAAAGTGCCTTTTTAAATGGTTTTATACAAGAAGAGGTGTGTGTGGAATAACCTCCTGGTTTTGAAGATTTTGAATTGCCCAACCATGTTTTTAAACTGAAAAAGGCATTGTATGGCTTGAAACAAGCTCCTAGAGCTTGGTATGAAAGGTTGAGTAAATTTCTTTTAGAAAAAGGTTTCTCTAGAGGCAAGGTTGACACTACCCTGCTCATAAAACACAAAATGCATGACATACTTCTAGTTCAAATCTATGTTGATGACATTATATTTGGAGCTATTAACAACTCTCTTTGTAAAGAATTTTCAAATATTATGCAAAGTGAATTTGAGATGTCTATGATGGGGGAGCTCAATTTCTTCCTTGGTCTCCAAATCAAGCAAACAAGGAAAGGAACGTTCATAAGCCAATCCAAGTATTGCAAGGAGCTGCTCAAGAAGTTTGGAATGAATAATGCCAAGCATATGGCTACTCCTATGGGCACCTCTTGCTATTTGGACAAAGATGAAGGAGGTAAATCGGTAGAAATTACAAAATATAGAGGTATGATTGGCTCACTCCTTTATCTCACTGCAAGTAGGCCTGATATAATGTTTAGTGTATGCATGTGTGCTAGATATCAAGCTAATCCTAAAGAATCACACCTAAGTGCTGTTAAAAGAATAATGAAATATCTAATGGGCACATCACAAATGGGTTTATGGTACCCTAAAGGTGCCTCATGTAGTCTTATTGGATATTCTGATTCTGATTTTGCTGGATGCAAAATGGATCGAAAGAGCACTAGTGGGACATGCCACTTGCTTGGAAGCTCACTAGTTTCTTGGCACAAAGAAGAAACAAAATAGTGTGGCATTGTCCATAGTGGTTGAATATGTTGCGATTTGAGTTGTTTGTGCTCAAGTCCTTTGGATGAAACAGCAACTCTTGGACTATGGTCTTGAGCTTGATCACATTCCCATAAAGTGTGATAATACTAGTGCAATCAACTTGTCAAAAAAACCCATTTTGCATTCTAGAACTAAACATATTGAATAAGACATCATTTCATTAGAGATCATGTTCAAAAGGGTGATTGCACACTTGAATTTGTTGAAACAACCAAGCAACTAGCTGACATTTTCACTAAACCCCTAGCAAAAGAAGCATTTTTCTACATTAGAAATGAACTTGGCATTTTGGAACAATCATGCATATATTGATATTTTGGTGCATCACATCTTATTGCTTTCTACATAATAATGCCATCTTGCTGCATAATTTCTGAGCTATTAATCATATTTAAATCCAAAACTGACTTGAGCGTCGGAGATTTCCCCTAAGTTGTTTTGTAGGTGCTCCTCATGATTCAAGTTTCCCAAACAACTCAACAATCTCAAATTTGATATCCTTGGTAAAAATAGCACTCTTGCAAAATTGAGTAATGTGAAACATAATATGCTGAGGTTATATATGCTCGTATGATAATTTTGAATTGATTTTGTATGTTCTGGAACTGATTTGAATTGATTTTGCATGTTCTGGAACTGATTTGAATGATTTGAAGTTGATTCTATGTTATTTGGAATTAAACTGGCATGTCTATTGTCCTATAATTTGCTGCATGTCACTAACTTTTTTTTTGCATGCCTTATTCGAATAAGAAGCCTCTTATTCGAATAAGAAGTCTGTTATTCGAATAAAACATGACAGCAAAACCCAGTTATTGTTCAAACACGGTCACATTATTCGAATAAGGATTCCCTTATTCGAATAACACTTCACAGTATGTCCCATCATGTTTGTCGTTTTTTAATCGGTTATTCGAATAACCAATTGGTTATTCGAATAAAGCATGTCGATGGCACACACTGCGTTTTCATGTTATTCGAATAACTCTTTTGTTATTCGAATAACAAAAGACAGAAGAATTCACCAAAATCTGCGCTACTACGCTGTTATTCGAATAACAGCATTGTTATTCGAATAACGCTTGGCAGTGAGCCAAGACGTTTCAGGTACCACTCCATTATTCGAATAACACCACTGTTATTCGAATAACACCACTGTTATTCGAATAACACGCGGTTTATAAAAGGGGTCCCGAGGTTACTCTGCCATTTCATACGTTCTCTCTTTTCCCACCTTTTCTCTTTTCTCTCCTCCTCATAACTGTCCATCTCCTCCTTCTCTTCATCACCCACCAAAATTCAACCATGGCTTCATCCTCAAAACGACCACGCAGCAAGACCGCTCCCACCAATAACCTAATTGACCTTCGTCGACTCTCGTCAAACACTGATGATCTCAAGCGCTTCAGGGAGGAGTTCGGACCGAGACATCATCCCACCCAAATACATGGACCATCAATTCTTCGAGGACGATGGTGGATTTAACTTCCTCGATGATCTCTCCCATCGTATGCATCGGCACTTTGCAGCTACAAGGACTCCATTTTCCCAGATTTGGTGAAAA